>CM034243.1:21463646-22063646 GCA_019916065.1 Vitellaria paradoxa | reverse complement strand
AGTATGTTTCAAATATTACACATGTATTAGATTAGACTAGACTAGAAGTGGATCCTGATGTGACATACAAAATTAGACCAGTTCGAATTATAAATTCTCGAGATCAGGTGCTTTGAGGCAAGAATTTACCTAGGAATGCGAATATGGAATGTGAGCTCAATTTCCTCAATTATTTATCAAGTTATACTGTTGTAATTATCCTTTTCAAATATGGTAACAGTTTTAAAGTTTCGAGGATGAAACTTCTATATGGAGGGAAGGATGTAATGATCCTACAGAAAAAAAAAATAGACGTGGCATTCAATTAGGGTGCTTGCTGGCACCTTAAACTTATCTAGCCTCCCTGAGTCACTTCCCTTCCCCCCATAGCCTACGTGAGTCAATTTTCTTCCCCTCCCCCCCACCACCTAGCCTATGAGTCACCCCCCAGTGTGTATATATATGGTATGTTACAGAGAAAAAAAAAACATAAAATGACTGGAAAAGAAAAAAGATGGAGAGGTTAGTGCTGGAACTCAAATTAATTTTCTAGTTTTCTAATTAAACTTGTTTTGAATGTGCTTGCGCTGTTAGATTAAGGAAAGGAGATCTGGGTTGAACATATGGTGAATTTTCAGTCTTTCCAACAAAGAACAAGGTAGAGAATTGGTATATTATTTATACTTTTTATAATGCCTTCTTTAATAGAAAATGACCATGAGAATAATTTTGGCATGTTCTAAAAACAAAATTTTAAGTTTTTAAACCAAACCTAACTTTTCTTTGAGAAAGGAAATAAATAATAAAGAAATTTTAGGCCAGCACCCATTTTTTCCTCGATACCCGCAACTCTCCTGGTTTGGCCAATTTTACTTTCCTTTGTTCTAAAATATTATAAAATAATATACATATATATATATATATATATATATATATATATTTAATAGAGGTATAAATTTGGGTTAAAATTTATATACTATTAAATTAATAAAACTTTATAACTGAATTTTGGTGGCACTACAATTGTGATTAGATTTCTAAAATTTGCTATTCAATGCTGGAATATGCTATTATATGTTAAAGATAAAATGAAGATGTGTTTATTGCGAAATAGATAATAATTAAAAATAAACTAACTATAACGGGAATGGAAACATGTAATTGTAAACGCTGACACACTTACAGACATTATTCCAAAGCTTTAATAAGAGAAGGGTGAAACTTAAGAAAATGTTGATTTTAGGGAAAGGGAGGATATTATACAAATGAGGGAGGGTCATGAGATACCGTTAGATTGAAAGATCTTAAACCTGTGCAGGGTTAGGTAATTGTGGCTATGGACTAGTAATCTATAATGATGACGAAAATAGTAAGGCTTATCATGGCCCTTAGACTCGAATCTATAAACGATGATGCAGGGGTGCTTCACAACCCATATATATATATACATACGAAACGATGATGATTTGGACTACCACTTTGATTGTGGGATAGTCATGCAAAGTATCCTTCCCCACCTTGGGAAAAAAAATAATAAATGAAGAAAGATAAATAAGAGAAATAAAAGTTACGAGTTAATGTTGTCCTATCCTACTATGTGTTGATCTATTCAATGATTTGTTGCTGTATTCATTATTTTATGTGATTCATAAAATGCACTATAAAAAGTATACTTCTATACATCATAAGCATAAGCTATTTAGTGCTCACGTCCTTATAGACTATATTACAGGTGTAGAGCCTGAAACCTAGAAGGGCCTAGCACAATCAGTTTGAAATCCTACATTTCTATTAAGCAGCTTTTACAACTTAGATGTGATAACTCTAAAAGCTTATATATATATGGAAATATCATTTTACATGTAAATAAAATTTATGTTATCTGATTTTCATTTGAACCTAGGTGTGTGTATTTTATTAATAAAATAATTATTTCTATCATTTATATTAATGAAAAAGATGGTCAGTGGCTCTGAAAAGTAAATGGTGAGACTGTAATGGACCAAGTGCATTAAATTTTACAATCTAAACTCACTCCACAGAATCTTGGGATTTTGGAGCATGATAGTGTAAGTGATTTTGACCCTACCTCTTCCTCCCAAAAAAATAAAAATAAAACTAGAAGTAAAGTTGCTTGGGAGGATATTTTTCGTCCTAAAATTAAAGGTGGTCTAGGAATATGAAGGCTTGAGAATAGGTAAAAGGCAAATGCCATTAGGAAGTCAAAATTCCTTCTAACTGTTCATAGACTTGGGGCAAAATTATAAAGCTTAGAAGCATTGCTATCTCCATGTCTAAGTACGAAGTTGGCAATGTAAGTTTCATCTCACTTTGGTCCTCAAATTGGAGTCCCCTTGAGCCTTCTAATTCCCAAATATGGTAATCGTTTAGCTTATGATGTAGGATTATTTTAATACAAAAGTAACTATAATTGTCTCTAATGATCAATAGTCTTAGCCCTACCAATCCACCTGGGAGCTTAGAGAAATCATCATCGCTAATCCTTCTTCTTACTCTTTAATAATGGAAGTGCATAATGGGATATATAATGTTGCATATACATGGAAGAGATTAGAATACAAAAGCCCAAAGTTCCCTAGCATTTTCTCTTATGGTTCCTTAAGCATATTCTGAGACATAGCTTTATCTTTTGGCTAGCCATCAAAAATAGACCTAACACGAAGGTTAAACTTAGGTCTTGGAATATTTCTATTGATTCAACTTGTGTCTTTTGTGGCTTATATAGAAGATGAAAATCTAGAACATCTATGAATGCTACTGATCACATTTCATGAGTATTAGACAAGTTAAAACCCCAAAATTTTGTAAAAATAATTGTTTGAGTAAAATGACAACTTTGTTCCTGACTAGAAGTCAAGGAACAAAGAGGAGATAATGATTCAAGGGAGAAATATTGAGGGGGGAAAGCTTTTCTCTCTAGATCATGTTTGGGCACTTTGGGTATACGGATAGTTGTTAAGAGTTTGTAATAAAATCAAAGTTGTGGCCCAAAATATATTTTGTTAATTACAGTAATTACACTTTACCTTCTAGAATTTAGTTAAAAAATACATGACTATTCTAATTTAAAAGTTTTTTTTTTTAAAGTTAATAACATAATTCACTTGTGATTTAGATTAAAATGTAAAATTAATAAGATTTATTATATTAAATTAAATTTATGTCATACGAATCAAAATTGATATAACGAAAAAGATTTTCACCAAATAAAAAATGAATAGATAAAATTACATTTTTATGTTAAAGTGAATTTTATTTCTTACATTTTTATGTTAAAGTGAATTTTATTTAAAACATAATCAATATAAAATCTATATTCAAATTTGCATTTATTTTTCTCAACAATGTTCTTTTTTTTTTTATTTGGCAATTAAATATGAGCATTTGTTGACCAAATACACAAATCTAGTTAAATTTAATATTTTTTTGGTTAATTTTGCACTTTCATCCAAAACACAAAATGCCATGTGTTTATTTTTAGACTTTGTTTTGGGAACCATTAGTTCTTTTATATTTTTTTCAACCAAAATTAATTTTTATTATTTGGTAATTTTTAGCCATATTATTTACATTCATAAAAGGTATTATAAAAATAATTAAAAGTAGAAAAATAAAAGAAATTAAATTTTGATTAAAAAAATTCACATAGAACCAAGCGAGACAATAGTTCAGAAACCAAGCAAAATGTAATTTGTTACGAGCGAAGTACAAACGTTGCAAAGCTTATCCCCGTTTGATGTGTAGCTAAAAACCAATGCCATTGGATGGGGAACCTCATCTGATCATCTGATAGACCAAAGCTCAAGTCAAGGGCATTCAAATTTCAAAAGCGGTATAATTTGAAAGTAAAAGAAGACCGTTGGGGGCATCTGTCTCGTCGCATGGGCAAACTTGAACGACTCAAACCAGCTCTTTGTTTGTGTGTGTCAAAAAATAGCTGCGAGAATTTCCAGAGGAAACAAGTCCCCTGCTGAGGGAAGAAGAAGATGAGGCGGCATGGCTGGCAACGACCTCTCCATCCTTTACAGGTACTATTTTGTTTTCCCTTTCATCAAATATCAAATCAAAAAATCTATCCGTTCTCCTTGCTTACTAAATGGTAATTCATTCGGCCCCAATCACTTAAACCAAAAAAAAAAAAAAAAAATCCTGCAACAATTTGGATATCTGAACTAAGGTTGTATCTTCTTCACTGAATCTTGATTAATTCTGTGACTTTAATTGTGAAAGTGTTCCAACTACATTGTTGGGTTGTGTGCGTATGTATTGCAATTGCAGATGGTGGGAATGGCAGTTTATGGTTTCCTGGTTGTGGCCTTCTATTGCTTCCTGGGGCTTTTCCTCGGGAACAGAATTGCAGAAATCACTATCACAACAATCTTCTCCTCTGCGGTAATTACTAATTATTAAGGGCTCCAATAGAATCACACCATCCTGTCCTTTCTCTTCAATTTCTCTCTCTCAATGTTGTTCGATTCTCTTGAAACTTACCAAACCAAACCTTTTGTCTTTTGAATTTTCAGGCACTTTTGGCAATGTTTACCTTTATAAGGTGTGCAGCAATCGATCCATCCGACAAAACCCGTGTTAGAAAGAAGAAGAGAATGTCCAAATCGAATGGGTTGTTAAAGCTTAATTATGGGTTTATTTTGGGTCAGATCATTACAAGATTTTTTAGGAGATTGGAGCGCAAGATCCTTAGGAATTTTATAAGGAGGAAATACTTGGATCCTTGGCAAACCAGTGGTCAAATGGAACCCTTGCTCCCCTTTCCCCTTGTGATGAAAGATGACGCAGTGGCACCTCATCCAGATCCCACAGAGGATGCCATCTCCTTTTGCTTACTTTGCAATTTTGAGGTTGGCTCTACATCTGTAGTAACGGAATTATACATATATATATATATATATATATAGAGAGAGAGAGAGAGAGAGAGAGAGAGAGAGAGAGAAGGGAGAAAGAAATGTGCAGTCTACATTGCAGCTGTTAAGATTATGAATATTTGTTTTGGGAAAAATTATGACATAAAAGTTCATTTTGCCTTCACATCCAGCTGATAACCTATCTTAAACATCTCTCTTTTTTTTGCAGGTTAAAAAGCACAGCAAGCACTGTAGGACCTGCAACCGATGCGTTGAAGGGTTTGATCACCACTGTAGGGTAAGAAAGTAGGGTGCTTCTCCAGAAAATATTAGGTGCAATTGTTTTACCGCATTATCTTCTTGTTTTGAGTACGTATTAGGTACAGCCGTTATACAACTTAGGATTTTAACAAATTTATATGAATTTGCTTCATTGGAATATTTTTCCTTTCTATATCATTGTTCTAAGTTTTTCTATTTAGTATGTCTTTAATACCATGCCCCAAAAACTTGTTATTTTGTTCGCATAATTGCAGTGGTTGAACAATTGTGTTGGCAAAAAGAACTATACAACATTCATTCTTCTGATGACTTCTGTGCTGTTAATGGTCAGTCCCTTTAGATCACTTTTTAATATCCCCATATCCAAGATCTAGTTTATTTATTTATTTATTTATTTTATTTGTTTCACGGTCGCCATATTTCTTTCTTTACAGCTCATTATAGAAGGGGGAACTGCTTTCGCAATATTTATTAGGTGCTTTGCTGATGGTAAGGGGATTGAGCAGGAGATCCGGAGGAAACTCCATATAGAGTTCCCGAGGGGTTGTGTTGCTGCAATATCTGTAATACTCTAACTGTTTTGTTCATATTCTGCATTCGCCTTTTACCATTTTGAATGTTTGTTTCATCACTAATTTTAACTTATCAATTTGCTTCAGGTATTGTTAGTTCTAATGACAGCCTATGGTTCAGCAGCGCTGGGACAACTGTTCTTCTTTCACGTGGTTCTCATCCGAAAGGTAGCACTATCATGTGTATGCTTAGGCCAAATTAGTGAAAATGTTGGAAGAAGCAATAAATCTTCGTTTTTTGATCTGACTTCTTAACGCTTCCCATGCATAAGAACCAAACCTCGCAATGGAAGGGATAGGTTCAATTCCTTTGCTTATTCAATTCATTTAGAAACCCTTTGGTACAATGGTAAAATGGACCCAGTACTAGAACCTGTGATTCGGACTTTGGAAAATGTTGAGAGTTCTTTCGAATTGCAAATATCATGGCATGTAGAAATCTTTTTCGCAGAAGTTTCATTATACCTAATACGTAGATTATCAACATTTTAGCAATAATAAGAATTCAACATTAACGTCATATTGCATTTCAAAGCACCATATTACATTGATGGACAGGAATGCTGAATTTGTTCTTCAAGACAGACCAGAATAGAACATATCTACTAAGTTTCATGATACCATCTGTTCCTTCTATAAAAAAATATGTGGATTTGAGTCCAACGTTCATGTTTGATGAAACCCTATTGAGAAGTAAAAGGAGAAAAATCCTTCCAGGCACATCTTCTATGGACAAATGAACATTATATGACAACTGGCAAGATGTTATTTCCACACTTGTCCATCCTTTGGTGAACTATTGACCTCCTCTCCTTCAGACTTTGCTTTTCTATAAACACCTCTAAGGCTTTGTGTGGCAAAATGGGTTTGCAGGTCATGACCCAACGGATGGATTAATCTTGACAAGTCCATCCATGGGTTTATCAAACCACATGCCTAACAAAGCCTAACAGTTTACCAGTTAAGCAAGCTGGAGCATTACGTATTTTATGTGTTCTTGTTCCTACTTAATATTAGACTGATATTGACTATTTTCTGCAGGGAATGAGAACATATGATTTCATACTAGCAATGAGAGAGGAGAATCAGTCTATGGAACTAGAATCATTGGAAGATTCAGATTTCTCATCTGATGAGAGTATTGACTTCGATTCTCCTGAAAAGCCAACATTTGTCTCCCAGTTTATATGCGGAGAAAGCAGAAACAATCAGGTAACAAGTAAAAAACAGCCTGGCTTAGCATTGAATATTATTAGAAATGTTTTGGCATAAGCCTTACTGGATGATAACTACTACTGCTGCATGAAAGTTTCAGAACTCACTGAGATTATCCATAAAAATTGATGGGGAACCAGAGGCTCCCAGGCAAGGTTTCCGTGCAAGCATTATTGACCCATGGAAACTCATTAACATGAGCAGAGAGAAGGCACTATTAGCAGCTGGGAAGGCCAGAGAAAGGCTTATGAAACATAGGCCCACCTCAGTGGGCAGCAATTCATTGAAGCCACTTCCGTTGGAGACGAAAAGTGGACCATTATTGTTGAAGCCCGATAGAAATGTGGGTACTGCAGCAGGGTCGGGCTTGATGCCTCTCATCATCTCCAGAGGAGGGACGCTTCCAGTTGCTCCAGGACGATTCTCAAGCCCAAGAAGACGATTTTCCAGTTCTCCAACCATGCTTCTCTCAACTTCTGCAGCAGCTGCAACAACAAAGCACAAGTACAGAAACAGTTTTGATTTGAGGTTATCGGAGGTCTCCAAGGAGCTTGACACATATATTTCAAGGCAGGTGCTATGCTCTGTTTTGAAAGAGGATGGAAGTGGAGTGTCCTCACCAAGATAGAGGCTCTCCCTCTCACAGATGAATGAATGAATGAATAATATTCTTCAAGTGTGTCAGCCTTTGAGAAAAGATTGGTTTCTCTAATGTGTGTTTTTTTAATTATATGAATATCTATATTGGAATTGGCGGTTGTAACAATTACCTAGAGGGGAAAAAAACAAAAAACAAAAAAACCATTAAAACTCGCAGCTGTGTGCACTCTTGCAAAAAATTTTACTAGGCACACACTAATAAAAATTCAGGCATTTAAATTAATCTCGGGTGGCAATGTGACTTGATAAGCATCTTTTTTTTTTTTTTTTTTTGGGTGACACAGGAGCCTGTTCGGGCAAGGGGGTCGGCCAAGTGCCCGAGCAAGTAAACCTGCGGGACACTTGGCCGACCCCTTCAACCAAGCCTCCAAGATAAGTCGTGGGACTCAAAATCACGTCAACAACGTGGGAAGCACACTTACTTACCAACTCGGCTGAACCGGGGGGCGACTTGAGCATCTTACTTCAAAGATTAGTTTTAAATAATATAATATATATTGCCCCTGTCTAATATTATTGACTAGTCTTACTATATTAAGCATAACAGCATTCATGTCTGTCAAATTAGTTTTGATCCGTGCAATTCCAGGGAGCTATCAACTGCAAATCTGGGGGCCTTGAAGTTACCTTTAAATTCGGGAGCTTGAGGTTAAATCTTAACTGTTTAATCAATTTGAAGTTAAATTTGACCCTTCGTTTAAAAATATAATTTTCCATTTTTAAAGGGGTAAATCTAGAAATAATTAAGAAAGAGAACATATTAAATAATTAAGTTTTAAATGAGGAGAAAGAAAAGTTAAAACGGAGAAGAGAGAAAAGTTAAAATAGATTGAGGAGAGAAAAGTTCCACATTGAAAAGTTCCACATAACCTAGAAAGATATTCATCCATTGAAGAATCCATCAAAGATCTATGAATTCACCTCTTACTTGAAGATATTTACGAATTAATTCATTGAAAAAAGATATATGTGAATCTATTACTTATTATTTCCTCTTGCAATATAACATTTTTAATATATTTTTTTGTGTTTATGTCGCTGACTGAATCTTCAAATGAATTCACAATATGGATTATCTTCAATAGATTCTAAGATATTTTTCAACAAATTATCTTTAGACGATTGCCGTAGATAGCAATTCTATTATATTTTTATATTATTAAAGGATTCACATATCTTCAAAATTCATTCAAAGATATTATACCTTCAAGTAAGAGGTGAAGATTGAATGGATTTACATTTTTTCAATGGATTCTTTCAATTATCTTTCATAGATTATTTTCAACCATGGTTTTAACTTTCTCTCTCCTCACTCGGTTATAACTTTTCTCTCCCCTCACTTGATTTTAGCTTTTCTCTCTATCCTCATTTAAATATTAATTATTTAATATTTTATCTTTCTTAATTATTTACTGATTTACCCCTTTAAAAAGTGAAAACTATATTTTGAAACAAAGAGTCAGAGTAAATTGAACAGTTAAGATTCAATTTTAGGCTCTTAAATTTGAAAGGCAACTTCAGAGCTCCCAGATCCATCAACTGCAAGGCTGAAATGAAGATATTAATAGTTGTGATTTTATCAACATTTATTTGAATAAATTAGTAAATGTTATTTGTTTGAATTAATAAATACTGATGAAATCACAGCTATTAGTCTCTACACTTCAGCCCCTAAATGTAGCCCCTGTAACCCTTTTGACCCATGCATGTTCAGAGTTGTATAATATATTTTACAAAATATTTAAATAAAGTTACATAATTTTATAAACTAGTTATTGAGTTATTTTTTTATATTTATATTTTTTTTATTTATGTCAATGCTAGTGAACCGATAGTGTTTATCAAAGTTGGGCTTTATATGAATACTAAAAGTGTATGTTTTGCCAAATCTCGATTTGGCCCAATCTTAAAAATTAAAAGTTGCTCTAGAATTATATATTAAGGGCCTATTTGGTGTGATAAAAATCGCTAAAAATCTCTTAAAATCTCTAAAAATCTCTAAAATTTTTTAACATATTTTGCACTTCTCGTATTTCGTGAAGCAACTTAAATTTATATTCATCTACATATCTCAATAATTTCTTATAAACTCCAATAAACTTTTTACAAACCCCGATAACTTTTCACAAATCCCAATAACTTTTGTACAAATGTCAAAAACTTTTCATATCTTTCAATAAATTTTGACATAAAATTGTTTTAGCTAAAAAAATCATTCCGATGGTTTTTCTCTCCAAAAAGTTGACGCAAAAGTCAAAAAGTTTCGCTATTTATATATGAAAAACGATGCTTGGTGGCTGCGCATTAAATACCAAAAAATTACCCAAGCCACATTTTTCATTATTTTTCGTTACACCAAACACCCCCTAAATCAAAAACTTACTTAATCAACCTGATATCTTTTGTTAATTTTAATATATATTTTTAATTTTTTAACTCTTGAATCATTTTACAAAATTGTACTGAGTTAGAACTACTTTTAGTTTTAATTGTATTAAAATAACTTTTTTTCACTTTTTTATAAAAATAACTCAGGTTAAAAATATTATTTTTATTAATTGTATATTATATTTTATAAAAATAACTCAAATACTAATTAACAATTGCCAACATAAATAATTTATTTGAAAATTGAACTTTAAAAAAAAAAAAAAGTTCCCTCTAGCCTAATTAAATTTAGGCACTTCCAAACCTAATTAACAGTAGAAATTTTTCTTTATATTTTAAATTTAAAATATATTGAGAGTTCTTATTATAAGAGAAGTTAAATTTTTGTTAAATTTAATTAATATTCCTTTTTAAATCATTTTCAATCTTAATTATTATTTAAATATTTTTCTTTGTATTTTTAAATTTAATTTCAAATATGTTTGAAATATGAAAATTTTAGAATAATAGTGAACCAATGTGCAAGTGGGTGTATTTTAAAAATCCTTTTACTCACTTCACATTACTTAAAATCAAATAATACAACCATAGTGATTATATAAACAAAAGAAAAAATATAATTGTGGTCATGTATCTCGATTGCTTTTATGAAAATAATTTAAATTAAAAATATTATTATTAATCGTATATTGTTCTTTATAAAAAGAAATATGGTCAACTTGACCAATTTAAATTTAAAACTAGAATTTAGAAAAAAAATATCACTCCCAAGACTAATTTTATTCAAAGATTTGTAAAATTTGTTTAAAAAAAAAAAAGTAGAATGATAAATATAGAAAGTGCCACGAAGAATTTGATAGTTTTTTTAATTATTAATAAAAATAACTCAGATAAGAATATTATTATTAATCATAGGTGCTTTATAAAATAAAACAAATATAGTTAATGTAACCAACTTAAATTAAAAATTAGAATTTAGAAAAATAATCACTCTCAAACCTTATTAATGTTTCAATTTTTTTGTATTTTTAAATTTAAAATATTTTAAGAGTTTTTATGAGAGAAATAACTTAATTATTATTTAAGAATTTTCATTCTGTGTTTTTAATTAAATTTAATTTTTATTTATATTTCTTAATTTAATTATTAATGTATTTGAAACATATAAGTTTTATGACTATATTAAATTTATAAGTAAGTGGATCTTTTTCGAACCTTATGAGTTCATTCACGTCTATTAAAATCATATGCCACAACTTTAGTAGTTTCATATGATTTTAGAAAGGAGAGAGAGAGAGAAGTGAAGTTGTAGTGTTTTAATGATATGGGACAAAAATACAAAAGTTTTATGAATGAGAAAAAAGAAGAAAAGGGAGTAAAGTTTCAAAAATAATTCAAAAATCTATAACAAAAAATAAAAATGGAATGGAGATCATACCATGTACGATTATAATGAAGAAGAGAAAGAGAGAGAATAATTTTTTTTTTTGAATTACGGATAGATGGAAAAGAACTATATTCACCAATTATTTTACTAAATAATGACAACATTTTATTCTAAAGGACTCGGATGTAGTACACCAGACACGATATAATATTGTAATAAAGGAATTATAAGCAAATCAAAATTATCTAAAATCTCAATCATAATCTCAAAGTTATAATCTTTAGTTTAATTGGTCATTACATATAATCCCTTCCATAATAAGCATACTTGGACCGATTGAGAGTTTATTGGGTGCAATTGCTTATTTGATTTGGAAAATTACATCAAAGCTTAATTGATTTTACTTTTTTTAAAAAAAGATAATGTATTAAAATGAAAAAAAAATTAGAAAATTACATCCAACCATGCATGGGCATACCCCAGGAACCAGATTGGCTAGATATAGAACTTTTTTTTTTTAAAGATAACTGTTTAGTTTTATTACCAGAAAAATTTAAATATTATAGTATGCTTAATATTTTTGCCAAAATGAAAACATGAAAACAAAGGAAAAACCTAGACTTAT
Organism: Vitellaria paradoxa; assembly: GCA_019916065.1. Lineage (NCBI taxonomy): Eukaryota > Viridiplantae > Streptophyta > Magnoliopsida > Ericales > Sapotaceae > Vitellaria > Vitellaria paradoxa. The sequence continues at coordinate 22,051,655 of CM034243.1, read as the reverse complement.
CTACTATATAGATATTTTGCTTACAGCCTAAGTGGATGGGAGAAAGTTAAAATAATAAACTTAACTAAGTCCATTATTTCATTTTTCTTCATCTTACTAGACCTAGAGAGTACCCTAAAAAAAGAAAGTATTGCTAATCGAATTCAATTTCTGAATTCTCTCCAATGGAAGTTTCTTGTTCTAAGCTCAAGAAATACCTAGAGTTGCATATTCTAGTTGCCTTAAGATGCCTGTCCCATCTTCGTTACCTATCCGGACTTCAAGGTTATTGTTTTGAGGAACATCTTGGTGAACTTTGAAAATGAATTCAAAATTTCATCCTATTTTTCCACTACACAACCTCAAATTGATATGATGATAATGCTTCAAAAATACTGGAAGATAAAGGATCAAGTATGCCTTTTTCTTTTTCCTTAATTGCACTAGGCATGTATACATTCTTGCCTTTACTTTTTTTCACCTCTTCCCATTCATTCTCATCCCCGTTCTCTTTAATCTTTCATTCTTACTTAGAGGGTGGATTCGTAGTAGCTTTAGGCTTATATGGGCAAGTGACTGTAGAGTGGCCAAAGCTTTACAATTTTCATATTTGTAGTTTCTATGGCAACTCCACTCTAGTTTCATAGGGCTTACCATATCTCAAATTTAATTTAAAGAATTTAGGAATATTTTTCTCTAATTGAATCTCAAAACACAATCTAACAAAGGTAAATCTACTTTTGGCCTATGTATATTCATTAAGATACAATGGTGTACCCATCACATTATCCACCTCAACCTTTGATCAACTTTCTTGGTGTCATTTTCCTTGGTCAACTTCGAATTTTACATTAATGGAATGATGGTTGACTTGCAATTGTCTATGCTAACCTTTTTAAGGACTTCCCTTGCGTACTTTTGTTTTCCAATAAAAATGCCTCATTGAGTTTATTAAATTTCCACATCTAAGAAATAAGACATTTCTCCCAAGTTGGTCATCTCAAAAATTTTCATCATTTGATTTTTGAATAGATCGACTAATGTTGAATTGCTTCATGTGAGAAATAAATTGTCAACATATAAAGAAACAATAAACAAATCATAATTTTCAGATTTAATATAGAGAGTTGGTTCACTCAAATCTTCTTGAATCCAAGCTGGATCAAATGATCATCAATCTGATTATAGTAGGCTTCTAGAGCTTGTTTTAGACTGTACAAGGCCTCCTTGAGCAAGTATGACTTATTTTCACTTCATTTGGCCACAAAATCTTTTGATTAGTCAACATAAATCTCTTCCTCCAAGTAGTCATTCAAAAATATTGATTTAACATCAATTTCAAAAATCTTCCACTATGGAATTACCAAGGCCAATAACATCCAGATGGTATCTAACCCTACTGTAGGTGCGAACGTTTCTGAAAAATCAACACCATACTGCTAAGTTTACCCTTTTACAACCAATCTTGCCTTAAATTTGTTAATCAAACCATCAGCATTTAATTTGGTTCTAATACCTATTTTACTCCAATTGGTTTCTTGTGAATGTAATATAATACCTGCTTCCATTCAAGGATAGCATTCTCATCAATCTACCTATATCCGTATTGATCAACTGAAGTTTCTAAGCGGATCTCTAGGAATTGTTGACTGGAAACGACAATCTTCATTACTTTTCCAGTTGGCATATCTCACACACTTTTGAATGGCTTTAATGTTAGGTAGATTTTGCACAAGATCATTTTGCCACATAGAGCTAAGTGCATAGTAATGAAAATGCGCCAACCCTTTATGCCAAAGTTTTGATTGATCAACTAAACTTGGACACGCTAATGAACCACCTTGCGTCCAATCAAGAGAAAATATTTTTTCCCTTCAACTTGATAGAAAATAACTCACACTCATTAGAATAAAAAATATGCAGGTTTTATCATTGAAAACCACAAACTAGTTTTTTTTTTTTGGTCAAGTAATTAAGCCACACTAAAGAGATTTAATCAAAGTCATACACAAATTGAACATCTAAAATAAGTTTGATACCTATTAGAGTTTTAATCTTAGCAACTCCCTCATTTTTTACTTTAAGATAATCTCCATTCCTAATTATAACCTTAGAAAATTCTGATCTATCCAACTCCTTGAAAAAACACTGATCAAAGGTCATATGAGTGCAATTGTTCTCAATTAACCACGTATCATTGGTTTTGCTTGTTAAAAAACTCATTGCTATGAACAACTCCTCTTGCAGTTGATTAACAACTTATCCCTATTGTCTTGCATTCTGCTTGTTCCTGCAAACCTTGGTTGTATAACCCATTTGATGACAAAAACTACATTAAACATCTAGCTAATACCAACAAAATTCTCATGAGTGTGTCGTCTTCTTGCAGTGTAGACATAGAGGATATTTGCCTTTATGTCCCCCATTATTAATGCTATAATTTTTCTTTTCTTTTCCAGAATTTTTCTGGCTAGACTATTGCTTGATTGAACCTTCTCTTTTCCTTTATTCATTGCTTGAAAGGCTCCTTCTATCAACTTTTCTTTCCTTATAGCTCTTCTCTGCTCCCAAGCCTGTAATGTATTAGTAAGTTCTGCTAATGTGATAGTTAACAAGTCCCTAATTCTTCAAGCAAGGATATTTTAGACTCAAATAGTTTAGGTAGAGTCATTAAGATTTTCTCTACAACCCGTAAATAAGGGAATTTTTCCCCAGGGAGTCTGATTTTATTGACCACAACTAGTAATATATTTGTGTGGTCTTTAATTCTTTCAATTTCTTTCATCTATATCATCTCAAATTCCCTTCTCAAGTTTAGAACTTGCATCTGCCTTATTCTAATGTTGCCTTGATATTCCTCCTTTAAGAGATTCGATGCTTATTTGGTAGTTTTATAGCTATAATCTTTGTAAAAATTGCCTTGGACACTATAGAATGAATGCAACTCTTACCTTTATATCTCATTTTGTTTTCTCTTTCGTTCCTGATTTGAGCAACTATATGATCCTCAGGAAGTTGTGGTAATTTATTAGTGTCCACCAAATCCCAGAGATCATTTGCTTAGAGAAATGATTCTATCCTCACAACCTAAAGATGGTTGTTTCCTCTTGAGAAACCTAGAGGCGCAACCAAAAAATTACATCTTTCTATGTTGTTGTCCACGATGAAGGCTTGGTGTTTGGGTTTTTCTTTTTTGGATAGGTTCCTCACAGGATTCACTCACACAATAGTAAGTCCCTCAAAAAGTAAGCCTCTGATACCGATTGTTAGGTATTGTTTGGACAGAGAATAAAAGGCAAATAAAAACATGAAGATATTTTGGGATGAAATATTCTTCCACACATTTTCTTATTGAAAAAATATCAATTTATATAGATTTCTAAGCAAAGAAAGAAAATACTTCTCCTACAAAATCTCAACATAATTGATTAAATCAAGCTGGGATAAAAACATATAAATAAAAAGAATCAATAACTAAATATTCAGCCACCAAATTTGTAAGTGATAGGAATTTAGTAGCCACAAAATTAGTAGCAAATGTTAAACTGCTCAACAGTTTGCAGACCTCCAACTATTACTGTTGTATCAACCTCACACTAGTTATTCATATTGCAGTGTTCAATAGGATAACCATTGGTGGTGTACTCAATTTCTCATATAATTCCAACTCATGTCGATTTTTGTGCCACCTAAACCTAGTTAAGTGATGGACCTCCTTCCTAGTTCCCTTGGTTTTGCTTATGGTGATGGTAGTGAATTGAAAGAAACAAAGGTTAACAGAGAAGAAGAAATGGATCAATTGAATAGATCTGAAGAATTAGCCATTTCAAGGATGGTTACCTCCTTCTGCAAGTCACACAGGTCTTACAACTGAACATTCCATACTTTCTACTACATCACCTTACTATTTATGCTACTTACAAAATGAATGATGTAATTAAATCTAACTGGGCTGGGTTGGATCTATTTATATTTGTAGTAGGATGAATATAAATAGACTAAATGCCATTTCTATTGTTTAGGGCCGAGTGATGAAGCCCGTTTCTCTTCAAGGCTGGTTTTGTTTCAAGCTCATGTTTTCCTCTCTGCAACCTAATTGTTGATCCGATTGGTTTTGGTTCTGCTCTAAGCCTATGAACTCTCTGTTGCAACCCAATTGTTGGTCCAGCCCATGCTAGCCTGGTCCACTACATACGCCCGTGTTGCAATTGGTGACAATACACCTTTTGGGACCTTCTGTATCACCAGCAATTCCTTCATTTGCATGCTAGAACCTCCTTGGATTCCACAATGATGCCTTATCTTGTCCATGTATACGTTAAGCAGTGAGATGAACCCAAGCTTTTGGATTTTTGACGATTGGATGGCAGAGATGAGAGTTCGACGTGGCTTGATCTAGAACATCCATATATCCTAAGTTCAAGGGTATATGATGGCCCACATCCATCACATTCTCACCGTTGCTCTCAGCCTACTTTGAAGGGTCCAGAGTGAGCCGACCCCTCGATTTGTTGGAAGTAGGTTGACACTTTATTTCTTTAGACTTCTCTTCTTCCAATCTTTTAATCTCTTCATCTTTCTATGAATCACTCCCTTCGTCTGTAACCTTAATAAACATTTTCCTCTCTTGTTTCTGCTGTATTTTTTTTTCTTAGAGCAAGAAAGGTGCTGTAACATTAAGGTAATGGAATGAGTTTTTATGTTCTAGTGTGTAAGATTTCTTGCATTTCCACTAGTAAATAGAGGAAGAAGTTAACATTAACAGAATGCTTAATTTGTTATGCCAATCTTTTATGGACTGACTCAAATTGTCTTTTCTTTAAATAAATAAAAAAAAGAGCTTTAGAAAGTGAAAACAAATCAAGTTAATTTGAAGTTTGATGAACTTCGATGAAGTATAGGCTTTACAGCTATATTGATTGCACATTGGGAATGGTGGTCAAAGAAGTAGAAAGTATACTATTTTCTTATATGCAATTCATTCAAATGCCTTGTTCAACTTTTACTAGTTATATAAAATAAAATTATCCAATGCAAATTGTTGATGTGATTAGGCCTCTCATTGGGTTGGAATTGGTCTGGATCCAATCTAAATTTGATTCAATAATATTAGACCAGATTCAACAAATTCAATCTCTAACCTGATGGATTTAGAACCATTGCATTCAATGAATAATAAATCTGTATCCAAATCATTTCCATTATTTTTAAAAATATATATAAAAAATTAAAAATAAAAATTTTAAAAACATTTAAAAATAAAAATTTTACGTGCAAATAAAATCAACCATTTTAACTATTTTACTCTATTATCATTTGTTTGCATGTAAATATTTTTATTTTTAACCAGTTCTTTTAAAAAAAATAAAAGTTGCGAGTAAAATATCAAAAAAGCTATTAAACATAAAAAAAAAATTATATAAGATAATCTGTTTTAAAAAAACTTATGTCTCCCAACTTTTAAATCCAAAAGAAAACCCATATATGTATATATATAATGGTAGTTTCCTTGGTGAAAAAACAACACATAGGGGTCGATCATCTTCTTTTTACTTCTGATCTAGGGTATGTTGATTTAAAAAGTTATATATTACACCAAATATAGTTTAAAATTTATTAAATTTTGGAAAAAATTTATTTTTCAGTAATCCTAAATTATTCACTACTTCATAATATTATAATTAAATTAAATTACTACACATATTTTATATTTATTTCCAAAGTGGAAATTGGGCTCGTCATATCGCTTCCGCTATTCTATTCAAGTTAAGTTGAAAGCAAATACACCAGTATGCGTATACGTATATTGAACAAAATATATATTTTTATTTTATGAAATGATGTTTAAAAAAAACTAATTATTCAAAACGGGTCAAATCTAGGTATATAGATTGGATCTGAATCTTGCAGGATCGAACTTGATTATTTTTGAATTTGGATCAGATCTAGCTGTGACCATAATTGAACACTGACATTTTTTTTGTTTTTTTTACATGAAATTAATTAAATAATTGGCAACTTACCACTTGAAAAAAAAAATTAGAATGGTATACTTAATGAATACGCAATCTGTGATTAAGTTTTAAGTTACGATAAAACCATAATTTGAGATTGCGTGTTTAATTAGGACTACCTAAAATACATAATATGAGATTGAGTATTTACTGTTATGTAAAAACTTTTCTCTCTACCCTTTTAAAACTCACGCCCCTCCCCCCACTTAGAAACTTGTATTCTTGTCATATTCGCTCTTTCAAAACGTTGAAGCTCTCTTTATGTTTTGTCTCTTTTTCTCTCTCGCGACTGAAAATCTCCACGACTCAAGCCAGTCTTCTCTCTATGATTGAAATCTAATTTACTCTTTATTTCTGAGGCAGACATATAAATATAATTTATTGTTTAAGCCAATTTTTCTCTATCTCTATATTTTATGTGTGTATAAATATCTATATATATATATATATATATATACATATATGTATTTATATTGATACTCTTTTTGTTATTTAATGATTTGCTTAACTTGCACATTCGGGGAAAATGTAATTTGGTTTGATTATTTTGTTGATTTGGGGAGTTGCTTATTTGTTGATCTGGGGAGTCACTAATTTGTTGATCTGGATAGGTTAACATATACTGTGAAGTCATTAATTGTCCACAACAAAGCTGCACAGAAGTTGAAAATTTCATTTCTCGCAGCATCAAATGCCATCACCCCATTCACTCCATAAATCTTACAACTCTTCTATCAACGGTTGTAAGTACACATCAAACTTGTCTTCGAGTCATTTCAACCCATCAATGAAGACTGACAGAATCAGAAATAGTTACTTCATGCATAGCTAAGAAGAGAGGTTATAATGAATAAGGACAACCGATCATGTACTGTGTAATATTCATCGTCCTAAATGGCTTTCCCCTGTTCACAGCCAAATCGAGCCGAATATTTTGACTATCCACAGCAAAATCTGGATTCCTCCGATCAAAATCTTTCCATGTGGGCGTCAGAAAGATGCGTTATTCTTCTATTGTCATTATTATTCTCCTAATGTCATCTCATTAATTTTGCCTTTTTTGAGATATAAACAACTTCTTCATTCTCGACTTAAGAAGAAAGTATCATACTTGTTTTGCAGCTATTAGTTTCCCACCTTTTTTTTGGCAGCCATTACCTAGATAAGCAACAACATCTTGCTTCCATCTAGAACTATTGCATACAAGACATTTGTTAAGGTTTGCATACTTATTTTGGTACAACATACAACTGTTCAGGCATGCATCCTATCTCTCATACGTGAAACCCAAATCTTCTGTCAATTTACAGGCTTGGTAGTGGGATTCACAAACCTTTGTACCCTCTAGAACCTCTTTCAACAACTCTAATAATATGTCAAATGAGCTGTTGGTCCATTAAGTCAAAACTTTCAAGTGCAATAGCTCAACAATGAAAGACAATTAACTGTAATTCTGACAACCGAGATACAATTCGGTGTTTGCGTCATCGAGAATTTTAAAATACCTCAATGAATCTTCATTAGCATCTAACTGAGGATTACTCTCATCCGCTTCATTAGCCTTAGTATTCGGTTCTATAGCAGGCATCCCAGCCATGATCTCCCGTATCATTTTCATCATTTAATCCCCAGGCAAAATATTTTCATCTAGTTCTACTCTTTCCTCACATTGCCACAATGAAACATAAGCCTTCCCATGCTTTGTTCAATTCTTATAAGTCTTTAAGCTGTGCAGGAAAGGCCCAAAGCCAATCCTATGGAACAGTAAATCTTCACATGGTCTTTTTGTCTAGGTACAGGTAGTCCGCATCTTCACAAACATGTCTATTTCACCGAGCATCTTTCCGAGACAATGCCCAGTCAAATGCTTCTTCTATTTTTTTCCTAGGGCAACTAGGCCATCCTAGACTTGAACTAGAGACCTTACCTATGAAGTAAATTATTACACCTACAGTCTAACCAATTGGAAGAGAATCAAAAGATTCCTTTTCAGGAGCGCTTCATTCTTCCCGAATGTAGTAGTAGAACTCTCCATGCCTTAGCAAATGATCCCTTACCACATCTCATGTGAAATGATATCGATTAATACACCTTCTATAAAGGTAATTGATCAATTGTTGATCAATGTATGGGTGTACGTAATGAACTTTTCAATCTCTTGTACATATCAACTCAACAACTTATCGAGCAAGTCAATCTAAGTCTTGTCCATCCTTTCAAGCTCGACGTCGTCAAACGTACTAAGCAGGTCCATGAAATGTGTTTCAGTAATTTACTAATGAACTTTACATGTATATTCTTTTGAAAAAACCTAAAACCTTCTCACTAAAAGGTGTTGGTCCCATCCCATTCGAGAATGCACAATTTAACTCATACTTAACACTTCTAATGCCCTTTTTATTGTCAGACGAAATTTTAGCAATATCTATGCGTAGTTCTCTAATTATAGATATAAAAATGATGTTTCTCGTACTTATGTATGTACCGAAACAATGGGAGTAGCTACATAAAACCTCGCCTCACATTGAACTAGCATGAGCAATGTTGAGTATTAAATAATTTAAGAATCGCATATGTTGATTTGTGCATCCTTGCCACAAGAACGAATTAGGTCTTAAAAGACTCAACTCATTGCATCGAGGATGACTAAATTGAATGTTCTGATATGATTCTCAAATGAGTCTAAGTTTATTTTAAATCATAAATATATGCACATGCATGAAGGTAATAACCAAAAGAGGTTAATTATACTCTCCTAGTTGCTAGTGTTCTCACTGAATTTGCTACATTGTCATGGAAGATAATTTGGAAGGAATACGATCTCAGATGTCCTAAAAATTTACATTACTTTAACTGAGATAAGAATTTGTTAGGTTACTATTAGATGTCAATAAATTTTTACATTATTTCAACTTAATGGATTCAAACAAGGAATTTTTGATATTTTGTGCAGAATGCTTAGGAGATTTGTAGACAGTTATTGAGATTTATTTCTAGAGATTTGATAAAGATGTTCATAGTTCAAGGTGTGTAAAGATTTTTTAGATTTTCATAAATCCAAACAAGCCCTATTACGTTTGGAATGCTAAAACTTTTGAAGACCATAGTAAAAGTTCATTATGTTTGAAATGAGAATAAATTGATAAAATACTTTAATAATATAAATTGAATTCTACATCCTAATTGAATTTTATCCTTGATTAAAATTAACTATAATTTATTTTTGACTTAATTTTAACCCTAATTGAATTTTATGCCTAATTAAATTTTGCATTAATTTTAATCCTAAAAAAAATTTTTTAACCCTAATTGAATTTTATCCCTAATTAAATTTCATCCTAGTTTAATTTTGCATTAATTATAACCTCGATTGAGTATTATCTCCAATTAAATTTCACCCTCAATTGAGTATTAATGATAAATGAAACTTAACCCTAATTGTATTTTATCCTTAATTATATTTAGCCCTAATTCAAAATTGGATTAATTTTAACCCTTAATGAATTCTAACACTAATCGATTTTATACCTAATCAAATTTATATCTTAATTTAAACACTAATTGAATTTGATCCCTAATTAAATTTAACACTAACTTAATTTTGAAGTAATTGTAAACCTAAATGAATTTTAACCCTAATTTAATTTAGGAATAATTTTAACTTCCTAATTGAATTTGATCTCTAATTAAGTTTAACCCTACTTTAATTTTGAAATTATTTTAACTCTTATTAAATTTTAGCACTATTTGAATTCTACTCCTAATCATTAATTTTGAGCTAACTTTAACCTTTATTTGAATTTTTACCCTAATTGTATATCATCCTTAATTAATATTTTAATAGTACTATTTTGATAAAATAAAACAAAATAAATAAAATAAAATAATTCACTTAAGTAATGATTTATGTTCATTACATAGTATTTTGATAAAATATTTTAATAAAATACAATTTTAACCCTAATTTAATTTTATACCCAATTAATTAAATTTAGGGTGCGTTTTGCACACCAAAGTTTGGTGAAAATCTCTGAAAACCTCTGAAAATCTCTATACATTTTTACACATTCCCACCTTTTCGAAATTTAAAAAAAGTTCAATACCTTTAAAAAAAAGTCAATAACTAGAATTCGATTAATCAAATAGCAAAAATTTTTTCACCATTCTCATCATGGATTCTCAAGCTACCAAATGGCACCCACTTTGACTATTTTTTGTGAGGTCATAGAAACCGTTCCAACGGATTATAGAAACCATTTCGACGGATTCTAGAAACCATCTTGATGAATTCGCGCTGCTAACTTCTGTCTAAACGGTTTTTACAATTCGTGTGGACAGATTGTAGTGCAAAGAAGTCATGACTGCCCAAAATTTTGAGTCCGTCCAAACGAAAATTCAATCCGTCAGAACGGGAATCTTACTATTCATCTCCAAAAAACGTGGTTTGAGATGTATGTACCAAACGTAAAAAAGTTTTCCCAAACTACATTTTATCTCACTTTTTATCACTCCAAACTCTCCCTTAACCTCTAATCTAATTTTGATATAATTTTAACCCTAATTTAATTTTAACTCTATTTGAATTTTTCCTCATTCAAATTTGACACTAATTTAGTTTTGAATTCATTTTATACCTAATTATTTGAGTTTTAACCCTAAATAAATTTTATCCTTAATCTAATTTTGAATTAATTTTGGCCCTTATTGATATTTTATCCCTGACCAAATTTTATCATAATTAATTAACAATCAAACCATACTAATAAATAAAGCAAACTATATATCTAACACAAATTATAAACAATTAAATCACTACAATTAACCAAAAATTATACATTAAACAACCAAAATAAAAAATATAATAAGCAATAATTTCCTCAAAATTTTATACATTAAACAATCAAGAGAATTAAGCAACAATTTTCCCACAAATTTTAATACCTAAATCAACTTGAAAGTTTTTCACAAAATTTAATCAATAAAAATTCAACAAATTTAAATGAACCATAGCTACAAATTCAATTCAAAAGCCACAAATTTTAAGCAACAAAATTTTATACATTGAACAAAATATAATATAGCAAGTTTCCCACAAAGTTTAAATCCTAAATCAAAATCAAAGTTTCCACAAAGTTTAATCAACCTGAATCAACAAATTTAATTTCAAAAATTTCAACAATTTCAACAAATTAAACTAATATTTAACAATCAACATCAATTTCAACAATAAATTAAATAACACTCAACAATCAGTAATAATCCTTCACTACTGCACCAAACCTAAACTCATTGTCATGCCCAAACCCAAACTCAAACTCATACCTGAATCGAGCAAAAATGAAAAGGTAGAGAGCTCAAAGGGGCTGTTAGCAATGCACACGCAGTGGCTCCTAGGCGGCTGTGGTGGCTCTACAAGACATAGAGAGAGAGAGGGAGCGGCACAAGAGAAAGGATAGTAAGGATGGAATGAAGACGAAGAGAGAGAGAGTGAGAGTGAGTTGCAAACAGGAGAGAGAGAGTGTTTGAGCGAGAGAGAGAAAGAGAGAGAGGAAGGAAATGAGAGAAATGAGAGAGAGAAAAGGAAAAATTGGAGTCATTATATAAGGAGATGGACAATCGCCACGACTGTCTTTATACAGTCGTCTATTAGACTTTAGATAACTGCCTCAAGGCAATCGAGTGTTCCTTAGGTCCCTTTTACCCTGTTTTCTAGTAGTGAAACTTCATCACATTATAATCATGTTCATAATCATTTATCAATGAAAAAAAAAATGGATTGTTACAATGAGGATGTATTTTTTGGGGTGTGAGAATATATTTAGAGTGAAAATTTAATAAAAAAATAGAGGGAAAAAGTCAATAAAAAAAGAAAAAAAATAATTTTCTTTTCTCACTAAAGTGATTGTTAAAAAAAAATAGAAAATCATAATTGTTGGCCTAAATATTCCATTTTAGGGCATGAGGATGTATTTTTTTAGGATGTGAGAATGTATTTAGAGTGAAAGTTTGGTAAAAACAAATAGATGAGAAAACTCAAGAAAAGAAAAAAAGAAAAAAAAAAGCTATTTTCTTTTCTCATTAAAGTGATTGTTAAAAATAATTAGAAAATTATAATATTTAGATTGAAAATTCTATTTTAGGGTGTGAGAATGTATTTTTTTGGGTGTGAGGATGTATTTAGAGTGAAAGTTTAGTTAAAAAAAAAGAATATAGAAAAGAAAAATCAAATAAAAGAGAGAAATAATATAAAACAAATTAAGTTTTGGACAAGTTGAAGTAAAATTTACAAAAGATTGCAATTTTTCTAGCATGCCCTTTCTTTACTATAATTATACTCACACTAAAGGTTGTAGTTTTGTTTTAATGAAGGTACGATGGCAGAAAACGTGATAGCTAGTTTTTGTTACTGAGATGAGAGTGTAATATCTGATGGCGAAGGATTGTCGTACGATCGAGAGTGCAAGGATTACATTAAGGTTGGGAATGAGATATGTTACGAAGAACTGATGGCAGAACTGTGCAATGCGAGGGGTCTTGAAGTGGGTCGAATGAAGATAAAAATAACACATCGATATCCATTCTTTCTTCGGGATACAATTCGGCATATGTCCTTGAGTATGATGAATGACAAGAAGTTACGGCCATGATGGATACGTTGGATAAGTGGGAATGGAGTACTCAACGTCGACTGGTATATACATTATAAAAATATATTGCTGGTGAAGTCTCCAATAAGGTCACAGTTGGTTGCTGCCTTTAGGACAGGGCCCGCTCTTAAATCTAGAGGTGAGTAAGATTCCAATGTTCATCGTTTTTAGCCGCCCACTAGTCCAGTTCCTCAAAGCCCAGTTCTTCTTAGGGTGTGTTTGGTTGATGAAAAATAGTTAAAAAATATAATAAAAATAAAAAGATGTGACATAAAAATGATATGTAAAAAAATTTAATAAAAAAAAGTATAAAAAATTAATGAAAATTAATAAATTTTGATGAATTTTAATGTCTCAAACGGAACCTTAGTTTTAGGCCTCAAAGTCTTAGTCTTGGGGAGTTTTCTCAACGGGAGGGGCTTTGCGAACTAGCTAACTGCAAGCATCAAATGGGTGTTGATACGCCACGTGTTACTCCATATTGTTCCGTTTGTTTGGTTAAAAATAAAAAATAAAAAATAAAAATAAAAACTTTGCTGATTCCATGTTTGGAACATTTCACAACCAAGATTGTAACACATGTAATAACCTCACCCCGGCCCAAAAAAAAAAAAAAAAAAACAGGTACTTTCGTGAAGTTTGGCATTACATTGAAGGGGATCGGAACAGGGAAAACAAAAGGACTATTAGGCATTAAGGCCTTTTAAAAAAGGCAGATTCCCGAACTAGAACCAAATCCCTCGATCAAAGCAAAAAGAAACTGCCAAACAAAGAAGAAGACATGCACATGTACATACATATTTGTATGCATCTCCTCCCACCGAATCGCCCACTCAAGGAAAAGGGAAACCCACCCACAAACATCTTTTGGGCATTAACTCGGGACTCTCGTGCCCCGCCCTTTCCTTTTTTTTTTTAAATTAAATCTTTAGCATGGTATGACAAACACCGCACTATTTAAGCCTTGTCTAGATAGTAATAATAATAATAAAAAAAAAATAACAAAATAAAACAAACTTTTAATTATTTTTTAATTTTTTTTCTTGTATGATTTTTTTATCAAAATTTAATTTTTATTTTAAAAGTTGCAACTTTTAGGCATGTTAATTGTACACTCTGTTTGGAATGGTGAATTTGATGGGATTTGATTTCATTTAATGATAATTCTCACCACTTCTTATATTTGAAATTAAAATAAAATTTTATATATTGGATTTTATTTCATTTCATAACTTAAATCTTAGAATTTTTATATAATTTGAAATCGAATCCAAAATAATAAAATTTGATGAGAATTCATTTTTTCTTAAAACATCTAAGTAAGTGGACAAATTTATTCTCATATATCATTTTCAATGTTCTATTAACATGCTTCAATTTGGTATTTTTCTTAAATTAATTTAATTTAATTATTAAATTTAAAATATGTTCCAAATACAAAATTTTATTTACCAAATCAAATCAAATTAGATCAAATCAAATGAATTCATTATTTTTAAAATCAAATCAATTCTAAGAGATGAACATTTTCAAACGGGAGTTTTACTTAAATAGACATGAATTTTTCATACATTTTTTTGTTAAGAATTTTCTTTCTTTCTTTCTTTCTTTTTTTTTTTTTTTCTAAATGACTAAAATCTATAACTTCTAAAAAACAAAATTAAATTTTGATTAAAAAAAAAAGTCATATAAGAGAAAAAAAAGAAAATTTTAAAAAGGAAAGCTAAAAACCTTTTTTTTTTAATACTAAACACAACCTTAGTCACCTCTTCGCCTTTTATGCTTCCTTCTCTCTCACCACCTTGCTCTCTTTTTTACACCAAAGATCTATCCATATATGGGAAGTGAAATGCTGCTCTCAGGTTTAAAACTGATACATAAACATAAGGCCGTGAGCAATTTACCGGCTGATCTTACCATGTATTCTCCTCTTATTTGTTTAAAGAGCATTTTAATCTACGATCACAATGACCCAAAAAAAATGGAGTAATTTCATTCTCATTGCTCCTATAGATTTTACAAAGCAGGAAAAATAATTTATATCAGAAAAAGGAAAACCATAAAAGAGGCCTAATGAAGGAACTACTGGTAGGGGAAGTATGTGTTATTTATGTGCACAGATACATGCATTTCCCTAAATACTGCAACCAAATACTGAAACCTTTAATAAGATGAAGAAGGGTTAACAAGAATCCTTTCATCAAAGAAATTGCTCCTCAGGAAGCTTGTGAGGGATGATGATGTGGGTAGTTCTTCAAGCTCGTCATAGACGTCATTTTCTTCTGATTTGAGGGCTGAGAATGCCATGAGAGGAGGATAAGATAGTGGCTCTTCATCAAGGAAGAAGAAACTTGGTGGCGAGACATAGTCGTTCTCTAGGTTCTCTGCAAATGGGTTTTGTGGTTGGTTGATATTTATGATATCCTGGGAGTACTTGTTGAATGGAGATAGAGAGTAGTGGAAATAATCTTCTTCATTTGCATCTTCCTCACCCTTCACATGGGGATGTTCTTCTAGATCTCCTCCTCCTCCTCCTTGTTCTTCCTTTTTAGGGGTTGGGGCTTGGGGGTCTTCGTCAGTCACTGTGGGTTGTTGGGCTTTGGGTTGATCTTTCGAGTGTTGAGTGAGGTTGGTGGTGGGAAGATGATGAGGCCCTGGATGATTGTGGGTGGAACTGTAAGTGATGATAAGCATGGAAGCATCTGCTTTGCATCTTTCAACTCGCTTTTTGGCTGAACAACCCTTGGATGTGCTGCATCTATAGTAACCCCTGCAGCAACTTCCAAGAGAATTAATCGCCAATATGAGTAACAAATGCTACTCATTTTTTTTTTTTTTAAATAGGGATAAGAGGACAAGAACAATCCTGTTCATTAATTACAGTATTTTTACTAGCAGATGGAAGATCAAGTAGTAAAAAAGAAGTTAATTTCCATATATGGATAAGATGAGGACAATGAAGTTTGTGGTGTTAGGAGAAAAGGAGTCGAGTGGAACGAAAAGAAAAAAGTCAAAATCCATCAAACAAGAAGAGAAAGGGAATTAATTACCTCGGATAAGGGGACCCTTTGATGGGTTTTTGCCCATATTTCCTCCATGACCAACAATCGAAAGATGGCTCTTCACTCCTCTGTTTCCCCACGTTTGCTTCCATCTTCACTCTAACCACTGTCTTCTGGATCACCTTCCTATGACAAGGAAATACTTGTTCTTATTTTCCAGTTATATATAGCAAAAACACACCCTAAAAGTGCTTGTCAGGACCAGTTCCAACTGTACGTATTAATAACCTAGAGAAAAGAATTGAAATCCTTGCCTTCTTTTGGATGCCTGAGTTTCTAGTTCAACTTCTTTGTCCAATCCTTCAGAGTGATAATCCTCCATGATATATATAGATGATCTTTTCTTCTTCTTTTTCTGATTCTTCGTCTGCATAAGCTAAAACCCTATAGGAGGCCAGTGAGTTCTGTGAGTTGCTAAGTGATCATCAAGTTGCAGAAACAGCAATAAAAAGAAGAAAATGGATCAAAATCCGCAGTTCTAATCCATTGAGAGAGAGAGAGAGAGAGAGAGAGAGAGAGAGAGGATAACAAAAAGATGACAAACCCTCAAGTATCATTCCATTCATTTCATTAAATATAACGCCACACAACAACTATGCGTTTCGCCGGCCCTATATCATAGTTAAATTTAAATAATAATAATAATAATAATAAAATAAAACAAACCACCAAAAAGATTTTTCCCCAAAAACGTGGGAGCCCCACGCATGTCTTAATTGGCTGGCCGGACTTTTGAGACTCTCACCATATGTAAGTAAATCCAGTGATGATGGTGATTATGCCAATTATCAACTTTAAATCAAGCCCAACCTTTGAACTTGGACACACATAAATGCAAACTTCCAAAACACGCTAGAGCTATCAAGTACCGATGTACATATGTGTTTGTATATATATATATTATTCACCGGGGATAATGAGTGTTTTTAAAATTGTATAAAATTATAAAAGTTAATATCTCGTATTTTGTACATGAGTAGAAAATTTAAATTTTATAATTTCATAATTCGTATTTATAGAGATTTGTAAAATTTTTTATTTTTTTATCGATAATGCTATAGGTACACTGTCTTGTGCACCCCTTGTGTACACTGCCTTGTGCATCCCTTGTGTACACTACCTGTGTGGCAGATGATTTGGCTTAGTAGTGGGCCCCTTCAATTCAAAATTTTACCCAAAAAATGCTTGGGAATTTTACCCCACCATTTTAATTTTACCAACTCAAACTTAAAATCACCTTCTTACTTTGTCCCACCATCGATCCATCTTCACCCAATACCACGAATGCCGACAACCACCACCACCACCACCATTGACGTCAGTGATCGCTCTCTGCAACTCTCATCTCTTCCCCTTCAAGAATCGAATTACTAATCAAACCTAACACCCTCCAGATTGTTACTCACACCACATGTGATATTTTCAGCTACCCCTCTTGACACTAGCGATCACCACGGACATCGACATCGAAAATCACCATGTATGACTCTCTCCTCTCTCTCTCTCTCTCTCTCTCTCTCTGTGCAAAATCGAATCAGTTTGTTATACTCTCTCTACGAAATCAAATGAGACTGGAAGAAGTCAAAATCTCGAAGAAGGCTTAATCTCGAAACAGGTAAACCACTCATTTTCCCAACTAATTTCCCATTTTCTGGTTCTTCCTCAGAGTTCTTTGATTTTAATGCAAAAAGTTTGCCCTAATTTTCCAAAAAAGTCCCCTGTTCTAACATGGTAAATATGATATTCAGCATGGCCTAGCATGGTAATATGATGTTATGTCATGACCTAACATGGTATGGTACACAGGGTATTATGACATGGAAAGACATAGTAGAATGATGCTATAGCATGGTATAACATGGTAGTATGATGTGGGCATGATATATGTATGATGTCTGAAATTTTTGCAAAATTTGTCTCGAGTAAATCCGGTTAATATCACGTCCTGGGTCCACCCCGAATCTAAATTATGATCCGAGTACTTTTCATTAACAAAATTAAAATTATTCTATTCTAATTATACAAATACATTGAATTAAAAGATAAAATAAAAATTTTCTAAAGAGATAATTTTATATTGACGCGAGCTTTTTCTACAAAGAGAAGGTCTGGACTTGAAAGCTTTGAGCGCCAAGTTTTTAATGAATAAAATGAGAAGGTGAAGGCCCTATTTATAAATTTTTTGAGTTGAACAAAGCTTTTACCTGACTAAAGTGGCAAAAATGATTGCCCATGCCCTCGAGCAGACATGTTTGCCCTGTTAAATAGGCAAAACTTTTTGCTGCAAAACTTTTTGCTAAGGCCACTTAGCAATCTTTTCTGCTCGTTGAGATAGGCAGATGTATTTGTTCAGAGCCCTGGGCAAGCACAATTGCAAAACAAGCCATGCAGAACATCCTACCAACCCAGGTAGGCAAGATAGCTTGCCATAGTGCTTAATTGGTTGCAAGCAAAGTGGATCTGGGCTTTAAAAAATGGCCATTTGGCCTGAGCCGCTGGCTCAGGTCATATTTGGTTAGATCCAGGTTCTGCCCTGACAGTTTTAGGCTATTTTAGGAGGCTTTGGATAGTTTCTGGGAGCTCCGAAGACCTTTTGGGTGCTTTTTGGAAAGAACTAAACCAATTAAGTCAAAACTTGGTTTAATTTGAATTCTCCAAGATCAAGTTGAGTCTATTTAAAACTGCTACTATGAAATGGGTTGAAACGGAAGAGGGGTCACCCAATTCTTTTGCCTGACCTTTGCAGACATCAAAAGGATGACTCCTCCTACCATTTTTGGTATGAGGAATCAAAAAATACCATTGATGTGACTCTAGGGCACTTTTATGAATTTATAAAGTATTAATAAATATTTGAGTAAGAGCTACAGAAGGACTTTTTAAGATTTGATTGGGCCAAACCTAGTTATGTCATTATTTCAAGAAACTTACCCTTAACATTTTGTGCAATTTGAAAGCCTTCTAACTTTGTCTAAGGTCTCAAATTGTGTTTAGTGCATCAGTAGTTTCCTTTTCTTCGATAGGAGCCATTTTGAGTCGGTGGGGCCCTAATGACCTTCAGAGGAGTATTTTGACCGTGTTGAGCTATGTTCTATATCTTCTGGCATGTCCTAGGATGTTATATATCTTCTTGTATGTTTTTGGTTTGTCTGGGCATTCCGGTCAATACCATTCTTCGGGTGCGTTAACAGAGCCCATTCTTGACTTTTAGATCAATTTGACCTTTGATTATGGATTTTGGTTCTTCTATTGATGCTAGAATTGTCTGTTTAATATCTTAGACATGTTTCTACACTTTGGTAGCCTTTTGCCTTAATCTGAGCCTTAAGCTTGACTTCTCCCTACCTGTAGGGGTACAATAGTTATTTTTATTGAATGTTTGCATTTTGTTGACTTCTGTGCTTTGACACATCCTACGATTAAGAGATTTTAATCAATACAGCACCATTCGACTAAAAGTATTAAATATTATAAATTTTAAGTGAGGGGTAAAATTAGAAGGTTACAGTTAGATGTTTAGAATTTTACTAAATTGTCTCTGATAAATTTGGTCAATAATAATTTTATAATTTAATAAAATATGAAGAATAATAATATAAATAAATATTATTTTTTAAAATTATTACACTATTAACATATTACAAATTAAACTCATTTTCTAGTTATTATACTGCTAATATATTAAAAATTATTTTTAATGATCTATTCAAGTTCACTAATATATTTTATAGTTTAACCTTAATTTTATAGTATTTAGAATGGGTCTAATAAAGTTTTTGGACTTGATGTCATAAAAACATTAAAATGTAATTTTATTATTTTCATATTATAAAATCTTAAGAATATAAAATTAAAATTAACTATATAACAAAAAATGTTAAATAATAAATATTTTTTATTTGTTAGGTTATTAATTGAATATTTTAATTTTATTTAGTTTTTAATTATGTAAATTATCAAAAAAATATGATATAAATAGCAAAAAAGAATTGTTTATGAATTAAGTGGGAGTAAGTTGAACGGACTTTAGATTTAAAAATTAGATAGGGCTTAAATTAGTCTTTGTTAGAGAAAGAAAGATGAGTCTTTATTAAAGAGAGTGAAAGAGATGGAGATGAATATATAAGGATGAGGAAATTAATAATGGAGAAAGAATCTAGAATAGAATAGGAGATGAGGGTAATTTTGTCAATAGTTACAAAAAAAAAAAAAACATTAAATGAGCTCTAACAATAGCAAGACTCTGCTCCCCTACTCGTTTCTGCTCTTTTTTGCTTTTCTAAATTTCAGCCGTTCATTTTCATTTAATGACTGACAATACAAAATTAATTTTTAATAAATGTAAAAATAATTATAATACAAGAATTAAAGAGAAAAAGTCAATATAATGGAACCCACAACAAATTGTATTATCAAATTTTAGATGAAAATGGATAGTTGAAATTTACAAAAATAAAAAAAGAGCAAAAATAAAAAAAACAAAGGACAAGTCCACATCAACAATTATAGTTCTGATATCATCGTTAATTTAAAGTAAATTGAATATCCATTGGAACACTATGGCAACTTAAGAGCAAGAAATCAACCCTGCTCAAGCACAACATTAGGTCCCAAGCTCACAACCCAGCAAAACACAACTCAAGCAACCCTCACACACAGTCAATAGTGTATATCAAGCACAAAACTTCCACTAACTCTCTACTATTAGTTATAAACATTCACACAACCCACGAGAAGAGAAGAATGGATAGAGATGATGATAGTGGATGTAAAAAACATAGTTGAGAAGAGCGCAACTCACATGAGAGAGAAGAGAATATACATGGAATATATAACGAATCAACACACACACACACACATGGAGTCAGAGTACTAATTTATACATACATACATATATACACACGCACTAGTGCTGACCCGTGTGATGTACAGAATTATATAATATTTTATTTAGACGAAATATAATTTTAAATATATTATAAAATATTTTAATAAAATTACATAATTTCATAAAATAATTATTGAGTTATTTTTTATATTTTTTATTTGTGCTAATATTAGTGAATCAAGAGAGTCGACCATAGTTGGGTTTTAATATAAATACCAAAAGTTTACATTTAACCAATTTTCAATCTCACCTAACCCTAAAATTAAATTTTGTTCTAAAATATATATTAAATCACAAACGTCTTATCTAATTGATCTGATCTTTTATTTCTCAATGTTTGTTAATTTTAATATACGTTTTATTTTTTTAATTCCTTACTTATTTCAAAAAATTAGCTTGAGTTAGAAATACTATTAGTATTAATTTATTAAATTAATTTTTGACTAATTTTATAAAAATAACTCAGACTAAAAATATTGTTTTAGTTAATTATATGTTATACTTTATAAATATAATCGAAATACTAACTATTATTAATCAAGTTTTTATCTAATGGTTGACTAATTTAACTTTAAAATTGAATTTAGAAATAAATTTACTTCTAGCCTAATTAATATTTAGGCACTTCCAGGCCTATTTAATCGTAGACATTTTTTTTTTTTGGGTGTATTTTTTATCACAACTATAATGATTTTATAGATTAAAAAAATAAAATTGTCATCATCTACTGATGTGAGATAAAAGGAAGTAAAAATCTTGTAAATAAGAACAAAAAGTATAAAAAAATGAAAAAATTGTATTTGATTCAAATATTTGTAAAAATAAAAAGATAAAACAGTGAATATGAAAAATGCCACACAGAATTTAGTAATAATTTTTTAATTGATTTCATAAAAAATAACTTAAATTAAAAATATTATTATTAATTTAAAAAATATAGTCAACCTAACTAATTTAAATTTAAATTTAGAAAAAATCACTCCCAAGATCAATTTTATTCAAAGATTTGTAAAAATAAACGAATATTGAATGATGAATATATAAAGTGACAGAATTTGATAATAAATTTTTAATTTGTTTTATAAAAATAATTCAAATAAAAAAATGTTAGTACTAATCGTATGTACTTTATAAAATAAAATAAATATAGTTAATGTAACCAATTTAAATTTAAAATTATTTAAAAAAATAAATACTCCCGAGCCTAATTAATATTTAGTAAATATTTAAGATTTTAAAAATATTAAGAGTGGTTATTATGAAAGAAATAACCTAATTATTATTTAAGTTTTTTATTTGTATTTTTAATTTAATGTTTTAATTGTGTTTTTTGATTTATTTACTAACATAATTGAAATATATAAATTTTATAATTACATTAAATTTATAAGCAAGTGGGCCTCTTCTTGGAACCCATAAGTTTATTTATATAAATTTATAAGTAAGTGGGTCCTTTTTCGAAACCTATGAATTTTTTTACATTCATTAAAAAATCATATGTGTGACATCCTAAATTTTTTTATTATTTTTAATTGCATTATTAATTTAATTTTTACTTGATATTTAGTGATTTAACTATGTTAATTTGGTATTATGTTAGAATTTAGTTAATTTTAATATAAATTAATTGGTGAATTAATTAAGTTATTAATTAAACTAGTTATTAATATATCTGTTAATTAATGTTACTATTGTGTGCCGTGTAGGGATGTCAACAAGGCGGGTATGGGGCGGGTATGACCTTCCCCGTCCCCGTCTCCATTTAGCAATACTCTTACCCGTCCCCGTCCCCGTCCCCATCCCCGTTTCGGGAAAAAAAAATTTTTCCATACCCGTCCCCACAAAATAATGAATTTCCCATCCTCGTCCCCGTTTACCCGCCAAGTATATTAACTATTACAAATTATATATTATATGTATAAAATAAATATTTAAAATTATTATAAATATTATATATATTAAATAAAAAATATATTACATATATATATTAAATAAAAATTAAAAATATATATATATAATATTTGACTTTGACTGATGCACTTAACCAAAGATGAAGTGGTCTTTATTTATAACCTAACAAGACCTTCACTTTTTTGTGAGAAATCGATGTGGGACTTCTAAAGGAGTCACCACATCAACAAAATTAACAAATAAATATTTAAACGGGTACGGGGTGGGATGGGGACTATCGTACCTGTCCCTGTCCCCGTAGTCGTGCGGGTAATATTTCAAATCTCCATACCCGTCCCCGTTCCTACTATTAATATCCCCATACTCTCTTCGAACGAGATGAATGAAGCGGGTACTCAACGGATACAGGTATACTTGACATCCCTAGCCGTGTGTGCAATGTGGTTAGTATGTGTTTTATATATGTACATATTAATTCGGGTATGGGGTGATAATTATTACCTCTGCCACGTGGGTGAAAAAAACAAACAAACAAACTAAGGCGGTGAACTTTTGTTGGCCGTGTGAGAGTATATATATAGATTGAAGTTGCATAAGGAAGTCGAAAAAAAAAAAAAAAAAGAGTCCGAAAAAAGGCCGATTGCCGGGGAAGAAGAACTACGAGTTGGAAAAAAAAATTTAAGAATTTTGACCCAACGGTGAAGGTAAGTTATTTTATTTTGTTAGCTCAAAATTAGTTTTAGAGAAGATTAAATAAATTAAATACATTGAATATATATTGCTTGTGTTTTATTTATTAAATTTATAATATTAATTGATTTGATTTATATTTTAACTAGTTTAATTTCTTATTTATATAATTTGTTTGGGTTAAAATTAGGATCCAAGGATAATTAACAGCAACCACACTAATAATTTGATTTTCTTAGAATATCTGCTCTTGAGATGGGTGTATTAAATTTAAAGGTAAAAAGTGTTAAATATAAATTGATAAATTATATTAAATTATTGTTGTTATTAATTGTTTGTTCTGATATGAAGTACTGAGTATTTATAGATTTGTTGTGTTAGTTGAGATTTGTAGTTATTTGTGGAATGATAAATTTGAGAAATAATATTTTACTTGGAAAAAAAAAAGATTGTTGCATACCAATATGAATTGTGTGCATTCCACTTACATCATGGTCAGATGGAACTAGACTAGATGGGGCGAGAAACAAAAAAAAAAAAAAGAATAAAAATGCCAGTAGGGTCAGATTAGATGTGACCAATAATGAGGCCAGATAGGGCCAAGTCAGATGGGACTAACGGGACATGCTAAATTAAAGCTACTATCCACAGTTGAGCGCTCAACTCATAGGCCAGATAGAACCAAATATGTGTTACATTATTATCTAAATCATTTATCATACGAGTATACCACGAGATGGCTAGTCGGGGCCTAGTGATAATGACAACGGTTGTAAAATGAAAAATAGTGATGAACTGTGTGTTGGGATATTTGTATTATTGTCAATTACGATAATTTTGAATTAATTTTTATTTGATTGTGGGTTGATTGTCTATATAATCATTGTGGACTATCTTTAGTTTATATTTATCATATTTTATTTTAAGCATAATAAATCCACTGAGTGTGTGACACTTACACCTAAAATTTACACATTTCAGGCTGAGTTTAGAAGTGGCTGCAAGTGCCTGAAGAAGCTTTGAGTGGTCTGTATTCCTAATTTCATCATGAGTTAGTATGTGAAAATTTGTGTAAATAAACCTAGAGTTTTAATAGCATTAGTCTAAAGTTTGGCTTAATATATTAGAAATTTTGAGTTTGCACTTATTTAAGTATTTGTGAGTTTTATTTATTTTGCCAGTAAATGAATATAAATCTGGTGGGTAGTATTTTACTTTAATATAAGATTTTCTATGATATGTGATTATTAATTTATTATGAATAGAGGATATAAGTGTGTTACCTCTTTTTAAAGGATTAAACTTGTGACCTAAAATAAGGGCGTGACAATATGTCACAATCTTACTATTTTATATACAAAAAAAAAGTTTACTCGTAATATTTTACTGATGTGAAACTAAAAAGCAAAAATTTTGTGAATGAGAAAATAGAAGAAAAGAAGAACGAGTGAAAGAATTTAAAAAATAATTGAAAAATTTAATTAAAAAAAAATAAAATGGAGTTTAATTAGACATGTCAAGGAAGATATGAGTAAAAGAGGGTAAGAGAGATAAAATACATTTCTTTTAGTGGTATGTAACACAAGATAATTATCAGGTTTAACCAATTATAATTCCGAAGCCCAACTAACAAAATTAAACCAAACATCAAATAACCTCAAAATCCTAAAATATAGCCGCCCATCGTGTACAGTAAAATAATACGTATAGCAGGTCATTGCAACATAAAAGCGCAGTGGAGGTAGATATAAGTAGGCGTCCGCCCGTGTGAAATTCGGTTTTCTTGATTCTTTTGATGTGGCAAAGGAGATATTTAGATTTATATATATATATATATATACATATTATTGCTTATGTGTAAACTTTTTTCAGTAGTTTAAAATAATTCCATTTAAGTTTGTTTAATTACACAGTAAACCCTTAAATATTTTTGGTCTATTTTATTGAATTATAGAATTAAAATTTTAATTATTTGAAAAGGATAAATTAAACTTTAATAAAGAAATGAGAGGAGAAGCAATATCAAATGAAAAACAACCAAGGGATCAAGTATATATTAAAAGAGGAAAAATTAGAAATATTTACTTGTAATGTAGGACTTTTTGACCTCGGACTTTTTCAATAATGGTAGCATTTGGACTAGTAAAAATAAAGAAAAAAAATAAATTGAGGTAAAATATAATTTTGAGTTAATTTTAGCATTTAGTATTTTCTTTTTAAACTGCATTTTTGGAGATAAACAGTATCAAATCCTTAGAACGGTTTCTTAAATCCGTTCTCACGGATTCAAAAAATCAACACTCAATGTCCTACTCGAGAGAGAGAGAGAGAGTGTGGTAAACTATTAGAATGGTTTTTCAAATCCGTTCTAACGGATTCAAAAAATCTCTTTAAAGATGCACAGCGCTAAAATTGTTACAACGATTTTTCTAAATCTATTTTAACGGATTCAAAAAAATTTGTATAAAATAGTGACAATGATACTTGTTTGAAAGTTTTTGACTAAAAAAATAAGATTATCAAAAAATTACACACTCAGTCTCCTTCCGGATTTTTTATTTTTTTAGCAAAATATTAAAAATTTTTGAAATTAGTAAATGTGGGAATATGTAAATATGTAATAAAGAATTTTTGTGATTTATAAAGTTGTTAGAGATTTATTTTGTTTTATTTTGTCTCTTGGCACTCCAAATGGTGCCAACGTCGTTTGATTTATTACAAATTTTTACAAATCTCTACAAAATTAAATTTTTTTATTCACAGTACGAATTATAAAACTATAATTTTACAAATTTAAAATAATTTATACAACTCTAAACACAATTATCGTCTAAATCATACAACACAATTCTCCAACTCCATTAATTTAAATTTTAGGCTTGGTTTCAGAAATAAAAAAAAATTAAATTTTTTTATAGTTAGCTAGTAACTAATTAAAAAGAAAAAGAATTAGTTTTTTTTTTTTGTATTTGGAAAGAAAAAAGATTATTTTTTTAATAGTTAACTTTTTAACTTTTTGTTAATTTGACGTATTAATCTTTAAAAATTTGGAAGAAAATAAAAAAATTAGACGATAACTCCAGTCATTTAAAAGAAAATAAAAAAAAAATGGATAACCGAGTTACTACTCGCCGGCTCCCAAACCTTAATTTTATAATCTTTAAAGCTGGGCCGACCCTACCTCCTGCCATTAAAGTAAATGCTTTAGATTCCATAATTTTGATAAAGAGTTCATCGACCAGTTCTTTATTTGCCACCCCACGTTTTGTATTCCAGAGGGCATTAAACCGGCCTGCGCATGTTAACTTGGTCAATTGTCAATGCATCTAGAAGTGGGGCTTAGTCTGTGAAGAAAGTTACCAACTTTATTTTTAATTAGCTCCTAACTTTTTGTTTGGGAAAAAAAATGATTTTTTTAAGTAAATTTTTAATTTTTATTAATTTAATATTTTTACTTTTAAAAATTTTTAAAAATATTAAAATATAAGAAAATAAAATTAAATAAATACTATTGAAACTAAAAAAATCGACTACTCGTCGGTTTTTCCAAACGGGTCCTAAATAATTGATGAGAGATGGAGTTAAATCGGAGTGGTCAGTAGCGCGTTGAGATTTGGATAAGGTGTGGGGCCGTGGGTGGTTGTTCACCAAGTTGCGCAATAATGACATTGGTCTGAAATGGACAGCTTAAGTTGAGTGCATAGATGGCTAAACCCACCTACCACAGACCCCAAACTACAAATACCAACGCAGGTGTATTATGGATGTGTTTAGAGTTGTATAAAATTATATAAAATAATATAAAATTATAAAAATAAATATTTTATAATTCGTATAGTGAATGAAGAATTTAAATATTACTATCTCGTATCTCATAATTCATATTTATAAAAATTTATAAAATTTTATTTTTTAAAAAAAGAAAACTCCAAACGGAAGCTATATACCGACTTTGTCTTGCATAGAGCGGTGGATTTTTTAAGTAAATTTTGATGGTTGTTGCTACAAATTTAAATAAATTAATTTTTTTTCCTCCTTTTTACTATTCTTTCACACTATATTTTGTTCACATTTAGAAAATTATTTTTTTAAATATAATTTTAATATATTGATAGAAACGATTCTCGACCAAATCAAAAGACCTTCTAGAAAGGGCTGGGCCGGTCAGATTGTGATCTCGAGCAAGCGACTTGGGTCATCTTCCTAAGAGTCATCCGTCCAAGCACGGCACTCCAAGAGAGGTTTTGTGGCCCAGTAACCAAAAAGTCCGTGATTCTCTCTCGAGAATCTCATAATCTTTACCAAATCATAGATAACGATTGATCCCACGCTAGGGGTAGTGATTACGAAATTTCCATATATCCCATAATTGTGCAAATATTTACTTCCAAAAATCACGCCATCCTTAATTAAGTGTCATCCGAAAATTTTTCTAAGCAAACATCTATATAAAGAGAATTTTGTTAATTCTTTAAGGTACTTCATTTTTGCTATACTAAAACTCTATCAAAATTTATACTAAATTCTCTATTAACTTAAGTATTAGATATTTTTTAGTAGGCACGACACTGATGTTCGAATTCACGTTGAATAAAAATTGCGCGTGATCAGCGTGTAACTTATAAAATTGCTGCATTATCACATATAATTAAAATTTTAAATTAATATAAAATTAAATATTTTTTAAAAATAAAAAATAAGTAAAAATTAGTAGATTAATAACTGGAAATAAATAAGAATATTATAAATTTGCTTTTTATCAAATGAATCGCATACAAGTAGAAAAAATAAGTTCTTAATAAATACTGCATTTTTAACATTTTTAAAAAAATACCTAACTTTTCTATTTAGTGAAGAGTTTCCTTGCTGCAAAAAAATAATAATAATAATAATAAATAAATAAAATAAAATAAAACTCTAAAAAAATCATATTATTTTAGATGTGCTCGAATTTTATTCTTTAGAGGTTGTCCAATATGGTCCTACATTTGAGATTTTTTTGTTAAAAAAAAAAAAAAAAGAAAATCTCGCTCTTTATTCTATTTATGCAAACAAAAAAATATATATATAATAAAAAAATAAAACTATATTGTGGGGTAATTTATGAGCACAAGGTTTAGCCTCTATCGGTCTTGCCTTTGGGAGTTTCTTTTGTCATTCAAATAAAATCAAACTCTTAAAAAATATTTTTTTTTATTAAAAAGAGGTTGTATGTTTTATTAAATTTTTATTTTTTCACCTATACGCAATTTGTTTAATAAGTGGAAAATTGACTATGTAGTATTTATTAAAAAAAATTATTTTTTTCACCTACATGCGATTCATTTAATGGGGGTAAATTTAATATATCTTTATTTATTTTTAGTTGTTAATCTATTAATTTTAAATTATTTTTATTTTTTAAAAATATATAAATTTAATTAATTAAAATATTTGATTATTTTTTAAATTATGAGTGGAAGAAATAGCTGTAAATATGAACAAAATATAATTTCAAATTTGTAGTAAGAGCCGTTGGATTTTAATTAGAAAGATTCAACGCTTCATATTTTGTAGTAGACAATAAGACATCAGTGTCTCCTTAATCTAAGGCAAAGTGTCAACTCTCTGGACCTGTAATTACCCAAAAAAAAAACTCTCTGGACCTGTCTCACCTGTTATTTTTTATTATGTTATTTTTTTATTTTTTTAAATCTCAATCATCCATTTTATCTAAGAGTTAATAATATAAATAAATATAGTAATAATTACAATACAAGAATTAAAGAAAAAATCAATATAATAATAACACCAACCAAAAATATATATATATTGTTAGTCCTCAAATGAAATCAGCTACTGGGATTTAAAAAATAAAAAAATAACGGAATAAAAAATAGTAGGGGAGACATGTTCCAACTATCTTCTCTTATTTTCTGGCGGTTAATTTTCTTTCAATTCACCAAACTTTAATTGAATTCCATAATATGAATAAATTAGTACACTGAACAATCCTAAATTAATCTAGCTCTGTTTGGAGTTACACAAAATAAAATAAAATTCTACAAATCTTTACAAATATGAATTACGAGACAGTAAAATTTAAAATTTTCACTCACAGTACGAATTACGAGACATTTACTTTTAATTTGGAAATTTAATAGTCAGTTTAAAAAACGAGTTTTTTTATTTTTTAATTGTTGTTTTGGGGAGTTGGACTGCGCAGGAGAGGTCAAGTCCTTGCGTTATTTCGGGTTTAAGGGTGTTGCAGTAAAAAAATTCACTACAGGGTTTGCAGTAGAAAAATAAATGATTGAAATTTTTTAATACTTTAATGACATGTGATCATTGATATTCCGGATTAATTGTGCTCCAATCAGATTTGTTAAACTTTTATTTTTATTTTAAAAATAAATTTAATTAAAATAAATTGGAACTATTGGATTAAGTGAAAAGAAATCTCAACCTTTCATTTTCTACTGCAACTTCTCGAATAGATTTTTTCACTGTAACCCTCTTAAATCTATTTATTTTCCCCTAAGTTGAGTCGGGAATAGCGAACTTGGATAGCACTGCATTTATTTTATTTATTTTCATATGAGTTTGTTATTACGAGTTACCATTAATTTTTTTTCTTTTGATAATTTTAGGGGTGTTTTTTTCAGCTTTTTCTTTAACTAAATATAGAAAAAAAAATACTTAAAAAACAGGTAAAAAAACCTACCCAGATTCTTTTATTTTTAATTATTAAAATGTGAATATGTGTTAAAAAATTTAAAGTAAATGATGACAATAAAAAAAAAGTCATAAAAAAAAAAACTATATCCATTCCTGTATGTAAAGCGCGGAGGACAGCTTTTCGTCCATCACATGAACAGTGATTTTGTTCTGAACCGGACGACTTCTAGTTTTCGAGTCTGCCAATGGGATTCCAAAGGCAAGTCGTGGCTCCACGTGGATCGCCTCAGGCCGCTGGCACCTGGCTTGCACTGGGCTTTGTAAATTTAATTGAAAGGTTAATGCTGAAGAGATAATTCGCTACCCGTTTTGCAGTAAAAAAAATGTGTAAAAATTTAGAAAAGTTACAAAGTAAATTTTTGGTAAAATTTTAATTCTTGTCATTTTTTTATTTTATCATAATAATTTAATTAACTCAAAAGCTACTAAAAGTTTTATCAAACATATAAAAATTACTAAAAATTTTACCAAATATTCAAAAATTGCTAAAAATTACAAAATGTTACAACAAATTTTACCAAACACTTAAAAATTTTAAAAAATTGCTAAAAATTACAATTTGGTTTACCAAACACCCCAAAAATTAGAACTAACAATTTTTGACTAAAAATTATTAAAAATTATGTCTTTAAACGCCCATATGTACTAAATCAAACAAAACTAAACTTTTTCCCACTAAATGGTGTCGGCTAAACACCCATATGTATTTTTTTTTTCTTTTTTGGGTAATTCCCATATATAATTTTGGTGCAATGCATTACAGTTTTAAGTTTTTCTTTTACACTTTATTCCTTCTGACAACGAAAATATGAGAGGTTAAAACTGTAGATGCGGCAATTATAGCCAGAATCGGTGAATCTAAGCTCATTAAATGAATTTAAATTTAATTAAAATGATTAATAGATATAATTAAATAAATAAAATAATGCTTACTTAATTAGCGAGTTTAAATATAGTTATAATATAACCTGCTAAACGCTCAATTAGCCGTGTGTTTTCCTGTGGTTCAAGGAGCCGGAATTTGAAAAATCATTGCGCTAGTATCTCGCCCGAGGGTTTGAAGCATCACCAGCTGCCAGCAGAACACGGGTTTCAATGCATAGGTGCACATATATGCATATACATACATATATATTCATATAATAGCAGTATTATTTATTTTAATTAATAACTTATTTAAATAATTTTTTAAAATAAACTATAATTTTATAATTCTTAAAAATATTCACATAAAAAAATCTCACAGAATTTGTGCGTTCATAATAAAACCAACATTTAATTATGGCATTTCATAACGTTCCCAATTTTTAATTTATATTTATATGTTTATATTTTTTACTTTTTTTCCACAACAATTAATTTTTATTTAATAAAATATTTAATTATTTTAATTTTTATAGATTAATTGAATTTATTAAATTGGATTTTATATTAATTTAATAAATAATTTAATTTAATTAAACAAAATATATTAATTTATTTAAATTATTTTTTTGAAAAATAATTTAACTCAATAAAAATAAAATATATTCAATATAATTAATTATATTGTTTATTAAAAATAATTTAATAAAATATATTTACTATTAATTTAATTAAAATTAAATTAAATTAATAATAGTTTTTAATTTAACTAATTAAAATAAATAATTTATTTTTTAATTTAAACAATAATTAAATAAAATTTATTTCACATTAATTATTTAATTTAATTAATTAATTAAATTAAATAATTATTTCATTTAGTTTAGTTAAATTAATTATACTATTTATTTTTTAAATTAATTAAATTCAATAAAGTTAAATAATTAAATTAATAATAATTATTAAACTTAATTTAATTAATTCAATTATGTTATTTATTATTTAAATTAATTAATTTAATTATATCAATTACTAAAAATAATTTTAGTTTAACAATATATTTGAATGAAAAATAATTTATTTTAATGTCATGCAATAAAAATGAATAAAGTGTTAAAATTAATAAAATATTTATAACAAGAAAAAAAAAAGAAAGTGAAAACATTTTTTTTGTTTTCTAAAATTTCATTTTTTAAACAAAAAATAAAAAGAAATTTAATGAAAACATTTTTGTTGCCTGTTTTAAAAAATGTGCAAATATAAACTCAAAAATAGTAAAAATAAATGTTATTAAGTAAGGCCTTAATGTTTGAAAAATTTTAAATTAACAAATTTTTTATTACCAAATTAAATATTAATTAAAAAGCAAAACATTATTAAATTAGTATAATTAGATTAGTCAGTTTAATATGACTCATATCTAACCTGCCCAATAACAATCCATGATTAAATAGGTATAATTGGGTACAATTCGTTTAATTACAATCCATTTATAATCCAACACAAACTCTCCCATTTGCCATCTATAGTCAAAAGTGGGGTACATTTAATATTTTTTATTTTTTAAACTTTATTTCTTCTTACCATGAAAAATATGAGAAGTTAAATATATTTAATATTTTCTTTATTTTTTTTAAAAATTGAGTGAATGAATATTTTAGACACGTATTCTCAAAAAAATCTAAGATAATATATTTATGTAAAATAAAAAACTGAACATATAAATAAATTTTAAAAATTTTAATATATGATAGTTTGGTGAAGTTGTTCTATATATAAATTGGTAAATGATATTAGCACTCTAAAAAAAGTTTCTTGCACTTTACATTGTGAGTGAGAGCTTTCTTTTATAATGGAGTGCTAGAAATTTTTTTAGAATGCCAATATCATCCCTCATATAAAATTTATATAAAAATTTTTTGTATAAACATCATCTTTACTAACGAGTCATCCTCTCTAAACATTTTATATGACCTAATTCAATATATTTTATGTTATCAGAACATTATGTGTTGAATTTCATTCTAAATTTGATGATTAGACCAAATTAATTTAATTGTACATTTGACCTAAATTCGGAAATTAGAGTTTGATGGATCACCAAATAATAACACTTTTTTGAAAATGTGAAATTAGTGGAATTTAATTTTATTTTGTGATAATTCCTATAACTTCTTATGTTTGAAATTAAAATTAGGTTTTCATGAGTTGGTTTTGATTTAATTTAATTTCACAATTTAAAATTTTTGAATTTTAATATTATTTGAAATTCAATCAGAAACAGTAAAATTTAATGAGAATTAATTTTCTTCTTTGACTATTCAAATCAGCGAACGAATTTATATTTATATCTTGTATTCCACTATTTATAACATGGTCAAAATTATATTTTTTTAAAATCAATTTAATTATACTTAAGCTTTAAATATGAAAATTTATTATTTCGTTCTTACCGCAAACTACTTGAATTATTAATAAATGTGGATAATTTAATTCGGGCAATTCAAATTTTAGGTGTAATTAACAGTATATAATAATATTAGGTAAATACATTATATTAGACATTCATCATTCAACTCTCAAAAAAAAAAAAAAAATATATCTAGCGACGGTGCAGAGAATCATAACAATTAAATTATTAGTATTGCCAAGCATTACGCTAATTTACTAAACTGCGAAAATATTGATAGTTTCTTCTAATCTTGACTTATTCAATTCTCATGTAATTAATTTATAATATCTCATTCCAAATGATAATTAAATACATTGATGACTTAGTGAATTGGAATCCTTCAAGTGCCCGTTTCAAATCCAAAATGTTGCTTAATATACAGGTGTGGTACCTGCCAATGAGTTTTTGATATTTAAGTTAGGAAAGGAATTGAGAAAATATTTTGACAGAGTTTCAATAAGGTAAAGAGTATGCATACCATATACTTGAGATGACGGTGTATATATATAGAGGTGTGAGACCTGTATGGAAATGATGCATGTGAGTCTCATACAGTTATACCTTCCTTCTAATCATATCATGCCATGTGTATTATAGATCCCAAGATCGATTCTCATAATTAGTTATCAAAACTGTTATGTAATAGGCAGCACTTTGACAGACGAGAATTACAGAATATGTTAGAATATGGTTAAACATGTGGTTATGACGTAAGCAATTTTATTTTTAATACGTCATCAGTCAGCCCAACTGAGGTTAATAACGGTCGGTCAGTCAAATCAAGTCGTGGTCGCTCGGGCAATCTTGCTCGGTCGGGTGCACACTATCAAATGCCCCTGATTCCCTCGGTCACCGAAGAGGATCGTGAAGAATCCAACAATTACTTGATGATTCTCGATCAAACACAAACCATCAGACGCCCCCCGATTCGATCGATCGGATGAGGGGGCCAAGGAATTTAACAGTTACATTGCCCTGAGAATGTGCACGCATTTATTACTTATCCGACACGTCAGGTGTGATTGTATGGCGAAAGGACACGACTGTTTCGCCACGTGTTGCTTGCTTATTGTCCGCAACATTAAGGCTATAACCGAGTTTTGTTCATTGTCGAATGGGTTTTTCTCGCCTAAATAATCACAGTTGATTTCAAACAAGGCCAACTGAAGAGTTTTGTCTTTTCGCCTATAAATATAGGAGATAAACTTCATTTTGCCTTTTACGCGAACTTGCTATTGCTACTGCTACTACCATTGCTATTGCGATTATATTCAATACCACCTGTCATTTATGTTCTTGCTTGATTTGTGTTTCATCGTGTAGCTAGTAAGGATTTTCCTTTATTTCCTTCATTTTCTTGAGTTTTCATCTCGGTTTTTCCATTTCTTGGTTCATATGTTTTGGTTGCTGTGTTTGTGTGTGTATTTTTTCAAAAACAATCATAGACTTCCAAAACCTTTAGGCTTTGTAGGAAACCTTAGGTTTATCAAGTCAGTAGTTGGGGGCCTAATTTTCGTGTCGTTTTCCTATCATGTGTCTTAACTTTCCCTGTCTTTTGCAATGGTCGATCTCGAGAGAGTCTGTATATCTAGCAGTGAAGAGTCTGATGACGAAGACTTGTTTCATTGAGGTAGGGCTCTCAATGCCTCCGACACTAGTAGTCACCGAGTGGACGATTCTCGACGGATCATTGATGCTTTTGAACCCAGTGTATCAGAAAAACGTCACGCATCACTGCAACTAGTGACGATGATGCCCTTTTCGAGACAAAGGGCATCAAATCCACCATCACCAGTAGGAGGATATTGGAAATAATTTTCGAATTCCAGCTCCCCCTAGATCTTACCTACCGAGTCTCGGGGAAGAACGATTTAGCGTGCTCGTCGAGGGTAAGAGAAATCGCTACTTATGAGGCAGCGTTTTTCGGCGGGCTTAGGTTTCTTCTACTGAAGCTCATTCGGCAAGTTTACTCTCATCTCGGTCTGGCTATGGGATAGATCGCGCCGAACAGTTGGAGGATACTAATCGGGTGTGCGATATTTTAGATGACCACTGTGGGACACGAGCTGATGACTAGCTAATTTCTCTATTTTTGCAAAGTCACCAAGAGAGGGTCGGGATGGTGGTATTTTTCTACTAAAAAACCAAAGTTCAATTTCGTCACCAACCTCAAACGAAGGATGGAAGGAGAAGTATTTCTTCATTCGAGGGAGCACTTGGGAATTTTAAGTATGGAGACCGATCAGGAGAAAGACATCTGAGTCCATTGGGTTTGGGGTGAGCCAACATTAAAGGGTAAGTTTAGATTTCTTTAGGCTTCTCATGAATAAGTTTTATAAGCTTCCCTTAGATCATAGGGTTTAACTTCCTCCCCTTGTTAACCTTATTCATCTTGAAAAGCTCCGTCCTATTTCTTGAGGAAAAAGAGCTTCTCCGTGAGGCAAAGAAGAACCAACTTCGTGACATGAAACTTCTGATCACGATGAAAAATTTTGAGTCTCTACCTACTCGACCCCAAGGCTACCACAGAAGCTTTGGCCGCCAAACATGAGCGGAGTGAGTTTTAATATAACAATCTTAAAGTCTTATGCTTCAGTTTTTCTAACTCTGTTTTCCTTCAACAGATAAATACTGTGCTCGAGGAGTTCGATCGATTAGACGAACAAATTAGACAACAAGAACAATCAGATATGTTAAAAGCTTTTGACTTAAGTTTTTTGGATCGGGTGGAGAAAGCCTTGCAAAAGTCGCCAAACGAGCCACCCCTAAGAAGGCGCGAATAGCTAAAGTTAAGCCTACTACTCCCAAATTTTTTGCTTCAACTGCTCCCCCTTCTCAACAACAATAGAAGGTAATCTCTCCCTCCCGCACTCAACAAAAGACAACTCAAACTCTCCCTTCTCGATCCAGGGCCTCCGAGTCCAGTTTACAAGCTGGAGTGTCTTCATACTAGCCTCTCCTCAAGAGCTGCGAGGTAACCTGGTAGAAGTTTCTGAGCATAATGGCGGACGAAGATATTTCATTGTTCTGTGGCATGGATACCTTGGAAATGGCTTATGACATGAACCATGAGTTATTTAAGGTATGGGCATATTCAACTTTTCTCAAATTTTTTAATAAGCTATCGTCAGTTACGTTTTTCAGACCATGGTTCATTCCTATGCTGTGTTCACACAAATAGTCAACATCGAGAAAGCCTTGCTTGCTGATTGAAAGATAAGAGAGCAAACTCTTACTGATCTCAAGGCAGCTAAGGACAACACTGTAATTGCCCAAGCCAAGAAAGAGAAGGTCAATCCTCAGATATGAACGAAAGACTATAGAAGAGAATAAAAGTCTGAGGACCAAGCAAGCTAGCCTTTTCAAGGCGCTCGAGGTAGAAAAGGCTTTAAGGGCGGTCGTTGAGTGCAAAATTGAGGATCTGACCCAAAAAAATAAGGAGCTTACTGAGGAGCTCTAAACCGCGGACGACACCGCTATTGCGAATTTCAAGAGTACGAATGATTTCTAGGCTCTTATTATGCTGGTATTCCTTAAAGGTTTGATCATGTCAGAGAGATATTCGCTGTCGCCTTCCTAAACATTGACATTTCTATCATTAAGCCCAAATAAGCAACTGCTGAGAAGAGTGACCATCAAAAGGGCAATAGGGAGGAAAATACAAAAAATCAAAAGGTTTAAGGTTCTAAACAAGCCGTAGAGATCGTTGATGGAGCTAACATTCACACTGAAGAGATCGAAGGTGCTCCAAAAGGCATCAGCAAGAATATCCAAAGCGATGTTTAGAAGGATGCTTGAATGCTTCTCACTTTCACCACCCCCCATTTTTCTTATTCCAATGATGTAGCCTTCTCTTTCTCTCTCTTTTTGGAGGGGGTTTTATGAACTGTAATTCTAAATTTCTAACTTCACCATGTAAAGGAACTTTTCAAACTTTTTACATTTCTAACATAATTTTACATTTCTAAGAATCTTTAAAGTTTGGATGCTTTGTTTGCTTGTTGTGTTGATAACCACTGTCACTTGCTTACTCGTTCTTGTTTTCTTTTCTTTTCTTCTTCATGAAAGGTAATTTCAAACTTTTGTAAAGTTTACAATACAATTTGAACTTTATATGACTATAAATTGTGTGATCTTCTTCTACTTCTATCAATATTTACTTTCAGTCGCTTGTTTTATTTTCCTTTATTTTGTTTTTGCTCGAAGTACGCATCAAGTTTAACAAATAAAATAAACTCGTTTCATAACAGTACCTGGTAAGGAATTTATTTTCGCATAATGTTGCTTTGTTTTTAGCAATGTTGGTTGTACCTTTAGCTTCATCATCCATTTCGACTTTGGTTGACCACATAAATCGAGCTAGTCTTTGCACTCCTCGATCACGTGAACCGAGTAGGTATCCTCACCATTTTTGGGCCATCGGCCTCGTGAGCCATCGACTTTGTGATCCATTGACCTTATGAGCCATCTTTGCACTGCTCAGTCACGTGAATTGAGCAGGAATCTATGTCATATTTTGGCGTTAGCCCCATCAGTCATTTTTACTCTGCTCGGCCACATGAGCCGAGCAAAAGCTTTGCTCTGCTTAGTTACGTGAATCGAGCAGGAATCTTTGCCATATTTTGGTATTAGCCTCGTGAGCTATCTTTGCTCTGCTCAGCCACGTGAGAGGAGTAGGATATTTGCTCTACTTGGTCACGTGAACCGAGCAGGAATTGTTGTAGAGTCGTTGTAAAATCAATCATTGATTATAGACACATTGTTGTGGAATCATCCATTATAATGGAAGCATTAATTGTAGAAGCCTCCAAGACATGGATTTTATTGATAATCGAATAAAATTACAAAAATAACTTTCCATACATAATATTTCCTCAAATGTTCCATATGCCAAGGGTGAGCTAGCTTTTTTTTTTTTTTTTTTTGGTAAGTAGTGAGTTAGCTTCTTGCCCCCAAATGCCTTGAGTCTATGAGTTCTTTTCTTAGTAGAGCCCAATATTTCATATGGTCCTTCCTAATTTGGTCCCAGCTTGCCATCATAAGGGTTATTTATTGATTGATTCACTCTTTTCAACACCAAATCTCCACATTGAAATTTTCTTGGCCGAGATCTAGAGTTTGGTATTGCCGTATTCTCTATTGATAGGAGGCTATCTTGACGGTAGCTTGTAGTCTTCGTTTTTCCAACAAAACAATCTCTTCAGTTATCATCTCATCATTCTGTTCTGGGTTTAAATTTTGTGTTCTAGGACTGGGAAGTCCAATCTTGACAAGGATTACAACCTCCATTCCATATATGAAGGAAAAAGGAGTTTGACCAATTGCCATCCGTTCAGTTGTTTGAAAGGCCCATAAAATGGTTAGAAGCTCATCTGCCTAGAGACCTTTTACATAGTCCAGTTTTGTCTTGATGATTTTGAGGAGAAGCCTATTAGTTACTTTGACCTGTCCATTATCTTGAAGGTGCTTGGGTGATGAATAGTGATGGCTGATGCTCAAGTCTTTGCATAATCGATTGAATTGTCTCCCTTCAAACTATTTCTCATTATCTATGTTCACCACCATAGGGATGCTGAATCGGCAAACTATGCTTTGCCACAAAAACTATCTCACATTCTGCTCGGTAATGGTGTGCAAGGCTTCTACTTCTACCCACTTCGTAAAATAATCAATTGTAACCATGACAAACTTTCTCTGTCTTCTTCTTAATGGAAATGGCCTGATGATGTCAATTTTCCATTGAACAAATGGCCAGGGACTTTGGATTGGTGTCAACTCTTGAGCAAACTACCTCGAAACATTAGAAAACCTTTGACATTTGTCACATTTCTTAGCAAACTCCTAGGCATCCTTCTCAATGGTTGGCTAATAGTAGCCAGCCCTCAAAATTTTCTTAGCTAGAGCCCTATCCCCTAATTGGTTACCATAAGCACTTTCATAGATTTCCTTCATTACATAATCTGCCTTCTAATCATTGACGCATCTCAATAATGGAGAGCTAAGTCCTCTTTTGTGAAGGATCCCATCTGCTAAGAGGTATTTATTGGATCAATACTAAACCCTCATTGCTTTATTCTTATCGCTTGGCAAAGCTCTATTCTCCAGATATGCTTTTATCAGTCTGGCCCATTCAGCTTCTTCTTCTACTTAATTGACTTTTGGGGTTCGGATGCTCGGGGAATGTAGTATCTCAATTGGAACATCCGAGTTCTCCTTCCCAGAAGAAGCGATTCTTGCTAACAAGTCTGCCTGCTCATTCTGGGATCTTGAAATCCGTTGAAGTTAGAACTTCAAAAATTTTATGGACAAATTCCTCATCATTTGATAATACTAAGCCATATTCTCCCCCTTACTTCATAATCTCCCTGCATTTGCTCCACTACCAGCTGAGAATCACTGTAAACTATTATCTATTTTACCCCTATTCACTGAGTCACCCAGGGAGCAACAAGTAGGGCTTCATACTCAGCTTTGTTTTTGGAAATAGAGAACCTGAAATGCAAGGCATATTCCAATTTGTGGATGTCAGGGGAAACAAAGAGTATACCTACACCACTAGAGTTATAAGTAGAAAAATCATCAACATGCAGTGTTCAAGATTACTCGGCATCTTTTTCTTCAGGTGACTCAGCTGGGTGGGTTGTAAATTCAGCTATGAAATCCACCGCAGCTTGCCTTTTGATTGCTATTCTTGGTCGATACTGGATGTCAAATTGGCTAAGCTCAATCGACTATTTCATCAATCTTCCCGAGTTTTTCACCTTGTGCAGGACGTTCTTCAGGGGTTGGTTAGTAACGATCACAATCGTGTAGGCTTGAAAGTAAGCTCTGAGTCGCCAAGCCACTGTTACAAGAGTAAGGGCTGTTAGCTCCATCTTCAGATACCGCTCTTTTGCCCACTTAAGGGCTTTACTCGTGTAGTAGATAGGCTTCTAGACTCCATATTCTTCTTGCATGAGTGTAGAACTCACAGTTGTGGCTAAAATAGAGGGGTATAAATATAGTTCTTCCCCCGAGGTGGTTTGACTGAGTAACGGCATTGACCCTAGGTACTGCTTCAACTGCTAAAAAGTCTCATCACACTTTGCGTTCTACTCAAAGGCCTTTTTGAGCACCATGAAAAGGAAATGGAATTTGTCTGTTGAGCGAGAAATGAATATCTTCAAAGGTGCCATCCTCCCAGCTAATTTTTTGTTGTTTGTAGGGGTTTCATTTCCATTATCACCCTGATCTTCTCTGGATTGGCTTCAATTCTTTGGCTGGACACCATGAAATGGAAGAACTTACCAGATGTAACCCCAAACGCACATTTGCTTGTGTTCAATTTCATATCATACTTCTTCAAAGTGTTGAAGGTTTCTTATAGATCAGTAATGTAAGAGCCAACCTTTTTGCTCTTGACGAGCATATCGTCTACATATACTTCGACATTTCCCCCCATCGACCCTTTGAACATCCTGTTCATTAACCATTGGTAGGTTGGCCCCACATTCTTCAGTCCAAAGAGCATGATAATGTAGTAGTACAATCCATGGTTGGTGATGAACACAGTATGCTCTTAATCATGCTTAGCCATTTTTATTTGATTATATCCAGAAAAAGCATCCATGAATGATAACAACTCATGACCTGTTGTAGAATCAACTAGCGGGTTGATGGCTAGCAATGGAAAGCTATCCTTTAGACATACTTTATTGAGATTGGTGAAGTCCACGCACATCCTTTATTTGTCGTTCGACTTTTTCACCATAACTATGATTGACAGCCAGGTGGGGTAGTGGACTTTCTTAATGAACTTGGCCTTTATTAACTTATCTATCTCTTGCTTAATCACTTTGTTGCGCTCGAGGCAAAAAAATTCGTCTCTTCTACTTTATTAGCTTGGCTTTGGAAAAAATGTTTAAGTGGTAGGCAATTGTATGTGTGTTTATTCTTGGTATGTTTTCATGTGACCAAGCAAAAACATCTGAATTATTCAACAAAAAATTCCTTATTTAACTTTTTAGTGACTCGGAAGTCTCCGAGCCAATCTTTACACACATATTCTACTTGGGAGTGCCAACCATAACATCCTCTAGTTCATCAACTGGCTCTCCTTGTTTCAGCTCCTCGTCGTCTCGAACTTTCAAGCTATCCACAACCAGTGCCTTTTTCCAGTATTAAGGGAGGACATATAACACTCCCCTACCACCTTCTGATTGCCCTTAACACATCCCACACCATCTTTGGTCAGGAACTTAACACGGAGATGGTATATGGATGTGACTGCCTTAAATTGATTGAGGGCCGTCCTCCCAAGGATCACATCGTACGCCGAGGGGTAGTCAACTACCAAAAAATTGATCATCTTCATTGCCTATTGTGGTTCATCTTCGAGAGTCACCAGCAGAATAATGGACTTGAGTGGAGTCACTTAGTCTTTAGTAAAGCCCATGAGGACGAAGGACACTTGCTACTGTTTTTTCCAATCTTCATTTTCTCAAATGCCCCCAGCATAATATATCTGCTGAACTACCATTGTTGACTAGCACTCTCCAAATTTTGAAGTTGGCAATGATCGAGAAAATTACTAGGGGGTCATCATGAGGCTGGCAGAGTTCCTCTGCTTCTTCCTCGGTGAAAGTGATTGGTGGGTAATGGGATCGAGCCTTCTTATTTGGTTGCTCGATCATTAGAACTTCGCGAGGGATGCATGCCTCCCGAGTGTATCTCCTTCTGGTGCTCGAGGATCCTCCTCTAGTAGCAAATCCACCCAAAATTACATGTATCTCACTAATTGACTGGCTATTCTGGCGTGCTTGGTTAGGGCTTCTCGATGGGGGACTTTTTCGCCGAGGGCTCCTTCGCTCGAGGCTTCTTCGTTCGGCCCTTTCATTATTATCCTGACTGGCCACAAATCTTCCAATCCTCCTGCGTCTAATTAACTCTTCAACCTGTCTCTTTAGGTCGATACAATCATTAATATTATAGCCATGATCTCTGCGAAATCAGCAATACTTTGCCCGAGACCGTTTGTCTGCTAGGGTCCTTAATCTCTCGACCTATTTCAAGACTTGATCATTCTGGATCTTAAAAAAAACATTCTCCAATCTCCTTGTGCCGCAATGTAATTGTTCATCAAATCTCTGATTTTTAGTACTACAAGAATCCCGAGAATTACTAGAATCACTTGGCTACTTCTTATCGGTTTTAGAGCCCCCTGCCCATCACGTTCTCGTTTAGCCCTGAGGCCACCCTATACGTCAATGTGCCATTGAGCCCGAACCATCAACTCAACCATGTTAGCAGGTGCTTTCTTAAGTAAAGAGGCCATAAACCTAGGGGTTCCCAGCCTACTCATGAAGGCCGTGACTGCCACTTTGTCGTCGGCCTCATCCATCTCCAGAATCTCTTTGTTGAATTGCCCAACATAATCTTAGAGGGGCTCATCCTTGCCCGGTTTGATCATCAAGAGATGGGTGGCTAATCTCCTCTACCGTTTCCTCTAATAAAGTGACTGACAAATAGTTTTTCCAGCTGTAAGAAGTTGGTGATGGTGTTCGCCTTGATTTTATTGAACCATAATCGAGTCAGGCCTTTAAGTGTTGATGGGAAGGCCTGGCACAGAATCTCGTCTGGATATGCATATATGCACATCAGAGTCTTGTAGGTCTCTAGATGGTCGAAAAGGTCCTTCGAACCATCAAAGGAATCAAGGACTGGCACCTTGAATTTGTGCGACATGGCAAACCATTACTACTACAGAGAATGGCAAATTGCCATCGACATCCACATCATCAACCACATTTGAGCCCTTAACAGTAGCTAAAACACCATAGATTTGGGCCTGCATGGTTCTTATGGGCTCTTCTCATGAATTAACACTAGCATTCCTTATGCTAGCTCTTTTTCTAAGTGACGGCTCTGGATGACCACCAACACCAAGGTTAGCTCCAACCATCTTAACTTGCCTCCTGGACTCTACTGGCTGCTTAACAGGGATCTTATTTTCCCCGACGACACCAGCTCCATTGCCTCTATGACCATTCTCATTTTAACCACCCCTCCATTTTGTGCCCCATTTACTAGGAGATCTGTTGGATGAGGTGGGCTGTGAACTGTGGCGGTTTGTTGCTACAAAAATAATGCCTGATTCTGGGCCATCAGAGTCCTTGATTCTGGGCCATCAGAGTCTGCATGACGGCCATCAAATCCTTCACTCGGTTCTTAATAGCGTTGATCCTCTCGTCATTCTGATTCTCCATCGTTTTTGTAGGTTGTGAATGAGGTTGGGTGTAAATGCTGGACCTGGTTTGGACCATAAAAATTGTGAGAAAAGTCAATTCCACAGACAGCGACAATTGATGACTCAGTGAATTGGAATCTTCCAAGTGCCCGCTCCAAGTCCAAAATGCTATCTAATAGACTGGTGTGGTGGCTATCAAAGAGTCTC
The DNA here is from genome assembly GCA_019916065.1 of Vitellaria paradoxa. Lineage (NCBI taxonomy): Eukaryota > Viridiplantae > Streptophyta > Magnoliopsida > Ericales > Sapotaceae > Vitellaria > Vitellaria paradoxa. The sequence continues at coordinate 22,007,999 of CM034243.1, read as the reverse complement.
CGATGCTTAGGTTAACAAGGGAATTGAGGAAATATTTAGGTAAAGTTCCAGTGAGACAAAGAGTGTGTGTACCATATACTTAAGAGGAGTGTATATATATAGAGGTGTGAGACCTGTATGGGTATAATGCAAGTAAGCCTCATACAATTATGCCTTCCCTTCAATCATATTGTGCCACGTGTATTGTAGATTCTAAGGTCGATTCTCATAATTAGTTATCAAAATCGTTATACACTAAGTAGCACTTTGACAAGCGAGAATCATAGAATATGCCAGAATATAGTTAGACATGCAATTATGGCAATAAGAAATCTTATCTTTAATACGTCGATCAATCAGCTCGACCGAAGTTAATAACGGTCGGTCGGTCGGTCGGATCGAGTCATGGTCGCTCGGGCAATCCTACTTAGTTGGGTGCACCCTATCAGATGCCCCCGATCCCTTCAATCATTGAAGAGGATCGAGAAGAATTCAACAATTACCTGACAGTTCTCGGTCGAGCACAAACCATCATACATCATGGCTCCATTTGGAGCTTTTTTTTTTCTTCAAATCTTTACAAATCTCTTTAAAATTTAAATTTTCTATTCAATATACAAATTACACGAAAATGTTTTACTTATAATACAAATTACAAGACTGTAACTTTTATAAATTTAAATAACTCCAAACACCCTCAAAATTTTAATGTGTTGTAAACATTTCCATCCTTATGTATAAAGCAAGAAGAACTGATTTTTGTCCAGTGATAAATTGTGCTTTTGTTCTTTCAAATGTCTATTATGCCCTTTTTTTTGTCTATTTTATTGTTTCTTCTGCTTTTAGGGACTCTTATATAAATAAATCCTTGTTGCAAGCCTTGATTTTAAACTGTGCTTTTGTCCTCTCAAATCTTTATTATATGCCATTTTTTGTCTATTCTATAAACGTTACAAGCTTAAGCCTTCACAAAATTGTTTGCAGGAGATACTCTTTTTCTATTTCCATATTGTTCTACATTTGTTAGCCTTAGTTTTCTAGTAATTTTTATCAACATTTATTTTTTTCTTAATATTTTTTATGTGTTCTAACTTTCATTTATAGCTAATGATTCTCTTGTACATGATTTGTGCATGATTTTAAATAACTTTATTGCAAACTAACTATATTGATACATATTTCAGTAAATATTTTATCATCCGCTTTTAATATTGGGTATCTGTTTGCGTGTGAAACACACGGCCTTTCACTAGTATTATAAAAATGGAGAGGCCTTTAAGCGGACTACCAAACTAATTAAAATAGTTTGTGGGCGATCCTGAAAGCACATTAGATGTATGAGCATCTTCTACCTAACTATGATACCCTGTGTGTGGATAGCCACGATCCATTGTATTTGCCCATCTTAATTAGCTAATTGAATCACCCTCATATTGTTGGCAGCATGGTGGCTAAGCTTAAATCATTTCTTTATGCATTAGTTTCCTTTCTTTTTATTCTTTTTATGTCTTTTTGGGAAATAAATTCCTAGCAAATCTGAATTGGTCATTAATTGCATATAGAAAAATGGGTTGCCTGCGAATGTCACATTGTACATGACCAAAAAATAAAGAAAGCAAAAGAACTCCCAAAATGCTTTCATTTACTTTACCAAAAATTAGACCATGCCTATTTCTAAGAGATCATAGGCAATGGGCGAAATATGTGCTATGCAATACCTCGTCGATAGGGTAGACCCAGACTTGAATTTCACCTGTGCTGAATAACGAATTTAAAAATAAAGTTGGTCAAACAATAAAAATCTAAGTTAAATAAAGAATTTAAAGATAAAATAGATAGGGTTACAAAAATTTAGAATGTGCTAAATTTGAAAAACTAATGCATTTTTTGAATTAAAAAAAATTTCGACTAGGTTACCCAAGTTATACCCTGAGACAGCCTTGTATGTTTGTCTGCTAGTGCTAGCAGATCCAATTAGTGAATAAAAATTTGAGGGAGTATTGTAATTCTATTAGAATTTATAATAAAAATATATTAGAATAAAGTAGCTGATCTGAAATAATAATTTCTAGAAAGAGAGGGGGTGTTTGGTTTACCAAAATTTATCAAACAAAAATCAATTAATACTAAATTTCTCTAACTTTTTCCAACTTTGACCACTAAACGCAAAACAAACTTTTACTAATTTTTTTTTTAACTTTTACCAAACACTCAGCCCTAAAAAAGTAATGATAAGTGTCAAATTGGTGTGCGAAATTGGCAAAATCTTCCACACCAAACGACCCTAAATTTCTTAATAAATTTTATATTATAAAAATAGCATTGCTACATTATTCTAGACAAATTTTGACAGCAAATAAAATCTGGACATAAGTTTTCTTGTGCTCGTGGTATTTGAGAGTTGGTGCAGAGCCGACTGCATTCAAATACTACAAAGAAAAAAAAAATGAAAAAATGCCAGACCGGATTTGGTGAGAGGAGAAATAAGTTTCTATGGACATAAAGATTGTCCAATATGGAGATAATTAGCGATTATCCAAGTGTGTGTCCTCACAATAATAACACGACAAGTTAATTTGATCAATAATTTGATGGTCATAATCTTACAATTATAATTACCAGGGGAAGTCGTGGATTGAGACCTTTTCATATATATATATATATATATATATCAACAAACCAAGTCGTGGCAACCAGTTTATGTATATTTCGTTAATTCTATATTACACTGTTTTTATATATATAGTCTTCACATTATTCTGCCTTGGCTAGGCCAAAAAAAAAGTAAGAAAAAAAAAAATTGTTAATTTGTAGCTTTTGGATTAGATGGGAGGGAAGGAGCTCCTGAGTTCTGCCACATTGGTTGAACCATTCCATTTCCTCACAGCCACCCTTCTCGGCCTCCTCCTCCCGCTCTCATTTCTCCTCCTTGCCAGGCTCTCCACTGCCCGCTGCCTCTTCGACTTGGCCTCTTATCATCCACAACCACAGGCTTCCTCTCCCTTAATATCTCTCTTTCTCTATACAAATCCCACTCTCCTCCTTGCTCTTGTTTCCCTCTTTAGTATTGCGGTGCTCATTCATGGCTTGAGTACCGCTCGGATTAAGCTTATAGTTAGGGACTCCATGGAACCCATTTCTCGGCCCCATTTGTTCACTGCATGGATTTTGCTATGCATTCTTCAAATCTGTGTTGGTTTGGGCATTGAAGGGAGCATAGCTGCCGGAATTGATGGTTCTAGTTTTGGTCGCAATACAAGTCTATTAAGCAGAGTTATCTTCTGTCTGGGCTTGCACGAGGCGATGCTTTATTGGTCAAGAACAGTTGTGAAGCCAGTGGCTGATGACACTGTTTTTGGTTTTGCTAAACAGGAAAGGTGGGTCGAGAAGGCGGCTAAGGCTGCTAGCTTTGGCAGTCTCTGGTGGTGGAGATTGAGGCATGAGGTTGAGTCACTGGTTGCCGTTTTTGAGGTTAAGAAAGAGTTGTCCATGGGTGTTGGGATGTCTGACTTTCTTGGTTGGTGGCTTTACTACCTGACTCTCACAATTGGAATGGTTAGGATTGTGAAGGGCATTATGTTGCTGGGATTGACATTGCTCCAACGTTGTAGAAGGGTAGAAACAAATCCAGATGTCAACGAAGACAAGGTCTAAATTACTTAACCGTTTTAATTACATTAATTTCCTTTTATAGTTCTAATTCCTTATATTCTTTCCTACACCAAGCTGGTCAGATTGATACAGGCAAGGATTTTTTTTTTTTTTTTCATGTAATTTGTAACAAGTTAGCTACTGAATTCATTACTAATTCTTTGTTCATTTCTACCCCCAAACGAACAGCAATATGTGTGGATTCATTACAAATTTGTAACAAGCTGAAGCGCAGTTGGTAACTAAAAAAGTTTCAACCATCTTGCATTTGACAAGTGACTTTAAGCCACCAATAATGGTAATGGTCAAGTTGGCAAAAGAGAAGTAGTTTGGTTTCGTGATAAATTGAAAGTCCAAATGTGCTCTCATTTTCATGCAGTCAGCTGGTTCAAGAAATCTGCCCTGTGAATTAGATGTCATGCGCGGGACTTCATTACTTGGCGCCGCAAAGAATTGTGCACCACTTTGCAGGCAATGCTGCGCAAAGGAATTTTTTTTTTTTTTTTTACTTACCAAAAAAAAAAAACAGGAATGCAATCCAAGCTACAACAGACAAAGTCACTTCAGCAAACAAAGTCCCTGTGATGCAGCTGCAATTGCCGTGGATTATATGGAAAGATCGGAATTTTTTTTTTTTTTTTGGAAGAAAGGGATTAGGCAAAGGTAGAAAGTGAACTGTCTCGGATTTGCACAAAACTTGGCGTCCAATTTCGAAAGCCATCTAATCAATACTCATTGCTTTGCCATGACTTAAGTCGGTTTTTATGCAAACTCTATGATTTAAGCCTCCAAATCCCATTTTTTCCATTTCAGAAAATAATTCGAATTTCTATAACTTTTTATAGGAAATTCAGATTTCAATATGGATTGTTTTGACATTCGTATTTTTTGTTCTAAAATCCGAATTTGGTCTTAAATCAAAATTTTCATTTTTGGTTCCTAGTTATTTCCACTATTGCTTAGGATTTTGGCTTTTTACATAAATTAGTGTAAGCTTATGGTCCAAAGAGTTTATTTTGAATACAGAATTTTATTATGGGTACTTATAGAATCAATAGAGTTAACACTCCATTAGTGTCCTTCGTTTCAACTCATATGCTTCCCTGCATTAGCATGTGAATGATCTCCAAACCAGGTCTGCGATCAAAATTTTCAAGGTTTGTATTTGCCTCAGAAAAAAAAAAAAAAAAAAATGGACTCCCTAGACAAAAAATTCTGGTTTCATCCCTGTCTACGGCAATCAATTTTGATGAAATCCCAGGTGATACCGTCAGTGAAAGAAAGAAAATGATCACTAGAGTGAAACGAAATTGTTAATTAGGAATGGAAGCAGAAGGTAAAGAGGGCCAATCTTTTCCTTCTCAACACAACTTTCATCAAGAGAAAATGGTCCACTTGCCAGAATATCATCAGCAACCCATTTCAAGTTATTTTTACCTCAGCGACACTCCCGGGCCACTTGGACCAGTTCAAGAAGTGGTGGAGCAGCAGAATACCTCATGTCAAATATGAGAAATTGACAAACCAACGAAGGAATTCCCATCTCCATTTCCTTTTGAATCTTTAAAGCTACCCACCAACTATGCAAGGCAGATCGAGCAAGAGAAGAGGGAAGTGTAGCTGGAGATAAAGAGTTTGCTCAACTTCTTCTATCTGCTGCGGAGAACATAAAATCACCAGAAATTTGATCTTGCAAGCAGATTCATTAGTGTCTGATACAGGGAATCCAGTCCAAAAAATTGGATACTATTTCACTGAATCTCTTCAAGGGAGGATTGGCAGAGAAACAGGAGGGTTCACAATTAAAAGAACAGAAGGGCAAAGAAGAATTGGAAACTGTTTGGTATTGGGTTCAAGCGTTCCCCTTATGGCACTCCATCAAGAAATTCCATTTACTCAAATGATCCTATTTGCAGATATGCAGGCAATTATAGAGAGTATCATGTCAGCGACAAAAGTCCATTGATTTGATCTCCAAATCAGGAATGGAGTTAATTGGAAAATATTACTAGAGATAGTAGTATTGGCATTGGAAAAACTCAAGTGGCCCTTTTTTGGTGGTCACTAAAAGGGTATTGGCAATTGTTTTTGGCGGTTGTCAAGGTGAGGGTCGTAAATTATCTGTCACATAAATATTCGCGACAGAAAAACTCGAGCGACCACCACAGCAGTAGCTAATATATTAAGTGCGACGGATAGTCTCATTAAAGTCTGCGCAGAACCTTTTTTTCTCCCTCTCCTTTCTCTTTTTCTATCCCCTTCTCTCTTTTCCCTCCCCGCCCTCCCTTCCCATGCCCTGCATGCTCTCTCTCTCTCTCTCTCCGAATCACCGCCGATTGCTACCGCACCTTTAGGTGAGTTCCTCCCTCCCCCTGCCTCCTCCCTCACCAATTCTCAATCTCTCTCTCTCTATTATATATATAACTCCCTTTTTTTTGTTTTTTTTTGTTTTTTTTTTGGCGACAAGTGATGAAATTTTTATTAGGTTGGGTTCTTTTTGATCTATTCTTCCTCTTCAGGTATTTTTTTTTTCTTTTATATATATATTTTTTTAATTTTTTTGTTCTTGCATGTGAATGTAACCTTGGAAATATATATATGTTATAATTTTTTTATATATTGTTTAATTTTTATTTTTTTATTTTTGTGTTATCAAAATGTTGGAAAATTTTTTGATGTTGTATTTTTTTTTTTTTGGACTGAAGTGACGAAATTTTTGTTGAGTTAGGTTCCTCTTGATTACTCTTCGTCCTTAGGTATGTTTTTTTTTTTTCTTTTATATTTCATTTTTTTTTAAATTTTTTGTTCTTGCATGTGAATGTAACCTTAGGAAATATACATATGTTGTAATTTTTTTTTATATATTATTTAGCTTTTGTTTTATTTTTGTGTTAATGAAATGTTGGGAAATTTTTTGATGTTGTATTTGATTATAACTTGATGATGTAATTTTTATATATTATTTTCTATTTTTTATTTTATTTTTTTGTTAATTAAATATTGGGAATTTGATAATGTATTTTTGCTTTGATGTTGTATTTAGTGTTGTTGATGTAATGATTGTGCTGAGATTGGAAGTGAAGAAGATGACTTTGTGGTTGGGGGTTTGTATTTGGGGGTTATAGAAGTGAATGGAAGAAATTGTTTCCAATTTTTATTTTTTTAGTAATTAAAAATAATTAAAAATCAATGTTTTTATTTTGTTTTTGTCTTATATAACATTTTAATTAAAAATATAATTTTTTATAATATATATTATTAGCATTCATTAAAATAATTATAAAAATATTTTTAAATAGAAAAAAGTAATTTGTGACCAAATTATTTTATTTTATTGAACTAAAAATTTGAATTTATAAATACATGACTATTTATTTTTTTTAAATTCAAAATTTTTTAATTACTAGACACCAACATAATTTTGAGTTAATTTTCTTCAATTTGTATTTTAAAATAGTTAAAATATGTTAAAACTCCCAATGTCTATGGGTTGTAAACGGTTTTGAAATCCATTAAAGTAAAATCTTTTTCGAAAAATAAATTTATAATAATAAGTGTAATATAGTAATATTAATTTATTATGAAATTAATGTTAATAATATTTTTTTTTTGGATTGTTATAATTTTAATAATAATTATAATTGTAATAGTAATATTAATTTATAATAATATTAATATTATTTTAATAAATTAAATTATTAATAAAACGCAAACCTATAGTATTAATATTAATATAAATTTATAATAAAATTCAGTAATAATGATATTAATATTAATATTAATATTAATAACAATAATTAAATACTATTAGTAATATTATACTAATTTGCAATTTAATTAGTTAAATTAATAGTAATATGAAAACTAAAATACAAATAATAATAGTAATAATATTGTACAAGACTTTAAAATACATAGAACACTAATTGTTGCTTCCAACAACTCTCCATTTATTGAGTAAGAATGCGGATGTCAATATGACGGGTACACGAGGGTACCTGACGCGACCAAACCCAATAAAAACTCATTGGGAAATACCCTAATGGGATTGTGATGGATTTGGGATTGAAATTTAGTTCTCATGCGGGTTTAGAACGGGTTTGGGATTTGCCTGTAGGGTAATAGGGTAGCCGATACCTGTAGAGTACCTGTTAAGTACCCACTTAATAAAATAAATATATATTTAAAATTTTATCCCTAAAATAAAATTTTTGAAAGTTTTAAATCAAGGTCATTTATGAACTTTCATTTATTTTTACCCTAATATATAATGTCATATATCAGTAGCCGCAACCCCCAAATCTGAAACTCAAACACCTTTCAGTCTTCTCTCTCCTCGCTTACAATTGTGCTGTTGAAATTGTCGACAACCATTGTTCTTTTCACTAACTCTCCAACTAGTGGGTGGCCTTCTTTAAGTGAGTTTTTTTTCTTTCTTTCTTTCTTTTTTTTTTTTTTTTTTGAGATTGATTTATTCTGGAATTTATGTAAAATCGCTGACAACTAGTAGGATGAAGAATTAGTAGGACCATTTTGGGAAGTACTGAGAGATTCTCAAATCATCTATTGAACTTTCCACCGTACCTAATCTTCTTGGTGCGGAAAAAGTCATCAGTCAAGATAAATATCATCCAACGCTAGAAAGAGACTAAAAATACTGAAAAATTTTAAAATTATTTATTATTTTGTCCTACGTAGTAGATTATAGATTGAAAATTTTTATTAAAATTTACCAAATTTTATCATTTTAAACACACTCAAAATTGGGTAAATTATTAAAATTTCATTTGTTTTTGTAAGTTTGAAAATTACATTTTTTTCCATTGTCAGAGCTAAATTTATTAATTCTATTTAATTGTGCCTTAAAAGAATGATTAATTATTAACAAAATTTAAGAGAAATTTAAGTAACTTGTCCATTGAAATAACCCAACGAATTTTATATTTGTCACAGGAGGGATTTCTTAGCCTCTAAGGATGTAAGCGAATAGGGTACCTGCCTAATTACTCAATCTCATTTTGCATTTTATGTGAAGCCTATTTTTTATGTGTAAGCATATTTTTTATTTTTTAAAACAGATTTTGAAAATACGCGTGACCAAATGTATTTTGAATTATTTTCCTTATTTTCAAAAATGTAAAATGGAAAAATTTTACGCCACACCTAGAAAAAATTGTGATCGTGTAATCATTGTAATTTTCAATTAATTATCTTCAAAAACCAGCAATTATTGTGGCTACTTGTAGAGATAGATTGTCATTTGGCTGTTATTGTTGTTGTTGTTATTATTATATTTTTATCTTTAGAGGGAAAAAAAGACTCACTATTAATTGAACTTAATAAAATAAATACAAAATAGAAAATTTACCCCAAAAAAACTTTTTAATTGAAAACTTGAAAATTTAAATATAAAAATTAAAAATTATACTTTTAATTTTTCTTACATAATAATATAAAAATATGCCCAAAGACATTAATTAAAAGTTAAAATTCAATGAATAAGTCAGTCAAAAATTGTTTTCTTTAAAAAAGTCACAAACTAAAGTCATCATTAGGCATAGCGTATTCAGACTAGAAGTTATTGTTTTTAATAGCGTGTTTAAAGTTTGAAAAAAAAATATTTCAGTTGTCAAATAAAAGTCATCAATTCTAATAGCGCACTTAAAGTCAACATTTCTTTAAGCATATTCAATCTAAAGACAGCCTCCTAGAAAGTATATTTCGAAGTCGTCTTTTATTAAAGAAGATGACTTCACTATTTTATACATCAGTCTAGCTCAAGACAACTTCTCATCTATTTCTCTCCCTCCCTCCTCTGCTTCTCGCCAGATCGTGATTCAACTATCCTGCCTCGCACCATCTACGTCTTGCTATCTTTCATGCTCCCAGTGACCCAGCCTTATTAGGTAATTAGAGTAAAATGGAGCTCTAGGCATATCCCTAACTGTGTACTTGGTATTGGCGCTTATCCGTGAATGCACTCCTCTTAGGTGAGTGAGTTCTATAAATTGCAAGTTTTGTGTACTTGATTTTCATCTCCTTCTTAGTAGCTCTATAAATTTTTTTTTCATCTCTTATTAGTTACTCTATAAATTTTTCTCACTAGTTACTCTATAAATTTTTCTCACAATAGTTAGGGACTTGTTTGAGTACGGGAGAATTTTTTTTTTGAGTCTCTTAGACTCTTTGCATTTCAGTGAGGTAAGATGAATGTATTAAATATAGTAATTTGTAATTTTGAGAAATTTGTCCTGCTTTGTAGGCTCCCAAATAACCACAAACTATTTTTGTATTGTAATAGATGATAGATATAAAAGCAGCCATCTGTGCATGTATGGTTTAATTTTTTTTTGGTTTGCTAAATAAGCAATCTGATATCTATAATTAAAGGTGTCTGAAAAATAAAAAGTCCATAATAAAATATCAAAATTCTTTTCTCTCTGAGTCTCTCAAACCTCCTTTCAGTTTATCATTTTTGCACCCAAAAATATTTTTGGTATCAAAGCCTAACCATGTTATTATTTTTTATTCTTACCTCGTGTCTATGGCTTTCAATTCAAATACTTCTACATTCAATTATGCTCCAAATCTTATACCTATATTTGATGGGGAAGTTATGATTATTGGAGTATTCAAATGAAAATCCTTTTGATCTCTCAAGATTTATAGGAGATCGTGAAGAAAGGATTTCCTATAAGAAACACTAGCATCTTAAACACAAGCCAAGCAAAAGGAATACAAGGAAAATGTCAAAAAAGATGCAGAAGCTTTACTTAACACACAATAAGGGATAAATGGATCTAAAAAAGTTATATCCATTAAACTTCAATATTTGGGGGTGTTTGTTTAACCAAAACTTATTAATCTTTACCAGGCTTTTGTACTTTCTTCCAATTAAATTTTGTCACATATCACTTTTACATCAAATCTTTGTACTTTTGTTTTGTTTTTTAACTAACCAAACACCCTCTTTATGGCGAGATTTTGATAATTTAGCCATGAAAGAAAACGAAACCATTCAACTCTTTTCCACAGGAGTCACAGAAATTATCAGTCAAATAAAAAAATATGTAGACACCATCCCAGAAGGAAAATATTGAGAACCATGCCACAAAATTTTGAGCATTTTGTTGCTGCCATAGAAGAATCAAAAGATTTATCTATGCTTACACTTTACGAGCTCATGGGCTCCTTTGAAGCCTACAAAAAAAGAATGAACAGATTTGCAGAAACACATGTTGAGCAAGCATTTTAGTCAAAAATTAATATTTCAAAAAGGACGTTCGCAGAAAATAGGAGAAGTGACTTATTTTAACAACAGCAGTACGAAAATATAGGCCAGAATTTTGGTAATCGCAACCAAAGAAAAGGACAAAAAAAATTTAGCAGTACTGCAAACAACATCAGTAATTCAAAATCTAGCTCCAAGTGTCTTGTTGTGGTCAAAATAACCATGAATCCAAAGATTGCATATTCAAATGCATAAGGTGCCGAGTTCCAAATCATTCACAACAAGATTGTTAGTATCAACAAGAAGATGACCAAAATAATGCCCAGTATAGTGAAAAAAATGAAACAAAGCTGGTGTTCTATTCTTGCATGAGCATTTTGCAAGATTCAACCAACACGTGGTATCTGGATAGCGGATGCAACACTCACATGACTAGGAACCCAAAGGGTTTGTCCATATGGATGAGAATTTTCCCCTCAAGTTAGAATGGGGGATGGAAAACAATACCTAATCAAAGACAAAGGAAAAGAAGTTATATAAACCAAGGGAGGTAACACTAAATTCATCAATGATGCTTTATATGTCCCTAGGTGGGCACAAAATCTATTAAGTATTGGTCAATTAACTAAAAAAGCATACTCAATAAATTTTAATGGAGATAGTTGTAAAATAATTGACAAAGATAACTTGTTAGTTGCCAATGTCAAAATGGCAACAAACAAAGTATTTCCTCTTTACATGCCACTAGATGAGAATTTTACCATGAAAGTTGATAAAAATAAAGAGTCCTATCTTTGGCAATGGAGATATGGACATTTAAATTCCGAAGGACTTAAACTGCTAAGTCAAAAGAATATGGTGATTGGACTTCCTTGAATTGAAAAAGATGAAAAAATTTGTGAAAGATGTATTTATGGAAAAATTTCCAAACTACCATTTCCCAAAACTAGCTGGCGAGCAAAAGCTCTACTTGAACTAGTTCATGCAGACATTTGTGGACTCACAAAAACTCCTTCATTTTCAAACAAAATATATTTTCTTCTCTTTGTTATAACCAAAGATGTAAATTGAGTGTAGCATTTCTATTGGGCAAATCCCGCATAGAAAATGCTACAGCACTTCAATGGTATGGATACATTGCACAAGGAGGACTTCTATAAGGTGATGGAAAATTCAAGTGGAAAAAGTATAAAGGCCACCTTTCAGGTTGATGGAAGCCAAAATTGGTGAATAAATTATACATACACTAGCATGTGATCCCTTATGGTATAGATGTTGAGAGCTTCCCTCTCTAAGTTTTTCTCTCTTTAAACTCTCACGGCCAACAGTTTACAATCATCCGACTTTTCCTTCTCTAACCTTAACCATTTCTTTTCTAACACCCCCTAGCTGGTCAATTCAAAGACTAATGGCATAGCTTTGGATGATTCTTTCTCTAAAGTTTCATCTGTAGCTATACCGCTCAACCAATGCTTGCATTTAAGTCTTTCTTCTCCAATGAAGAATGCTATTGTTCCTCGACGTAGTTTGGCTGAACTAAGATTTAAAATACTTTTGATGAAGAACAAGAAAGATGACATTAAAGTAAATACAAGAATTTTACAAGCCAAGGATGCTCATCGCTTGAATACTTCAAAGACTAATGCTGCCACTGAAGAGATAATGAAGTAATCACAAGCATCAATGTCGCAGACCATCCTTCCATTTGCAGCACACCAAGAGAATTGCTCACAAGCTAAGGAGATAGGAAAGCACTTACAAGCACATGCATTGGCTAAGCTAAAAAGTGAACACAAGGCACATGGGCTTCCCTTGCAGGAAAATAATACAAGTTCAGAGGATTGCAAAAGGGAACATCAGTTGCAGGTGAGTGATAAGATAAGTTTAGACAATGTTAATCAAAAAGATGAAGCAACTCCTTTGTTGGAAGGAAGCTGTAACAAGAGAAACGACCTAAGCCATTAGCAACCATTTATGAGGGACCACGGCAAAAGCTTGTCTTGTGCTCTACAGTATCCTACCACTTCTTCTAATCAGATCCTTACACGTGACCCCCCACGTGTTGGGCAAAGGTAGAATATAGCTCCTGCTTTACAAGACAATATCCCGCCTAAGAGTTTAGAATTTAAACACATGGCGTCCATTGGTTTTGGTGCCAACTCAAACTTTCCTCCACTTAATGGTCCAATTGCAATCAACCAGGCCCATTCTGTTAAAGGCCCATAAAAAAAATTAATGCTAATTCAACTTCTACTTGGACCTAGTTATTTACTACGAATAGACTTAAAGACAATAAGCTATCTCTCAACCTTATTCCTGTTACTAATAATAAGAGCATTTTTGTATCCTTTACTCAAGATGAAATAGCTAATGGGTTGGAAAAATGGGAATACTCCCTTATAGGATACGTCCTTGGGAGCAAACTTCCATACAAAATTATGAAAAGATTTGTGGAAGCAAAATGGAAAATGCTGGGGAATGTTGACTTGTTCATTCTCAAACTTGGTCTTTCTATATTTAAGTTTGTATGATGGTGAAATAAAGCAGAAAGCTTTAGGAATGGGTCCATGGTCATTCTATGACAAACCCCTACTTTTTATACCGTGGACTCGGGATACTTCTTGTGAGCATGGTGACATCACTGAGATACCTGTCTAGATTCGACTTCTCACCTAAAGTTGCACCTTTAGTCTACAAGTTCTCTTAGCAAGATATGCAGTGTCATTGGCAAGCCATTGTTCACAAACAAAATGACTGCACAAAGATAGAGATTGTCTTATGCCCGAATATATATGGAAATTGTAGTTAGGAAAGCACCGCCTAAATCCATATCTATCACCAATCCTAATGGCAACATGTATGAAGAAAGTATAGAGTATGAATGGCTCCCAGTAAAATGTGACTATTATAACACTTTTGGCCATAGAACCAACTCATGTATAAAATCTGTCAAAAGGGAGTGGAGACCTAGAGCTAATCTAGCAATAGAGGAAGCTGATGAAGCTTGTAGAAATAAGATGCAATCTCAAAATAATATGGAAGAATATACTCAAATAACTAAAGACATTGTGGTTGCTGCAAATGATGAAACTACAAAAGCACTTATGGATAAATAGAAACCAAGTTCCCCAGCTAAGTTTATTTCTAATAAATTTGAAGTCTTGTGCCAGGAGACTTCAGACCAATCCTTAGATATAATTCCACTAGCCACTGATACAAGTGATAATCATGTGAAAACTGAAGAGATATTTGTAATTTTCCTAGAGAAAAAGGAGTTATACTTACTCAAGGGTAATGAGGACAATCTAGAAGCGTGCTCTTCAAAAGTCCATTACAGATTGTGCTAATTGTTGAAGCAAAAATAGATAATTATGAATCAGATAAAATGCATGATCAAAAGTTCATATCAGCCAAAAAAAAAAAAAAAAGAGGGGTAAAACTAATTCATCATGAACACTCACTCTAGGTAAAAAAGGCCAAAGCCCTCCTATCGACTCTAATTCATCATAAACATTATTACATGGAATTCTAGGGGTCTTAATAATCCCCTTGAATAATTTGAAGCTAGGAAGGCTATTATAAATCACTCCCTCAACATTTTGTGTATTGTTGAAGCTAAAATCAAGAGCTTTAATTTTGACAAAGTATGCAAGTCTATCAGCACATCTTTTGCTTCTTTTAGTACCTGCAACTTTGATATTGCTAAGATTATTTTACTATGGGATGCATCACTATTGGATTTTAAAGTTCTATCTTACTCATCACAACATGTTTTTTTTGTAAAATCTCTTGCAAATCTTCATCTATGGAATATTTTGCCTCTTTTATCTATGCTTGTAATGACAAAGCATCTCGAGAAAGACTATGGCAAGCATTAATTGCCTAGGAAGCATCTATATAATAGTCTACCTTGGTTCATTGCTAGAGATTTCAATTTCATAAGATCTAAGGCTGAAAGATATGGAGGTAGTATTATTGATAAGGCTGCGACCCAGCAATTTAATGACTGCCTTGAAGCAATCAATGTACTTGACTTAAACTACACTGGATGTTTCTATACTTAGAGTAACAAACAGAAGCAAAACTCTTTGATCTGTAGTAAACTGGATAGAGTCTTGGTGAATAAAAAATGACTTGATGTGTTTCTTTAATCTATGACTAATTTCCTTCCATAAGGAGTCTCTAATCACAGCCCAGCACTAATTGCCATCGAGAAGGATATTTTAAGAGGTAAGAAACCTTTTAAGTTTTTTAATTTTTGGGCAAAACATAAAGATTTTGAATCTATTGTTGCTAAAGCTTAGGAGGAACCTGTTAGAGGCACTCCTATGTATAGATTATGTTCCAAACTCAAAACTCTCTTTGAACTCAAGAAGTTGAACTAGCAGCATTATAGTGAAATATCTAAAAGAGTCTTATGTGCAAAGGATCATCTCTTAGCAATCCAACTTAAGCTCAATCAACAACTTGACAATCCTATCCTAATTGAGGATAAGAAACAAGCTCTAGCTGATTACATCCGATTATCACTTGCTGAAGAATCTCTTTTTAAGCAAAAGGCAAGAGAAAATTGGTGAAGTTGGGAGATCAAAACACTTATTACTTTCATAGAAAGTTGAAAGGCCATAGATTCAGAAACAAAATTCTCTTAATACTTGATACTCAAGGAAATAGAATTGAAGAATATAATGAAGTCAAATCTATATTCATTGACTATTATAAGAATCTGTTGGGAATAACTTTTCAATGTCCTGAGAATGTATAGATGAAATTGTTGCTATTATGTTTTAAACTTTACAAACTGAAGTCACTAATCATTTAGTCGATGAAGTTACTGATAAAGAAATCAAGAGCACTCTATTATCACTCCCTAACAACAAGGCGCCAAGCCTGAATGGCTATAATACATTTCTTTTTTAAGAGTCTGGCACATTATTGGTGATGATTTTATAGCTACCATCAAGTCTTTCTTCAAGTCTGGCCAATTACTCAAGGAAGTAAATTCCACAATAGTTACCTTAGTTCCCAAAGTTCCCAATCTAAATCAAGTCATTGATTTCAGGCCAATTTCATATTGAACAACTATGTACAAATACACATCAAAGATTATTACTAATAGATTGAAGAATATTTTGCATCAGATCATTAGCAACAATCAAACGTTATTTATGTTAGGAAGATCTATATCTGATTAGGTTCTCTTCATGCAAAAATTGGTAAGAAATTATCATAGACAAAATATGTTACCAAGGAGTGCTCTTAAGATTGACCTGATGAAAGCTTTTGACTAAGTCTAATGGGACTTGATTATGGACATCATGAAAGTCTTAGGTCTTCTTGATAAATTCATTAAATGGAGAAGAGCTTGTATCACTACTCCTTACTACTCTATCAACCTTAATGGAGCTTTGGAAGGTTAATTTCCTGGAGCTAGAGGACAATGCCAAGGTGACCTAATGTCTACCTATATATTTCTAATCATCATGGAATTCTTTTCTAGACTTTTTCAATAGCAAATCCAATCAAGCTAATTTAGGTATCATCCTAGATGTAAGGAGCTTAATATAAGTCATATCTGCTTTGCGAATGATCTGTTCATTTTTTACTATCTGGACATTGAATCTTTCTCAACTATAAAGAAATCCCTCTTGGAGTTTCACAAATATTCAGGTTTGCTTCCCAACAAGAATAAAAGTAAAATCTACATTGCAGGACTTAATACAGAAGAAAATAAGCAATTAAGCTCTATACTTGAGTTTCAACTAAACTCGCTACTAGTGAAATACTTGGGAGTACCCCTCATTTCATCAAAATTGAAGGCTGAAGATTGCAAGGAGCTGATAGACAAAATTCTAAAAAGAATTAAATGCTGGGCAAATCGAACTCTATCGTACGCAAGAATAATTGTTATTATCAAATCTATACTTTTTTAGTATACAAGTATATTAGAGTCTACACTTCATATTTCCTAAAGGTATTTGCAATACAATTGAACAACTCCTAAGGAATTTCTTATGGTCAGGACTTGATCTTAGAAAAAAAAAAAAAAGAAAGCATAGTGGCTTGGGAAGAAGTTTGTTGTCCGGAAAATAAGGGATGCTTGGAAATCAAAAGACTCAATAACTAGAACAAAGCAGCTGTTCTTAGACATTTATGGGCTATATATTCTAATAAAGAATCACTATGGGTGCAATGGTGTAAAACTTACCTCCTAAAAAGCCGATGCTTTTGGAGCATAACTATCCCCAATGATTGTTGTTAGAGCTGAAGGAAAATTCTTAGTTTAAGGGAGCAAGCCAAGTACATGTCTAAGTATAAAATTGGGAACAGGTTAAGCACTTCTTTATGGTACAACAATTATCATTTATTGGGACTTCTTATACCCAAATATGGCATGAGAGTGGCTTATGATGCAAGACTCACTAAATCTACCATGGTTTTAGAAATTATAAGAAGAAACTCTTGGGGTCGGCCATTTCTTACCACTTGGGAGCTTCAGGAAATTGATAGAAATTCCCCTGATTACTCTCCATGTATGTCAAGGTAAGATCAGTTCATATAAACTGCCTCTACGACATCCACATACTCAGCTGCAACCACTTGGAATAGTTTAAGAGGAACTTATCCAAAGGTACATTGGCACAAACTGTTATGGTTTCCAAAACATATATAAAGCATAGCTTCATTCTTTGGTTAGCTACGAAGGAAAAGCTAAACACTAAAGACAAGCTTATCAACTGGGGGTTAATAAATAACAACATATGCTGCCTTTGCAATGAAGATAAAGAAAATGTGGATCACCTAATCTTTAAGTGTAAATACTCAGCTAACTTTCAAGCCCGGGCATACGAGTTGTGTCAAGTCACTAAGCAACACCTAAATTGGAGGAATGAAGTAAATTGGTTCTTGGGAACTGTTAGTGAGAAATCCCTTCCGAACACTATAAGAAAGCTTGCGTGGTCAGCGACTATCTATCACTTATGGTTGGATCACAATAATAGAATCTTCAAAGGCATTTTATCATCTCCTACTCGTTTGCTTAGACTCATCAAGAAAGAGATTCGATGGAAAGCAACTCAAATTAATATACATTGTACAGGCGTAAATATAAATGTATGTATAAAATGGAATATACCTGTAATAGTGTAATGTAATTCAAGTGAAAAGCTATAATAGAGTATACCTTCTAAATATTGTAAATTCCTCTCGGAATCCAAATGAAAAGCTTACTCACTAAAAAATAAATAAATAAATAAATAAAAACCTTTGACGTTGATGATTTAATGGGGCTCCCCTAGTAATCACCGCTCAAAATTCTGTGATCTCGAACCACCGCAATAAATGGCTCCACCTTTCAGACTCTGGCACGCGTCTTTTGCGGAGGCAGACTTTTACTTTCTTTCCACGGTAAACTCAGGAAAAAGGTGGGCGAGACGGGAGCACCAGATTCTGCCCAGTTCCACTTCCTATCTTTTCGCCACGCACGTAACCATTTCTTTCCTCCCACATGATACGTGGACTCTCTCGTTCTCCGCTCGCTTCGCTGGTCTTTCTTTCTCACCTCTGCAATTCGTGTGTGGTCGCTGGTGAATAATCGGCAGCGGAGGGAGGGAGCGATCATGGTTTCTGATAAGTCAAGCGACTCTGAATCAGCAGCTAAAGTCAGCGTCAGTCGAGATCTCTTATTTACTTTCGATTTTATAGTCTTTTATATGTTTACCATTCAATCAGTTAAGACTCTGAGTCCAGCGGGGACTGACTGTTCCCAGAATCGCATTATTTCTTTGTTCTTTACTCGTTTAATCGGTATTTCTCGTTAGTTTTGGGTCTCTCTTCACTGTCATAGAGTGAAGGTCGAAGCTTCCAACCGATCCAAGAGTGTGATTTTAATAGAATTCGTCAATTCATCGGCTACTAGGGTTTTCTTGCTATCTTTTTCTTGAAACTGGGGGAATTCCTCAACCAGCTCTCTTGTATTGTTATAAAGCTTATGCTTAAATTCCTTCCTTTGGAGTCCAATTATCCAGACAGAGCCCGAGTTTTTTCTTTTCTTTTTATAAACCCTTTTATTTGATGAATGTTGTGAACTGCATGCATTTCCACTTCATTGAAAACCCTCTGGTTATAAATGTTATCATTGCCTGTCCTCTATTACACTGACAGAAATTATATGCAGAACAGGACGGTGATTTGTTTGGGACCTTAACACGCAAGATACATGAGCTGAAAAAGCAGATTCAAGCAGAGAGAGTTATTTCAATTAGGGTAAGTTGCTTATGTTTATTTATGTGAATTAATTGCAAGATTCGTACTTGTTATTGCAAATATATATTTGCATTTTTTTCTTCTTATAAAAAAATTTGCAATCAACTCTTACTGTGCTTATCTTTTACTTAACATAATTTGTCATCATAGTTAGTTTGTGTATTGATGAGATGTAGGTAGTTCATGAATATATTGCTCTTTGTAGTAAGTCTTGAAAAATGTTTCATCTTCTTCCTTTATTTTTTCTCTCTCTTCTTAACCTCTTTTCCGGTATCTTTTTCTAGTTAATTTCTCCACCCCTCTATATTCATATATGTTCTTCTTTTTAAACGAGAGAGTTGTGCATGGAGTGTGGTGCTTTTTAATACATTGCAATGTTTTCAATTAAATGCATGTAAGTTAGTTTGATTTATTGGCTCCATGTAAAGATTTTCATAAGAGGGACCTTGGAGCAATGTTAAACTGGCTCCAATGCAGTTGGGGTCATAGGTTCGAATTCTGGTAATAGCCTCTTTGCAAGCAAGATAAGATTACATACATCTGATCTTCTGCGATACTGGAGCCTCTTGGACTGGGTTTCCCTTTCTATGTAAAGCATCCTCCTGAAATTGTGTTTGTTGACTAGTTTAAGCTTTAGCATTTTGCACTTAAAACACTTTAGTTTGATACATCGATTGTGTAGCTGAGTTTACTGTGTAATGTTGAGTTACTTGGACACAATCCTGCCCCCTTCCCCCGGCCCCCTTGCACGCGCACGTGTAAATCTTATTGCAAAATATAGAGAAGGATGAAGGTGTAATTTGATCTCTAGCATATGGCTTAACCACCAAGAGACTTTATGAGCTGAGCTAGCAAGCACGTTTGATTTTTCAGAATGGTAGTGACCATGCAAATAACTTGCCATATTTGTTCCTGATGTTATTGAATGTGCAATTAACAGATTTTTATTGTTTGAAGGAAAAACTTGAAGTGAACAGAAATAAGTTGGAATGTCATGTTTCTCGACTTGTGTTAATGGCAACATCAGCAAATGATCTTGCGGATACGGAGCCTAGTGTTGAAGGTAAAATGCTTTGTTCAAGAATGAAAAATCCTATCTACAAGTTTACTGGATTTTCTCAAGGATCCGCAGATAAAGACTACATTAGCATTCAAGAAGTTGTGTGCTCCATGAATGCCGAGCTACCGTATGTTGAGAAAATACCACCATATACTTCTTGGATATTCTTGGATAGGTATGGCATTATCATTTTCTTCGTTTGTATTAAATTAAAATAGCAACAATATTTATATGCTATATTATTATTGATTGCAAAGACAAACTGGAAGGAACCACAATACACCTGCTTTCTAATGATGGGTAAATGGAAGTGGGCATGATGAAGAATAATATTGTGTATGATTATCATCAGGGATAATGCCTTTTCCAAGTTTATAATGTTACATAACGGATGCAATGTGGAACATGTGCATTCAATGTTGACGGTTGCTTGAATGTTGGCTTGGCCTTCTCTTTTTGGGTAGATGTTATCTCTTGGGAACAATCTAAGGTCAAGGGCATAGTTGCTAGGTTCGTAGATGGATTTGGTGCATGGTATGGGTATGGATTCGTGGTACGGTAGGGGTACACTTAGCTGGAACGCTATTTTGAATCGTAATTCGCTTTAAATTTTTATTTGGTTCAATATGCAGTAGCATATGCAATATGTGTAATGTGTATTATAAAATATGTATAGAGTGTTTAACAACAATAATAAACATGATAAAGGAAATTATCCAAAGAATAAAATTTCATTTAAATCATTATACTAGTACCCAAAATGAGTTGTAATAAGTTTTTTTTTTTTTTTTTTTTTTTTTTTTTTTTTTTTCGAAAAGTAAAGTTGTAAATAGTTTAATCATTCCAAACTTCAATTATCCCTATTACCTAACCAAACAAAACACCTCTCCAATTATCCTTATTACTTAACCAAACAAAAAAAAAAAAAAAAAAACTGTTGGATTTACCATTCATGCCCGACACGTTAATCGACTTGCAACGAGGGGCAACAAAGAGTTTGGTAATAGAGGAGCCCCACTCAAAGATATTAGAGTCGACAATGACTCTAAGGGCAACAACGATGAATCAAAAATCTTTCCCCAAACATGTTAAAGACTAAGGGCGACGACGACCTGTGATGCCAGGTAATGGTAATCTGTGATAGAAGCCAAAGAAGGGTGACTACGACTAGCAATGATAGGCGACAACAGTCGGTGCTAGAAGGCGACGAAGGGCGACTTTGAACGGCGACAACGGCAACAATTTCAAGTCGAAACTCATTTTTTTTTTCTCATCTCAGGTACAATAATATGCTTGTTCTCCTCTTGTGATGGTAGATCGTCAATATTTACAATTTGGATTGCGAACACACCCCATTTGGGGTCGTGCAATCTGGTTCGAGGATCGTGGGGGATTAACGAGTTAGATAACTATGGTCATGGGTGGCAGTACTGCAACTTAGTCCATAGGAATTACACTATTTGTGGATTTCTCTTTTAGGTGGTTTGGGAAAGGAGAACATTCTATAAGGGGGGTATGATGGGACTTTTAAAATTTTAGGCTCACGGACACTTTAAGAAAATAATTAATCTAGTAAGTTGACCATAGGATTTGATAGCTTTTTAGGGAGGATGAAGCTCCTTGGGGATCTTTGATTATTATAACAACGTTGTGCTATGAAGAAATGAGCTGAGAATTGTTGAAAGTCTAAAAGACCCTTGGTGAATGGCTTTTGGTGGGAAGCATGCTTGCATGTGGTATAGGTTGAGAGGGCACATCAATACAGTGAGGCATGGGCATATAATGTTGGTTAATGCATGACATGCCTTCTACCAATGGTCAAATCAAATTACTCCTGGTGGCATGTTAAATTGTTAATGTTTATATTATATCTGCCTTATCTCATGGGATGGGAGCAACACTTGGATAGTTTTCCTCTATGAAGCACGGATACGGGAGCGGATACGGGTACGAGTACGGATACGGGATACGGCAATTTTCAAAAAATGAGGATACGGATACGGCAAAAAAATAAAATGAAATATATATTTTATTTAAAATAATTTTGAAGATAGCATGTATATACTATTAAACATTTTATAAATAACAATTATATAGCTTGAAAAATACTATTCAATCCATAAATTAACATCATTCATACTCAAAACTACCAACATCATTCATACACAAAACACAAATATAACAAAAAGTATCAAATACAATTTTATACATCCCAAAATAAAAATAGTTTTTTCATTTCCTAAATTTTAGTTAGATCAAACTTCAATCATTTTTAGTTAATTATATCAATCTATTTTAGTTAATTATAGTTTGCCCCTACTAAAATTTTATCATATCAATTGTATCCCCAAAAAGGTTTAAAATATTACATTTGGACCCCTGCCGTATCCTGGAAGTATCCTTCCCGTATCCTATGCAAAATTTAAAATAAAAAATTAGGATACGCCACGATACGTATCCGGCCGTTTCCGTATCCCCGAAATATCCGATACGAGTGCAGCGCTTAATTTGAAGTATCCATGCTTCATAGGTTTTCCTCTTATACCCAAATACGGCCCAAGAGTTGCATATTATGCAGGTTTGCCAAAGCATACCAAGGTTTTTTGTGTGATCCAATATGGGCAATGGAGATGGCCTAGAAGATCCCACACATGGGAGCTCTGGGAAATCATCTTTGAAGATCCCCCTGACTATCAACCGAGCCCACACATGCAAGATGAGTTCATTTGGATGGCGTCAAGGACAAAAGGTTACAATGCTGCAGCTACTTGGGAGGCAATTCGGGAGCAAGCTCTAAAGATAACTTGGCATAGTCTCCTTTGGTTTTCCAACCATATCCCTAGCTTTATTTTATGGCTTGCTATAAGAGAAAGGCTCAATACCAAAGACAAACTAATAGCATGGGGAATAAATGTTGATCCTTCATGTGTTCTATGTGTGCACGGCTATGAAGACATGGAACACTTATTTTTTCTTTGCCCCTACTCTGCTGAACTAAGGAAAGCTATTCTACAAAAATGCTTTATAACTAGAGCTGCCTTACCATGGAAGGAAGAAATTGCATGGGTTGTTGGGAAGTGTAGTGGAAAAAGCTTCAGCAATATGATAAGCAAAATAGCTTTGGCTGCCATGGTGTACCATCTTTGGAAACAGCGGAATACTAGAGCTTTTAAAGGGTTTCCTTTTCCAATCTCCAATATAATTAAGAATGTAATATATGACGTTAGAATCAAATGTTCTTATTTACCTGTCACTAGAAACTCTATTGTAAGTACTAATTTTTTTCATATCTGGGAGATTCCCTTTGTAACTAGAAGTTGATATATGGTGGTATGCCCCTAAGATGATATAAATTTCTCCCACTAATCCAAATTGCACTTAACTACCCCCCCCCCAAAAAAAAAAAAAAAAACACTTGGATACTTTCCTCGACGCTTTGCTTATGGCAGTTGACATCAACATGTGCCAACTATCAGTGGTATGAGGTGGGGACAGTGCTCTTGTGAAGCAAGGTACTTGGTCAAATAGTTTCAATAGATGGTACTGACACCAAGGACTGGCATCGTTACGAAGTTCTGGCAGCACATGCTTTATGCTTTCACTCTGTGTGGCTAAGAATACATAATTCAATTATGGAAAATGACCTACAATTTGTGTCGGTTGCATGGTCTGGCGACTTGTTATGGGCAGCTTATGGTTGCAACAGTGGCCTGATTGAGGCAGGCCAGTAGGGACGTGTCTTTTTGGATGGAGAGCAGCAACTGGCAACTGCTGGTAGATTACTGTACTCTGGCTTGTAATAGAGCCTAGGCACCATTGCATCAGAAGCATTGAGCATTTAACTGTTTCTGTCAACAAGGTGGATTCTATTGGGATGTTTCTAGAACTTGAATGGGATACTGTGACAGAATAGTTTCACACTGATTTTTCTGTAAAATTGTAAAGTTGTGCTATTTCGAGTTAGTAATTACAGTCTGTGCTATGTTATTCTCTTCTTTTAGATTCTTGTTTGAGTTGCAATCAGACACTATATGATGATGCTAAGAGGGCAGAATAAATATTAATTTATTCAAATTGTCTGCTCTTCTTCAAAATGAATTTTTTATTCTCTTGTCTTCTCAAATTCTTTTTATGCAGCACAGGAATCAGAGAATGGCTGAAGACCAGTCAGTGGTTGGAAGGAGACGCATTTATTATGATCCACAAGGCAGTGAAGCATTGATCTGTAGCGATAGTGAGGAAGAGATTGCAGATCCTGAGGAAGAGAAACATGAATTTTCTGAAGCAGAAGATCGTATTCTATGGTAAAATTAAGGATGATGCTGTTATACATTTGTGAAGAAAACAAAAGATAAATGGAAGGTCAAAATTTGGTCATAAATCTTCAGTTGTTTTAGCCTCATCTACCCCTGTTGGTCTTGTGAGTTTAGCTTTGTTAAGAGAAGTTAAATTGTACAAGTCGAAATTCTATCATTACCCAGGAAGCCTATTGGTGCTGCTCTGGCATCATTCTTCTAATGAAATGTTTAAAATAACAAAATTGAAATGTATGTTTTGACTTGGTTTGCAACGTAATTATATGCCTCCAAAGGTGAATGATATTTTCCCATTCTGGGACTTGAAATGAGAGATTACATACGTTCCTTGGATAAAAATATATGGACCTTCATGCATTAATAGTTTTTCATCGAGGTTTTTTTAATAACCTAACTATAGAAATGCTATATGGGAGTTGAAAAACAAATGACTATCTTTGCCAGGATCAAAGCTTACTAATAAGAAGCTCCCAGTTAACAGTAGCTTAAGTAGTTGTCGGTGAGTTGTGGTTGAGTACTAGTAGCATAAGGTCTCAAGTTCAATTCCCACTAGGTGCTATTTCTCCTTGAGGGTCACCCCAGATGCGTAATCCTGCTTTTTTTTTTTGGGGGGGGGGGGTATGTATGAACTCCGCTTCATCTGGTTATGTAGGTGGGGGTATTGCTGCAGGCCCTCAGGTTTGCACTATATAAGTCGACGCTGTACTGGGTGGTGATCCCTGAGGTTATTTAAAAAAAAAAAAAGAAAAAAATACTAACTATAAAAAAAAAATTACTTGATTTTCCTTCCATGATGTTTTTTTGGCTTAAGGTATGATATTTGTTTGCTATGAATTTAAGGAGCTGAAATTTTATTTTGGCCTTCTTGTTGTCAAGGCATTTATTGTCAGAGACATGATTGTACCTATGTATAACTCTGCAATACACTATTTTCAGGCCATTGATATATATGAATGAGACATAAAAAATTCACTTTCTGGTTTAGCATTATAATTTTTCCTAATAAGAGCATTATATCGTCATTTTAAAATTATGTAGGATGGCCTTCCAAGAGCATGGGCTTGGAGAGGAAGTAATCAACATTTTGACTCAATATATTGGCGGTACTCCTTCAGAAATCCAGGTAATTTGTCTTGGCTAACTTAGTCATTGTATATTTTTTTTAAAGTTTGTTTGATTAATCATTCCTGCATTTGATATGCCATAATTCAGGTTTCTGTATTTATTAGTTTCTGTGCTGTTGCAATCAGTAAGTTCATTGCTATGAGATGTAATTGTTTTCGAGATGTGCAGGAACATTGCAACGTGCTGAAGGGAAAAAAACAGAGGCAGCATAACCAAAACGTCAAAGATTGCAAAGAGAATGGGTTAGAAAAAGACATATTTCTGGAAAAAAGTCTTAGTGCTGCTCTTGATTCTTTTGATAATCTGTTCTGCCGTCGATGTCTGGTACTTTATCTGAAACTAGTATGGTGGTTAAGTGATCTGTTGAAAGTATTTATTTAGATTGCTTAAATATTCATGTTTATCTGCTTTGCAGGTATTTGACTGTCGTCTGCATGGCTGTTCTCAAAGTCTAATTAACCCTGTAAGAGTGCCATTTTAATCCTTTCCAAGTTGATCTAACATTTTATACCTTTATTTTTTTTTTTAATTCCTAAAGATGCTTTGCGTGACAGAGTGAAAAGCAGTCGTATTCGTCTGAATCTGATGATGATGGGAAACCATGTAGTGATCAGTGTTACCTAAGGGTATGGCCTTTTTCTTTTTGACCTTGAGATACATGCTACATAATATTTTTCCGCTCAATAGAGTTTTGATTTTATGGAGTAACTTGACTCTCAGGAGAAAGGAAAACATAAAAAGGTAAGTTCCACTTGCAGTTTTTGGGCTGCTGTTCGGGACTAAAGGATATTATAATGTCCACTCAAATTTAGCTTTTCCAAATGAACTCCAGTCTGAATCTTTGTAACTAAATCACTACTGTCTTTTGTTACATGGGGGTGGATGCGTGGTGCCCCTCCTTCCTTATGGAGGTCCACCATTGTCAATCAGCCATGCTAGGAATTTGTATACTGAATGATTGTGTTGATTTATAGTGGAAAAGGATTTTAACCTATCGTAAGAAGATCTTATCTCCTATTTTATTCAACAGTATTGATTTTTCAAAATCATATTACCATTTGGAATGATAAAAAACAAGAAAAAAAAAAAAGATAAAACACGGTTTTGGAATAAATTTTGGTGTTTGATAATTTTTTCCCAAACTGTGTTTTTCGGAGATGAATAGTGGTAAACCGTTAGAACGACTTTCCCAAATCCATTCTAACAGATTCAAAAAATCCTCAATCAAGACCTTATTTGCTGGGTTGTTTAAATAGTTGAAAACATTAAATTGTGAAAACGGAATGAAGAAAACCATTCGAATGGTTTTGTGGGCACAGGCTACAGTGGTACTCGTTCAAAAGTTTTCGACTCGGGAAACATGATTGCCCAAAAAAATTTCGCACTTAATTAACCTCTTTTTGGGTTTTCGATTTTTTTAGTGAAATATTGAACTTTTTTGAAATTAGTAAAGGTGGGAATATGTAAAAGTGTAATAGAGAGTTTTAGTGGTTTTTAGAGGTTGCTGGAGTTTTATTTTGTTTTTTGGCACACCACACGGGGCCCATATTGCTGTCATAATCTTGAAGGGTGTATTTGGAGTGGGGATTTGGTATGGGGAAAGAAAAGGGAAGGGAAAAGTAAAAGAAAAAGGTAGGGAAAATATGAAGAAAATACAAAATCCCCAATATATGTTCTTACTTGAATGGATCCAAAATATAATCAAATGGAAGGCATTCATCAATTAATTACTTTTCTAATGTAATTATTTTTAATTTCTCAAATCCCATGCATTTTCCTTTCCATTTTTATCACAAACCAAACATGAGAAGTGATTTTGATTCTCTGTCCTTTTCTCATTCCTTTGGCAAATCCTTGATCCAAACATAGCCGAAAGATCTATATCCACAATTAGCTTGTAATTAAAACCATAATGGTATATGGCTGTTCTCAATTCATAATTCCAATGATTTTGTTATTCCCTTTTGTGGGCCAGCTATCAAATCATTAAGTTAGTTTTAATTTTATCTAAGAATCTATTCTTAATGCTCTTCAAATCAGATCACAAAGCTCCAAAGTAGTTGTTTATAAATCAACTTTATTATATATGCTTGTTGTCTGCCAACACATTAACATGTTGCATTTTTGCTTTGGGCATGTTATGCATGTATACAATGAGGCAAGGAACTAGTATTGAATTTCTTAAACAATCTGGATATAATGAGACTTTTTTTCAAATATATAATTACAGAAGGGATAATATGAAAGAATAGTGACTGGAAAATTTTGGTAATGCATTTCTTTTTGATTTTGTATTATCATCATCAATTTTACATTTATTTGGATTTTGCATTATCATCTTCTTATCTTCTTTACTGCTGCCATGCCAATTATTACAGTTAGAAATTGAGTAGATGAATCAAAGAGCTTAATTAGCCCTTCTTCTCTTCAATTATATTTATAACCTCAGATTACAACGGAAAAGGAAATTGAAATCAATTCTAAAAAGGAAAATACAATCAACAATCAATCCTAATTAATTATGCACAAATCACACTCATAATATATATTCTAGAATATTCTGACACTCTCCCTCAAGCTGGAGCATAAAGGTCAAATATGCATAGCTTGGAACAAAATTGCTGGAACTGAGAGCGAGGCAAGGGCTTAGTGAGTATGTCGCCTAGCTGAGAATCTGAGCGTACAAATGGAGTTATGAGATCTTTCTTAACTAAGAGATCACGAATAAAATGACAATCCACCTCTATATGTTTCGTCCATTCATGAAACACTGGATTATTGGCAATAAAAATAGCAGCTTAATTATCACAATACATCGACATAGGAGCTGAAATCTTAATGCCAAAATCTTGAAGCAAAGAACGAATCCAAAGCAATTTTGAAGCAGTATGAGCCATGGGACGATATTCAGCTTCAGCACTTGAGCAAGCAACTACGGTCTGCTTCTTACTGCGCCAAGTTACAAGATTACCACCAATAAAGGTACAATACCCAGAGGTAGATCTCCTATCAAAACAGTTCCCAGCCCAATCTGCATTGCTGTATCCTACTATATCTAGTGTGGTGGAGGGCTGATAAAATAGACCTTGACCTAGAGATTTCTTCAAATACCTCAAAATGCGACATATAGCATCAAAATGTGGTTGCCGAGGAGCATGCATAAACTGACTAACTACCCCAACAGCATATGTAATAACTAGTCGCGTCATAGTAAGATAAATCAATTTTCCCACAAGACGA
The DNA here is from genome assembly GCA_019916065.1 of Vitellaria paradoxa. NCBI lineage: Eukaryota > Viridiplantae > Streptophyta > Magnoliopsida > Ericales > Sapotaceae > Vitellaria > Vitellaria paradoxa. Next base: position 21,979,132 of record CM034243.1, on the reverse strand, counting down.
CGGTATCGGCCAACATCAAGAAAGGGATCACCATCCTCAGAATCAAGTCTAGCAACAGAATCCATAGGAGTATCAGCTGGTCGAGAGCCCAAGAGTCCGGTTTCAGAAAGCAGATCTAGAACATATTTCCTTTGAGATAAATATATACCCTAGGAGGAACGAGCAATCTCAATCCTTAAGAAATAATGTAAAGCTCCAAGATCCTTTGTATGAAATTGTCTTCCAAGATGATTCTTCAATTCAGCAATACCTTTCTCATCATCCCCGGAAATGATAATATCATCAACATAAACAATCAAAACAATAGTACCAAAAGATGCATGATGTATAAATACTGAGTGATCAGATGTGGATCGGTGGAAGCCATAGTTCAAAAGAACTTTACTAAACCGATCAAACTATGCATGTGGGGACTGCTTAAGGCCATACAGAGCTCGACGGAGACGGCACACAAGATGTTCATTGCTCGAAACAACATATCCAGGTGGCTGATCCATATACACTTCTTCCTGAAGCTCTCCATGTAGAAATGCATTTTTAATATCCAATTGAAATAATGGCCAGGATTTACTTACTGCCATTGCTAGAAGAATACGGACTGAATTAAGGCGAGCAACTAGGGAGAAAGTCTCCAAATAATCAACTCCGTAAGTCTGTGTATATCCCTTAGCAACCAAACGAGCTTTAAGTCGTTCAATCGATCCATCTGCCAAATACTTGATAGTATATCCATTGACACCCTACTGTTTTCTTCCCAGGTGGAAGAGAAGTAAGCTCCCATGTATGATTATGATGCAATGCACGCATCTCCTCATCCATTGCTGCCTTCCAGTCCGGTAGTAGTAGTGCCTGTTTATAAGAAATAGGAACAGAAATAGAAAATAGGGCACAAACAAATGACTGTAGACGAGATAACAGACGATGATAAGATACAAAGTTAGCAATGGGATGTTGTGTATAGGTTCGTTTACCTCGTCTTAGGGCAATAGGAAGATCATCACTGGAAGGTGTATGTTTAGGAGTTACAGTTTTATGTTCTTCAGAGATCTCAGGAATATCAGTGGTGGGTAACTCAAATGTCTCAGAATCCACAGGCGCAGAGTTGACCGGAGCTGATGGAGCGGTAGGATTAGGACGAGAGCGACGTTGGTATACCTGTAAAGGGGGAGACACTTGCAAGGGAAGAAATTGATCTGATACCAAGTTAGAAATTGAGTAGATGAATCAAAGAGCTTAATTAGCCCTTCTTCTCTTCAATTATATTTATAACCTCAAATTAAAACGGAAAAGGAAATTGAAATCAATTCTAAAAAGGAAAATACAATCAACAATCAATCCTAATTAATTATGCTCAAATCACACTCATAATATATATTCTAGAATATTCTGACAATTACTATTCTCCATGGTCTCTGCTTGGCTAACTTACTTTTCTGCCATTTCGGCGTGGGAACTTCTGTCACAATGGGTCAGTTAAAAGGTGGAAAAGATTTTCCAGAAGGTTCAGCTGTTAATGCCTTGCATATGATTATAAGTAAAAATTCAGATGACGAAGACAGGACTCCAGCATCACCAAGAGCCGAGGATACAGGCGATTGTATGTAAATCTTTTCCTTACTGACAACGGATGTGTTGATCATAAAATGATGGTTATTGCACCAGCATCTGTTCAAATTTAAAAGATCTGGATCTTAAATTTGGGTATGTTTTCTCATGTAAGTACCCCACTATGAAGGTACAGGGAAGCACATTGTCACAAAGCGTAAAAGTACAGTGCCAGAGGACTTAACAGAGGGTTCAGATGATGACCAAGGTTCTAGTAAAAAACAGAAGAAATTATTAACTCGGAATGCTGTTACTGTGGCTAGTGAAGGACTTGTAACAGCAGATTCCAGTTTCAGTGGGGTTGACAAGGACATTGAATTTGGGGAGGCCAATGAAAATGAATTCCTTATGCCCACTGAAGATGTAGCTGGTTTATTGATTGAGCGTGCTCCAGAAAATGTCGGCTTTTCACTTGGTGTTTCTGGCCGTGGGAGTGAGGGCACAGCCAAACATGAAGCAGAAAGTGTTAGCCAAAGTGCTGAAGTGCCTGTCTTGATGGAGTCACCCAATCACAGGAAAGGAAAAGTTCAAGGGGTTTCTAGCAACAGTGACTGGAAACCTCTTGAGAAAGAACTATACTTGAAGGGAATCGAGATATTTGGGAGAAACAGGTATAACGGCTCTTCAATGCATTCCTTTTTTCACAAGTTTTTTTTTTTTTTTTTAACCTTGTTGATGTGATTTGAATCCTGGCATAATTCTTTTCTCAAAGTAATTATGAACATTTTTACAGTTTCTGCATGCATGGAACTGTGAGTAGGAAAATATGTTTATTTGACATGGAACACTGAGCATGTAGTTATTTGTCAGTGATAAAGGTGCATAGAGTACATGCTTTTTTTTTTTTTTTTACTTCCCTGAGTTTCATTTGTCGTGAGATTAGTTCAGTATTTTTTTTGTTGCCTCTGTTTAAACTACATTGCATTTTCTGTTTGTGCCAATAAGAGGAGAAAATTTGTGATGGGGATCATGTTGAACATTTCTATAATGAATTCGATAGAATCATTTAGGAATTGAGGACTACTGGGGGAATTGATTTATTCACTTTCCGTAGTTTAGGAATTGATTTATTTACTTTCCTTAGTTACCCCGGCGCTCATTTAGGAATTGAGGAGTATTGTGGGAATTGATTTATTTACTCTCCTTAGTTTTAGGAATTGATTTATTTACTTTCCTTAGTTATTTTATTACTTACCTTAGATAATAAAATTTGATTTTCAGCCTTAACTTATATAAATGCTGGGAATTGTAAGAGAAAGACAACTTGGAATGAAATTGAATTGAGAATTTTTAAGTTGTTTGTTTAGTTATTATTTTTATTCTTGTTCTTGGTCCTGGCTCCATTGTGCTGCATCAATATGTTTCTTAAATTTAAAGTTGATGATGGACTTCAGAATCCAGTATGATAAAAACATGAGAGATTTCATGCGCTACCTTATTACTTACCTTTATGACATGTAATAGAGAGCAATGCATACTATTCACTGGATGACCGATTACGTGTACTGGATATTTTGGTCTATCTTTATCTGATTCTTGTGATGCAGTTTTTTGTTCCATTGAGTTGATGAGGGAGCTGTTAGGTAATATCAAGTGTCATGACATGCTAATGAATGGAAGTTTCATATAATTAAGTAAATGTTCTTGAAAAAATATAAAATTAAAAGGTGAAAAGAAAAATAAATTAGAAAATCTAGGAGAGGATGAAATATACTTGGGAAGGTGGAGCAGCAGATCGAGGAAGGAAGGAATAAGCAGCTACAAGTACAAACTTCGGTTGTAGCCTGCCAGTAAGGACCTTTAAGAGTTTTGCATTGTATGACCAAGCTCTCTGCCTGATCTTGTAAGCATTTGAAATGCATAGAGTTGCTGTAATTTCTGCATACCGTCTTGAAGTTTTTAAAATAGTAGAGAACTACTCTGGTAAAATTTCATTGGAAGAGTCCAAATGAAAACTGTAACCATTATCTCTTATGCCACAACCATTCACGACCAAATTTTATGGAGTCTCTTTGCATTTATGTAATACATTCTGTTAAAACAATTGGCAGACTTGTTCTAGCACCATGTGTATACAGTGTATGGAAAGCGAGGAATGCATGAGCTTTCCAGAACAGTTAAGAGAGACAAAATCTCCTTGCAAAAAAATGTATTTAATAATGTACAGGCAAATTGTCTTGGTGCCCTAGGATTAAGGCAAATCAGACTAACAGGTGGCAACTAAGGGAGTGGAAATTGTGGAATCTTCCTGAAACGTTTACTCGGTGAAGCCTGTGGCAGTTGGGAGATTTCTAATTGGGTGCAACTGATTTGGATCTTTGTCGATGAAGTTGACAGTTTGCTTGGGTTTGTTTCTCCTTTTTCCCGTGTAATTTTCAGAGGGTCCTAGTTGTGTGCTTTGGTGGTGTAGCTTATCTATGTGTTTCTATTGTTTTTTTCCTGTATTGCTAGATGTTTTCCATGTGTTGCTGTTTGCGGGCATGGGTTGCTGCCAATCCATATCTGGAGCTTGCTATCACTTTATTTTATCTGACAGTGTTTTGTCATTGCTTCATTCTGTGCTGAAGTTCCTTTGTGTTTTGTTGCCACTGAAATAATTTTAACTGCAGAGGGGGCTGTAGCAAAGGTGACATGGGGATACATGTAATGTACTGAAGTTTGTACTATGCTAGCTTTTCACCTTTGTGTTGTTGCTGCTGCTGACCTGGTTCATATGTTACAAAGCTGCTTATGATGAATGATCTGGCCTTGCTATAATGTCTCTGCAGCTCATGAAAAGCTCCCCTTCCCTTTTCTAGTCCCATTTGAGATTAATTTCGTTGGCTGATTTTTTTGTTGGTTATGGCCTGTGCAGTAATGATTGTTTCTATGTTGGTTTTTTGTCCTAGCTGTTTGTTTAGCCTGACTGGTACCTTATGGTTTGGCTGTTTCTCCTTTGGTTCCTGGTCATGGATAGTTCAATAAAAATCTCCTTCCTTGGTTTGGTGTAGTATTCTTGCTTGGGGTATGCCCTTTGCTATTTTTGTTTCTCTTCACATCCTTGAAAAAATACTCATATATCCACGAATTTGCATTTAGGTTTATTTGCAGTTTTATATTTTTTTAAACCTTAGACCCAAACATCTATAGCTTGTTTCTTGTGTTTGTGCTTAGTGCACACCTCATGCTTTGCAGTTGCCTCATAGCAAGGAATTTACTTTCTGGCTTGAAGACTTGCCTAGAGGTTTCCATGTACATGTATGATGGTGGAGCAGCAACACCTCATGGAACTATTGACATGCCAAGTTCATTTTCAGAAGACAATAGAAAAGCTGATTCAGATTATGTGGTTTGTGTTCTTTTACTTTAATTTGTGCCCGTTCTGAAAAGCAAGCTGGTGAGGAGGGTGTTCTAGCTGAGTTGGGAACTTGAAAGCACTTGTAATGCAACCAGCAACCGCCTACAAGAAGTTTTCTAGCTCAGCTAGTGGGCTTTTCCTCCTCCTACAATTGCACTGCCTATGACTTATTGGTTGACAAAAAAATATGGCGCAATATATAATTGGATAACGCTTAATTTTATATCTTCTAAGTTATCTGGGCGTTAAAATTGTATGCTTCATTTTATTCTTTTCTTTATTTTGTATGTTCTAAATTATATGGACATAGGATGTGTATAATTTATTTTCTTCTTTTTTTTCTTTTATTTGAAGAACAAAAGGATTTGCAAGTATATATCCTCAAACGTCTATGTCATTTATATTTTGAGAGTGGACTACATGTTATTGACTTGACTGTGATTTTATTAGTGTTGCTCTCACATAGAAAGTTTGGACTAGCTATGTCTCCCTTCAAAGTACCCTTGTGTACTCTAATAGGTTTTAAAGTATCAGAGTTTCATTGTTGTAGATGTGCTATTTGGAGTCCAATCTTGGGGGAACCAGTCTTTATGCCCAAATACTTAGTGAATCTGTGTATTCCCTAACTATGAGCTGGGGATCAACTATTGAGCATGTCTATTTAATTTTAATTTCTTGCTTCGGTTAGGAGCGGGAGATCCCAAGATCGCGTTTACTTCGTAGAAGGGGCAGAGCGCGGAAACTTAAATACTCTTGGAAGTCTGCTGGTCATCCATCAATGTGGAAAAGAATTGCAGATGGGAAAAACCAGTCTTGTAAGCAATATACACCATGTGGATGTCAGTCTATGTGTGGAAAGCAATGTCCTTGTCTACATAATGGAACTTGCTGTGAAAAGTATTGTGGGTAAGTGGATAAATAAATCAACAGATTAAGCCCTTGAAAATTTTTTATATCATTCCTTGTCAGATTCATTCTTGCTAAATAGTAAAATTTGTGAAATTTGAAATAAACATTCTCAGCCAGTGTCAAGTAATCATAAGGCTTAATTGAGATGATTATGTGTGTTAGGAAGCCTGAAAACACATAAGAGTAAGGGTCTCTACCTCAAAACTTAGGTATTAAGATGAGGGAAGTCCATCTCTTATATGAAACAAGTAATTTTTCCTTCTAACAACCTCCCTCACGTTGGCCTACATGGACATAGGCAGACAGCGTGGACTATGGTGAAGCCCAGTTGAAAACTCGCTCTGATACTATGTTAAGAAGCCTGACAACACATTGGATTAGGGGCTTCTATCTCAAAACTTAGGTATTAAGGTGAGAGAAGTCCATCTCTTATATGAGACAAGTAATTTTTCTCGTGGGCCGATGTGGGACAACTTCTAATAATGGGAATCAATTGCGTTGGAGAAATTTCCATAAGTTTCATTCCAGAAATGAGCTTAATAAGGACATTGTTTTCATGAATACTTCGTTCCAACTGGGAGTGTCGTTATTTGCATTCCATGTAACTGTTAATTTTCAGGTGCTCCAAAAGCTGCAAAAACCGTTTCAGAGGATGTCACTGTGCAAAAAGTCAATGCAGAAGCCGGCAATGCCCATGCTTTGCCGCTGGACGTGAATGTGATCCTGATGTTTGCCGAAATTGTTGGGTTAGGTAATGATCGTATACACGTATATGTAAATGTATTCTATATTATTTAGTTTGTTAAGTGTTTGTGCATATACCAAGCAGGGTACTTCTTTTTCTTTGTTGGTTTTATTCTTTAAAAGGCACTAACCTATGAGCGGGGAGAGGCAGTGGATGTTGCCGGTGGACATAGACACAAATGCATGGAATGAAAGAATGCATTGATGTAATATGATAGAATAATGCCTGTTGACCTAAATGTGAGACAGTTATGTGACTTTCTGGTTTGATTTTTATCTAGAAAAATGTTAATGAGATACTTTTTCATATATCATAATATTTTCTGAAAACAAAGAAAGTTGAGGCTGATGAAGGAAGACTTCTCTTAAAACACATAGCACCACCAACTAAGAACATAATGAGATAAGTGGACGGAGATGGTTTACATACTGGGATCAGAGGCAAATTTCCAATTTATCGCAGTTAGTAAGTTGAAGATGTGTAAGATGAGAGTACCCAAAAAGATTTTGGTTGGCGAAGTGAAAAAAGAAGTATGTTGGCATATCATTTAATCAGGAAATAGGACCTTACGTACTAAGTGTAAATGAAAAATTGGATTCATGTGACAGAACGCAAATAATCGGAATAATACAATAAGTTAATCTTACGTGTTCTCATCTTTAGGACAAATTTTCTGCCCATCCCATAAATTTTTCGGTGATTATGACATCCACATCTTAGTTTGAAGACATCCAGAAATAAACCGAACCCATTATGTAACAGGAAAACTTTTCATGTTTCACCATTGTTGCTGTATTTCACAACTGGATCGGGCTAGGCATGCTATAATAGGGCATCATGTTAAGAGTAGGGGTGTAAATAAGCTGAGCTGAGCCGAGCCCTAGCATGTTCGAGCTCAGCTCATTTGCTCACAATAAAAGCTCAACTTGGCTCGGGCTTGTGATGAACCCTCATTTCATTGTCTGTAAAGCTCAAGTTCAGGCTTTGCTTATTTAACTAAACAAGGCAAGCTCATTAGGCTCAAGTCAGGCTCGTTAGGCTCAGCTCACTTTTTCTAAGCATCAACTAAATTACATTATAGTAGCAATGAACAGAAAAATGTATCTAATATAAGACAAATCTAGACTAGAACAAATGTGGATCCAACCATATAAATATCTAAATATGTCATACATGATATACATGGTGCATCCATATTTAAAACCATAGAACTATAAAGCATATAATATTATTCAACTCAATGTGGCATTTTTCCGACTCTGTGGGATCTCTCCCCCCTCCTTCCAAATCCACCTAGTTAAGGGAATTTCCTCGGTTAAACCATATCAAGTTATGTCTGTCTTTGTTATTTTTGCTCACGTTCGTTTTAGTTTATCCCACTTTCTCTCATTACCTATAATATAGCTGCTATCACTCATCCTAATCATTGCATCTATCAGTCTCTCTTGTATATGACGATTTTCCATCAATTCATCTTCAATTGGCTTCACCTCTTCCATCTTACAAATCTGGTCTTTCCTAATTTTTTTTTTTTTCATTATGTAAATATATAACATTAAATAGGGTAAATTACTTAAACCTTCTTTGAGGTTTGCTAATAATATACTCCACTCCCTAAGGCATGAAAATTACTTATACCTTGTTTTTAAGTTGTGTAACAAGCTGACTCCTATCAGTCAATTAAATTTTAATCTCTCGCATTTTCTTACAATAATCTTGTTCATCTTTCAATCTACAAATACAAATATCCATTCTCTTTATACAGAAACCCAATGATTCTTTTTCTCTTTACCAACTCATTCTTTTTGTATAACCCTAGATACGCACTCACTACATATCGCACTCTACCTCCCATTACTTCTTCCCAACCCACTGTCATAATAAAAACTCAAACCTACTACTATATTTAGGTCATTGGTGGAGAAGATATCCCATGATTGGAAGGGAATATGGATGAGGTATTAGGGTTGAGCTAGGATGGATTGTGTCGATAATAAATGTTTGACAAGGGAGACAATAAAGAAAAAGGAAAAGTTGGGTTAGCCAATTTGATTAAATTAAGGAAATATGAATAAAGAATGAGAAAAATAAAATAACATAAAAAAAGAAAGGGGGGTAAATCCGAAGTAGAATTGCAGCAATGTTCAAGCTCAACTTGTATATTAACAAGCCTAATTTTTCTATTCAAGCTCGGATCATTTTCTAAATGAATGAGCCAAGTCCAAGTTTGCTCATAAATGGCTGGGTTTATTTATAACCCTAATTAAGAGGTCCCTTGGTAAACCTGCTTTGAGACAAGCCTTGTAGCCTATGTAGATAATTTTCTTTTCCTAGTAGACTATCCTTCTATTCTTGAACACAAACCAACCAATCCCCACCAACACCCCCCCCCCCCCAACCCAAAAAAAAAAAAAATCAGAAGAACCTGCATATTAGGCTCTATTTGCAAACTGGAAAGAACGACTAATTTTCCTCTCATTTTGAAAGTCATCGACATGTAGTAGTTTTTTAAATAATTTCATACTTTGCGCAGTTGCGGGGATGGTTCATTAGGTGAGCCACCGAGACAAGGAGATGGACAATGTGGAAACATGAGGCTCCTTCTAAGGCAACAACAACGGGTGAGAATTGTGGATGTTCTATATTTTCAAAGATGCATGGGTATCTGATTTTCACACGTGTTTATTTAATACTCTTAAATTAACACCATTTTTTTTTTTCTTTTTCAGATCCTCTTGGCAAAATCTGAAGTTGCTGGATGGGGAGCCTTCTTAAAGGTAGGATGATAAAAATATCTTTTTCTTTTCATTATAGAGTTCTGTGTTTGTTTTTCTAAGTAATTGGTTAATTTATTCCAGAATCCTGTTAACAAAAATGATTATCTTGGAGAGTATACTGGTGAATTGATTTCACATCGAGAAGCAGACAAGCGTGGGAAAATTTATGATCGTGCTAACTCTTCCTTTCTTTTTGACTTGAATGATCAGGCAAGTTAAATTTATGGGTTAAATGTTTCATTCTTTTGCAGTATGCCTTGGTACTTAAAACCAATTGCTTTGTGTGTTTTATTATTATTTTTATTATTATTATTATTATTATTATTTTTCTAGCGACAGGTTTTACACTCCTTTTTTCTTCTTCATGGTTGGACATGAATATGAATATAAACTATATTAAATTTTCGTTTGTCAAGATAATGTGACAGTATATTTTAGGTACCTCTCATGGTAGTATCCTGTGAGGTACCTACAACTTTTCGTGAAAAAGGGTCTAAATATAGCAAAACAGCCACTGCTTTATAAAATGTGGACAAATGCCATTATGGAGAAATAGCATATATTATTAAAATGCTTAAAAAATAGAAATATGCATGATTGTGAGATGCATGTGTCTAAATATATATATATATAAACATTTATATATGTTTATATGCAAAAGAACACACTGGAAGATATGGGTTTATTATTGGATCATTTTTATAGGAGTACGTGTTAATTAAGAGTTTGTTCATCATATGGCCAAAATTATGGTGTTCGGATGAATTTATACAATGGAGTCATGTTTTTCCTTTGAAATTGACTTCCAAAGGAGAAACTTCAATAAATCTCTCTCTCTCTCTCTCTCTCTCTCTATATATATATATATATATCTCAATTTGTAAGTTAATATAATTGCCTTAAAAAAGAATCCAAGTTGAGGCAACCACATTGCTGATTCATCATTATCTCTGTCTGCGTCCATTTTCCTCTCTCTCACTCGTCATCTCCCTCCTTCTTGTTTCCCTGAAAAACTATTTTACAGTATGTCCTTGATGCCTATCGCAAAGGAGACAAGCTGAAATTTGCCAACCATTCATCAAACCCCAACTGCTATGCAAAGGTATGTGGATTCCATTAATCTCTTTGTGGAATCAGTTCTATCAACTGAGACAAAATGATGGTTTGTAAAGGTAATGCTGGTAGCCGGTGATCATAGAGTCGGTATTTTTGCCAAGGAACATATTGAAGCTAGCGAGGAGATCTTTTATGACTATCGTTATGGACCTGATCAAGCACCTGCATGGGCTCGGAAACCGGAGGGTTCAAGGGGAGATGATTCGCTAGTTTCTCAAGGCCGAGCAAAGAAACACCAATCTCATTGATGAACCATGCTTACGCGGACTTCGTTGTTTATGGCTATCCAAACCCAAAAGAAGCTTGCATAAGTGATCCATACGTGTATATATGTCTTAAAATGTTTGTTGGGGGTCAAAAGACATTGTTTGACAATAAGATAAAATTTTCCAGCTATTTCTGGATATATATATATATATGGGGAATAAGAGATTGTCTATTCCATTGGAGGGCGCTAATCAAATGTTGTAATCTTATGGATTAATGTAATTCATATTCAGTTAATGATTCTATGTATGGTGTGCAAACCTGCCTACTTTGCGAGATGATTATGTGAGTGATGTTTTCCGAAGATTATCCATCTTGTTTTGGGCAAAGCGACTGATATTTCGTGACTGATATTATTGATCCGCCCCTCTAATTTGTGCCTCCTATGGTTTACTTCACAGCACATTTTGCCATCGAAAGATGGAAATGCCATGCCCATGCGTTATGGAGATGAGAAATTGAATAGGCCTCGGGAGGGATGATCATGACCCAGCTGGCTGGGAGATCGATTGAGGACCAAGAAACGAATTCAGATGGTATACGAATAAAGTTAATGGTGCCAAAAACCTTACGATGCACGAAGAGCTTATGAAGCAAATGGGTCAAGCTGATAGATTGCAAATTTATCATTAGTCTAAGAATACTTATAAAAATTACTTATAAAAAAAAAATAACATAACCAAAACAAAATTACTTATAAAAAATTAAAAAAATATATTTTTATTAGAAATCAACTGAAAAGCTACTTAGGCTTATAGACTTTAAATAGAAAAAAAAAAATATTATCATAATTAGGAAATAAAATAATACAACATAAAGAAACTAATAACTATCAAATCTAAAAAAAGGTTATCAATTTCCTCACTACGCAAAATAAAATCCCTAAAAACTAGAAATATGATAATTTGAGATTGAAACATTGAAATTTGCCTTCTAGAAGTCGTACACCACGACCAAAAGGGATGAAAACAAATTCGTCTCTAAAAAAAAAATATCTAAAATAGACGTATTAAAATGTCAACAACGAACACCCGAATTAAATCTGTCATAATAATGATCTACAAAATCTCACCTTTTCATATAATCTAAAGAAACCGGGCTGCATCACCTTAGCTAGCTGTTCTCAGATGATATCACGAAGGTGCCAGAGAATCTTTAGCTAGCAAAGAACATGCATTTTAGGGTAGGGGTTGTGAGTGAACCCTGCGTTGAAACTTTATTTGCTTCAACGGCAATCAAAGTATGTTGCACAGCTAGCTATGCAATCAGTATTTGACATGAGAAAAGGTGCCAATTAAAAAAGAAATCTCTTACTATTTCAAAATAATGAAATCTAACTGAAAATTTACATGCTGCCTGGTTGTTGAACAAAGGGTGATGAAAAAGGGAATGAATATGCAAGTTGAGAAACCAAAAAAAAGAACCCAAAAAAAAAAAAAAAAAAAAAAAAAAAAGGAAGAAAATCTACAAAATCTTTCTACTTTCAAACTGCAAATGAAAATACAACAATTCATTCCAGGTATCTGGAACACCAGGAAGACACCAATGACTACAATCTTGGCCGCTAGAAGGGTAGCTCTTCCCTGATTTTCTTCCATAAACAGATGGATGACCGTCTATTCTGTATTCTGAAATGCTCGTTACATTCAACAAAGTCACAGGAGTTCTCATCTGCTTTATGACCTCCTCCACGATAGAGTTCTTTTCAGGGTAATTGACATTTAAAGTTTCAGGAATTGGTTGAGTAGCTTCTTTGCAGTGACCACCAGAGTTCCACTGACCTCCTCTATCCAAACAAAATAATTCTCTACTCAGTAAGTGATTCAAGGTGGAAAAGGGAAGTGATTTTCTTGTTTGTGGCAATCTCGGCTAAGGGCATACCTGAAATGGGAAGGTGCTGAACTTCTAAAGAAAACTTTGGTTTTGCGTGGATTTATACGCTTATCCACCCATAATGCCCATGTTGTTAAAGCCCTTCGGAAAGCTGTTGAAACATCAAGTCGAGGGTGAACTTGACTCCCTTCCTGGTAATAGTTGATCCTGTTGATAACCAGAAAGTTCTAAATAAATATGAAACAAAAATAGGCAATATCATTTAGTTCTAAATATTCATTACTTCAAATTTGTTTTTCAACATAGGAGTTGACCAACATTTGTCCTGTTTCTCCTCATATCAATCTTGACCTGTCCTCAAAATCCCATAAAAAGTCTTTTAAGTGGTAGAATTCTGTTTCTAGGCATATTTTATCAACTTGATTAAATACAAAAATAACAAAAGTACCTAATAACGAAATTGAACTCAGGTAGGGGCCTTGTTAGTTTCTCTTCTTTGTCCTAATTAGAAAATCTTAGTCGATTGTTTCAAGCAAACTGTAAATCAAGTATGGGATACTAGTTTCAGGAAAACCCTAACCCAGCTTTTGTTTTGAAATGGTTCCACCAATGTGCAGTGTTGAAGACAAGAATATCAGCTCCTCTCCATCTTGATGAGCCCCTGTCAATAGAGTCAATCCTTAAGGTTTGCACTCGCTTCTTCCCAACCCTTGCTTTACTCTCATGAACCAAGAAATGGGTAACATAGTACTCAATCGTGCACTTATAATCCTGGAAAAACAACCTCAATAATCAAACGATGACTATACCAGTAAACAGAACCAAAAGAATTATTATTATTAATTTTTTTTTTTTTTTTTGGGGGAGAGTGGGGGTTCTTAATGGTTCGGAGAATTACCAAAAACTTGAAACTATAATCTCCCCTTTCTTTGGTGATTCTCCGGCCCCGAGTCTCATACACCCTCTTCGGATCTTTGACTGCTCCCATTAACAAACATAGCATGGATTCCCATTGATTTCTGTTCATGGAATCACCCACAAAAACTAGTCTCTTCCCTCTGATCAATTCCAGCATTTTTGTTGCATTGAACCTAAACATAACTCAACACCAACCATTTTTTTTTTCAAAGAACAATTATCATCCCACAATCATAAATTTGCTCTGTTGTACTAAACAAAATATAGTTGGAATCAAATAAATTGGTCGACAACAATCAGCATACTCATTATTTACATAGAGTATATATTCAATGAGGTTAGTACCTTGGAATATCACAATCTTGTGGTTGCCACCTCCACTTCATGTACTCTTTATCCAATCTTCCATTACCTTCACAATTAAAGCCTTCATCTATGAATGGACATGATACATTTGTGTACAGAGGATAGCTCTCATCAAAAACCCACCTCCCTTTAGTAATATTGCAAATTCCAGTGTTTCTCTTTTTAATTCTCCCTTCACTCGAAGAAACTTCTTTTTTCTCAGACAGAGTATCAGATACCTTCAGTTGCGAATTTGTCAAATTACCATTAACGTATATTTCAGCATCTGACACTACTGACTTGTTTTCCTTCCTCTGAAGCCCCTTTAAAATTGAATCTTCAGGTTTCCTGAAACGAGTACCGATAATAATTGAATTTCTTGCAATGCCCGCTGACAAATTTGCACCATTACCTATCACCGAATTGCTCTTTACAGCATCATTTTCACCACTGGAGGGCACTTGAGTCCCTCTTTCCGTCGTATCAAGACCCTCAGATCTTGAAACGTCAGTAGACCCAGAGCTATTTTCTGGTATACTGAAATGGGTATGAATCAGAATCGGATTGTTCCCACCACTTACTGATGAATTTCTAGTGAAAGAAGTCAGGGTCTGAACCGTCAAGGGTTTGACACCCAGACTAAAAGGGGGATTGTTGAATTGAAAATGGGTTTGTTGATGAACAGAAGGGGTAGCTCTGACGACCCAGATGGAGAAGAAGATGAGAAAGACGAAAGAGAAAGAGACTGTCAAAACTAAAGCCAAGAATCTAGTGGTTTTGATGGAGAAACTTCTCTGCCTGTCCATCAGTGGGTGGTAACGGAGAGACTCCCCCTGTTGAAAGAGGTTTGGATGCTCCTCAGCGTCAACAAACAGTGGTTCAGATTTAGCAGAAAGAGGGACAAATGGACATGGTGTGTTGGTGTGATCGCTAAAAAGAAAATTGCAATAACCGACCAGCCATTGTCATTTTGATATTGAAGAGAATCAAGAGTAGCAGATTGATAACTGTGGAGTAGTTTCAGACTTGCGGGGTACTACTAATAGGAGAGAGAGAGAGAGAGAGAGAGAGAGAGAATTGGGCGGGTGGCGTGGGTCCAGCTTACGGAAATGCCCCCGAGTCTTCGTAGCCTAAAATCGGCACAACATTGATAAATTATTATTGAAAGAACTAGAAGAAAAAGGGGAACGGGCAAAAATGAATCAGTATGCACAGATTTGAGTGTTTATTAAACTTATTTACTGAAATAAGTTTAAAGTCATAAATAACTTTATTTAATGAAATTGTTGATTGAGCAAATGAGTTTAAGTTAAGATTAGTTGCTCGCCTGCATAGTAACAAATTTGGTATTCAATTCAGCGAGATAAAAAATTTGTAATTTGAAAATTATTTAAGATAATTTAAGAAAAATTATAAAAAATCTCAATATGATACTTAAATTCGATAAAAAAAATTAGAAATAATTCAGCAAAATATATTCATTAATTTTGCTGTGGACATAATATTTCTTATCAAGTAATAAATTTTTTTATTATATCTGTAATTGTAATTATATAGATAAAAAATTAGTTATTAAATTATATAAAAAAAAATAATGAGTTAAGAAAATAACTTGTAATTTTTTATATCTATGTTTGTTACTAAACATGTGCAAATATAAATTGACTATTTTATGTAAATTTTAAAAGTACTATAAAAATTATTTTTACTGCGTACATAAGTATAATTATTTACATTGGAAAATATGGAAATAATGAACAAGATTATTTGGTATACCTTTGATGCAAAAGACTTTCTGATTCAGGATCTTTCACTTGTCTTGCGAACTCCTTTGTCATGAACACATATCTACGAACGAATTTTTTCTATCTTTGATAGAATACTAATAGAGTATCTACAAAGCACATGAACCAGAACACAGATCTACGAATGGATTTTTTCTATCTTTGATATTATACGAATAGAGTATCTACAAAGCACATGAATCAAAACCCTAGGGACTAAGATGGTACTTAGAGAGAACCAAGAGAGAATATATTGAGACAAAAAGAGAGCGATATTAATTGTACGCAACATCAGTATTAGTTTGTGTCACATATATAATAGTGAGAGGCCCAACTTATCTCAACCATTAAGGGGATAGAGTTAGATGTTATCTCAACGACTCATATTGAGAGATCATCTTTATCTCTTATATTTAGAATTATCCTAATACTAAAACTTATCTAGTGTCCTACTTTGGGTCAAATAATGCCTATGTGGACGTACCACAAGGTAATACAACATCTCCCACTCAAACACATAGGTGATATGACATCTCTCATCCAAAATTTACTCACCACATTCATCTCTTCATCTGGGTAATGGATTGTGCGACCAAAAAACAAGAAAGTCAAAATGAGCAATGTTATATTAAGTTACCATTTGACTAATATAACACTACAACTCCAAGTCTCGTTTCAAACCCCAAATCATCTAATCACACTAAATCTAGCACCTCTAATCACTCTTGTAACACATACAGAGTCATGCTAGACCTCACATTATATTTGTATATTGAAAAACTAACAATGACATAATTACCTAGGCTATAAGTCACAAAACATCAGTGTGGTATCAAAATGACCTTCTTTAGATGTTATGTCTATCCATGTAAACTTGACTACTTCCCTAGACATGCTCTGTTAAACTATATGATTCATGGCCCTTAGATGACATGCTAAAGTAGCAACATCAAGTCTTAACTTCAAAAGATAACTCTAAGTCCCAAAGGGTATAAGATGAAACTGATGTTCTGGAAGTCTCACATAGTGATGAAGAAAGGGATTTATTTTGTCGCTCCTTCTCAAGGTCGTCTAGTAGCACATACAGTATGATGTGTATGCTATGGTGGAGCTCCCATTGAGGGTTAGTCATACTCTAACACCATATAAATCTTAGTCTAGATGCTTCTTATAGCGCCTAACTTGAGCCTCTTGAGATATTCACTCATTAGCTATGAGTCTCACATTTGGCTATTCTTAGGTTTCATAGAGACGTAGATTTACTCTATGTTTGACTAACGTAATCTCATCATCGCCCAATGCTAAGGTGACTTATGATAACTTAATCCTTGTTGCTTTTGAAGCGCCATGGAGATCACTACTTCATAGTGTGATCTTCTATATCTCATCCTGCTTACTATTCAAGGGCCAGGGCGAATACCCATGTGAGTAGGCTGGCCAAAACCTAGTGACTTAACTCATATAACTAGATATGTGCACTAATTAAACAAAATAATATATAACCAAAAACATATTTTATTATTACATAATATAAAAATGTCCATCATACAAGAATGTCAAACCCTATGTAAACCCAAGACCCTAACATGTCTAGGAGGATATCTCTCGGTATAGATTTAGTCATGGGATTAGCAACCATGTCAATGGTGGGGACATACTTTAGGGCAACTTGACTGTGTGTAACAATGTCTTTAATGAAACGGTAACGAGTATCAATGTGCTTGGATCTACCATGGTACTTTGGATCTTTTACAGAAGTTATGGCGGTTGTGTTATCACAATGAACGACAACAGCCTCGCCTAAGTACTCTGTAATGCTCGAGCTCTTAAAGAATCTCCTCAACCGTAAAGCCTCTTGCACAACAACGGTGCAAGCAATATACTCTGACTCCACGGTGGACAAAAAACACATTGTTGTTTTTTACTGCACCATGAAATGGCTCATCCTCTAAGTATGAAAGTATAACTCGATGTGGATTTGTGTTCATCTCTGTCAGCAGATCCGTCTGCATCACTATACCTAGCCAATCTCATATTGCCACCTTGATAGAATAAAGTGCAGTTTGCAGTCCTTCACATATATCTAAATATCCTTTTAACTGCAACCTAATGGACAGTTCTAAGAGTGCTTTGGTATCGACTAACTATACTAACAACAAAACATATGTCAAGTCGAGTACACACTATAGTATACATCAGACTATTGGCTGCACTGGCGTATGGAACATTGGCCATTTTCTTCCTCTCTTCCTCTGTTCTAGGACACTGATCAATACTAAGAGTTTGACCCTTCTCCATTGGAGTGTTTATGGGTTTTGTATAGTGCATACGAAATCGTTCTAGAATTTTCTTTATGTAAGTCTCTTGGGACATTCTAAGAAGTTTCTTAGAGTGATCTCTGATTCATATCATGTGTCAATTCACATGCGTAACAGTAATTTAGGGATGAACTGGTAATTTTATTCATGAGGGGAGGGGGTTACACTAAAAAATTATCTTCAAAATTAGAACATGTAAATTTTAAATTGATTAATATAGAAATTAAAATTACTTGACGAGGGTTTAAATCTATAAGTACTTGATAGGGGTTTAAATCTATAAATATTTTTTAAATTGATAAAAAGATTGACTAAAGTTAAAATTGAAATATATGAAGTTTCAAATTTATAACACTCTACTTAGAAGGGTGAATTTAATGTAATTTAATTTCATTTGGTAAGAATTCTAACAAATTCACATGTTTGTAACTTAAATTTTGAAATTTTTATAACATTTGAAATTCAATTCAAAATAATAGAACTTGATAAGAATTTATTTTTTTCTTAAGCCTTATTTACGTAAGTGAATAAATTTATTTTCATATGTCATATTCACCCTATCTGTTCTTTTCCACCTTTAAATTTGAATTGAATTACTTTAATTCAATTTTTAAATTCAAATATTTGTTTCAGAAACAAAATTTTATTTATCAAATCAAATCATTTCTTAAGGAGAATAAGATCTTTGAGACTTCAATATTTCTTCTTACAAGAATATTTAAATTTTATAAGTAAATATTTAGTGGGGATGTATTGCTTTTTAAATTTATTATTATATTGAAAAAATTTTAAAATTAAGGGGAAATAACTCCCCGATTTGAAAGAACACTGTTCCATCTCCGATGCCATCTTTAATGGTGATATTATTTAATAAAAATATTATTTAACTAAAATTTTTATTAAAAAATATATAAAAATAATGTATTAATAACATTATAGTAATAAAACTTATTTTAATGTGTAGTTACTTAAAAGTGATTGACTCACGATGAGTTTAGATTATTCTAATCAATATTTTTGATTAGTTATTTTATTTCACGACATATCAATGTGAACCGGTTGGAGTGTAATATTTTATCACAAATCTTTATAAAATTTTAACTTTTTATGTTTTGTACAAGTTACAAGACTATAATTTATGTTAATTTTTTGTGATATATTGAGTTCCAAATAAATTTTCTTATTTCGTGATATTATTTCTATTAAGTAGTAAGAAGGTTAAGTCCGAGAGAGAAATTCAAAGAGATGGCTCTGTTTGGAGTTCTGAAAATCGTTGAAAAATCTTAAAAATGTCTAAATTCACTTTTTATCGTACTGAGCGAATTACGAACCCATAACTTTTATCAAATTTTATCACTTCTTGTTACTCCAAATGCCCCTATATGAAAGATTTGGAAACTTTGAATATAAGATAGACAAGTAAAAAGGAAAGGGTTTCTCTATATTGTAGCGTTTTATCCAGTGAGTTAATTTTGTCTGCGGTTACCGTTTGATTGCAAAAAAGAGGCTCATATTGAAATCAATGTTGGATTGATGATATTGAAGTCGAGATTGTTGAATTAAAATTTAACGTTTCAAATACATTTACATTTTTTTAATTCAAAAAGAAACATGAATGAATCTGAACAATTGAATTTTAATTCAACAATCCCTCACTTTAAGTTCTTGAACTTATATGACTTTCAATGTCAGTCCCTCAAATCCTTTGATTGCAATGAGTGCTCATCCCAGACTGCTGCGTTTGTAGCTCCAAAAAAGAGCAAAAAAAAAGTTCCAAAAGTTGACTTTTTTTTTTAAGAGTATAAAAAAATTTTGGAGTTTTTTGTATTTAATATTGATGTAAAAGTGAATTAGGAATTTTTGGATTTTTTTGAGATTTTTTGAGCTCTGAATAGTTATGTCAGATCACAGTAATAAAAAAAAATTAAATCTGATTGAACAGATGATAAATGACTTGTTAGAGTGGATTTTAGTTGACCACAATGTATGTTATTTTAAATTTTGCAAAGTACATTATTGTTTGATTTTTTTTTTATTGGGACAAGGTAGTGACTGGTTTTGTTATATTTTTTCAATGATTAATATAACCTTTTTTTCAAAATTGATGAATGTTAAAAGTTAGATTTTTTTTTTTTTTTATAAGTAGGATGCAAAATGAGTACACCTTATTAGGACCTGCCGTGGAATCAACCTTGTTAATTAAGAGGCGTTTGGCTCGTCAACTTTTACAAAATAATAATAATAATAATAATAATTAATTTTTATTAATTTATTTTAACTTTCTCTACCAAACACAAAACTAAATGTTATCAACTTTCTTAAATTTTTGTTAACTTTCTTTAACTTTTACTATTTTTTTTAATCTTCTCCAATTTTCTCTTACTTTCTTTAATTTTTATAAATTTTTACTAAGCACTCAACTAACCATTAAAGTCCAATGTGTCACTCATGGATGCAAAGTTTCAATTTTTTAACTTTTTTTGGTCGTGCCAAATGCCCCTTACTAGGGAATAAAAATTATATATTGTCCAAAAAAAAGGTGAGAATATTTTTATAATAAAATTATTAAAAATTTTTATGGTCATATAACAAAATTTTAGAGAATAATATAAAAAATTAGAATTGTTATTCTCCATGGTCGAGACCCTAGTTGAACGGCACGCCTCCTCTCATTGGGTCGGATCATGCAAGATGTATCCCATTAGCCGTGTGTATTTCTTTATATTTTTTTAGAATACATAAATAATAATTTAAAATAAAATAATGATCTATCGGTCTTTAAAAAATAAAAACTAATAATAAATACTTAAAATTTATTAATAAATACAATTACATGGCATTTTTTAATTACAATTTAAAAAAAAAGAATTCAGATTAAATTTATTAACTTAAAAACAGAAGAAAATGACCTTAAAAATAAATATAGATGAATAAAATTTATTAATAACAAAATGATATTGAATTTTATAATTATAATTAATAAAAATTACTTAATAAAATGATGGAGTAATAAGTAAGTGCATCACTATAGTTTTTACCATCCCAATTAGTGAGTGCATTACAAATCACTTGTTTTTATGTGTGATTAATTTGACTACTACATTTTAATATTATATGATTATTGTGTGATTTGGTATATATTAAATTTATTCAATTATTTGAATTTTCAACAATTACACTTTATTATTTAGAGTTTGTCACCAAAATGCATTCTAGTTTGAAAATCAACATACAACCATCTCGTGATTTGGATTAAAGTAAAAAAAAAAAAAAAATTGATTTAATTAAATTTGTGCCTTATGACTTAAAATTAGTTTGAGAAAAATGATTTTCATGAAAATGGATAAAAAATAGTATATTTTTACTAAGTTTTTATGCAAAGGATGAAATATTTTTTAAAGAGACTTAAAACACAATTTATAGACAAATTTACATCTATTTGTTTGAATATTTTCTTTTGTACAATAACATATTAGTCTTCAGGAGATAAATTTAATTAACTTCAACAAAATTTATTAAATATTAGTCTTCAAATACATAAATTTAGTTAAATTTAAGAAAATTTATTAAGTTTATACTCAAATTCAAATCACTAGAAGATCATATGTTAACTTTTGAACCAGATAATGTTACTAATATGTTTAATTTTGATCGAAATAAAATGAAATAATTTTTTCTTTTTTGTTTTTATTTTTTATTTTTTTTGGGCGAACCAACAATTTATTTCTATTAATCAGACATAATGAAAATAGTTGGCTATTGCATTGATGTGTTGTCGGATATAAAAGGAGGGTTAAATTTTGTATTTTAGAAGATCCAAATAATCCATATAAATAGATAATTGCAAACACAGGTACGGTTTGGCAAATCAATTTTTAACGGAAGATTGTCAAAAGTTGCTTATTAGGTGTTTGGCAAAGCACCAAATTTTGTCATTTTTCTACTTATTTACAATAATTTACTCAATTCAAAAGCCACTTAAAATTATTAAAAATTGTCAAAATTTTTTAAAAGTTGACAAAAAATTTATCAAACACGAAAGTTGCAAAAAATTACTAAAACTTTCTAAAAATTGCTATTTGCTTCACCCAACACATTAAAAATTGTAACTAGCACTTTTTAGCAAAAAAATACTAATAAAAACTAAAATTTAGATTTCCAAACGGTACAATAAAACAATAAATAAGAAGATAGCATTTAACAAAAAAAAAATTCAAACCCAAAAAGA
This sequence comes from Vitellaria paradoxa, assembly GCA_019916065.1. Classification (NCBI taxonomy): domain Eukaryota; kingdom Viridiplantae; phylum Streptophyta; class Magnoliopsida; order Ericales; family Sapotaceae; genus Vitellaria; species Vitellaria paradoxa. The sequence continues at coordinate 21,956,950 of CM034243.1, read as the reverse complement.
TCTAAAATCTTTCATTATCTCGCAATAGACTCAATTCTATAAACCTATATTATTGACTCTCTTTAATTGAATTCTCGACACATCTAAATCCTTGTGGAAGACACCATTTTCAAATTCACGAAGACAAACTGAACACATGGTAGTACGCTAAATCCATAACACTAACGATTTAAACTCATTCGAATCACGCACACTCAATGTTTGGAGGCTAAGTGATGAGAAAATACTCATCGCAATTGATTTTTCTTTCTCTTGTGAAATGCTTTTCTCTATGGAAAACCTTGGATCCATTTTAGAATATATACAAATGAAATTCGGACGTATAGAATTTCTAAAACGTGGTGTGAAAGCCACTCATTGCGATCCTCATGTGAAAGTCATTGTACAGCCTTTTCGTAGTCATTTGCAGCTCAAGTCGGGCTTCTCACATGGTTTATGTTTGAAAATAGGCTCTTGGTATTATCCAACAAGTCAGAACGAACTCCCAACTCATGAAGTGATTAAATCTAGTTGTCTCGATTTTCTAATTTTCCAAACTTGTTCTGAACTCGACATATTTTCTATTGTCTTGAAACCCCCAATGTTTTAGCCTAAGTCTATATTTACAAAGGCTAAGGGTGTGTTTTGAATGATAACAACTGAGATAAAGTGAGATAAGTAGTGAGTTCATAAATCATGTAGTGAGATAAAAAGTAAATAACTTTTAGAGATTTTTAGATATTTTTAGTGTTTTCTCACGCCAAATGCACCCTAAATTCTATTTTGAGTATAAATTTAATAATTTACAATAAAATTTCTAGCAGAGGCCCCGAGACAATTTCAAAATACATTTGGACTGATTTTTGTTGGACTGAGGCCTAGTTTGGGAAGTAAAACAATTAGTTTTTTTTTTCTTTTTTTTTTTTTTTTTTTGTAGTTAGGTAGTAGCTAACTACTAAAAAGTTAGTGTTTGTGTGTGTATGTGTTTGAAAAGAGAAAAAAAAATAGGTTTTAATAATTAACTTTTTCACTTTTTATTAATTTGATATTTTAGCTCTTAAAAATTTAAAAAAAATTAAGACGTAAAAGAGTAAATTTAATTATTTTTAAAAAAAATCAAGAAATTAGTAATTGATAGCTTAACCACCAACTATTTCTGGCCAAATGAACCTGATTGTTGAGCACTAACGACACACTTTGTACCACCAAATGTTTGTATTTTCAACGTCAATCATTTTACATTTTCTCAATTGGAAGCATGTAATGTAATCCATCCTTTTCCACTCTTTTATCAGGAGCTGCATTGACCTGACCAACAGATTGAGATTGTCATCAGAGAGAAATAGTCATCGGTCCTTCCTAGGATAGATACTTCAAAAGTCTGCCCATGACTTTTCTTCAAAGACAGAGGATACGAGTGTATTTAGAATAATAAAAAGTAAAATAAAATAAAATAAAATATGTGTTTAGAGTTGTATAAATTTTAAAAGTTAGTGTCTTGTAATTTGTGTAGTGAGTAAAAAATTTAAATTTTACAGTCTCGTAATTTATGTTTATAGTGATTTATAGAGTTTTGTATTATTTTTTAACTCCAAATAAATTGTGAGTTTGTAATTTGAGAAGTGAGATAAAAAGTGAATAACTTTTATAGATTTTCAAAAATTTTTAGATATTGTCAGCAAAATTTAGTACGCCAAATGCACCCATTAGGTTAGTGTCACATGATCAAGGACCTGCTTGACGCAATGTAAAACGTTACAAAATTCTAAAAATTTCTAAATATTTTTAAAAGTTATTTACTTTTTATCTTACTGTATAAATTATGAACTCACGAGTTATCTCAAATTATCTCACTTATCTCACTTTTTGTTACTCCAAACGCTCCCCAGGTTGCCTAAACATATTGGAACTTCGATAAGGATGCGTTTGGAGCAACGAAAAACAACGAAAAAAATGAAAAATGTCGTTTAGGTAATTTTCTGGCATTTGGCGTCCAACCACCAAATCACATTTTTAAGAGATGAATAGTGAAATTTTTTATTTTTTGTGTCAGTTTTTTAGAGATAAAAACCATTCAAACAATTTTTTTTTGTCTGTTAAAACGGTTTTATATCAGATTTTATTGAAAGTTATTGAAAGGTTTTTGAGACTTGTAGAAAAATTATTGGAGTTCGTGGAATATTATTAGAGTTTGTAAAAAATTTATTGAAGTTTACAAAAATTTGTTAGGATATATAGATATATATATATATATATATATATAAAATTATAAAACTTTCACGAAATACAAGAAATATAAAATGTGTTAAAGAATTTTAGAAATTTTTAAAAATTTTAAGTGATTTTTAGTATTTTTTAGAGTTTTTTGGCACACCCAACACACCCTAAATCATACATTTAAGACGTAGTCATGAGTTAGACGGTCAGATGGAAGATAATTTCATATATATTGGATTTCTTCTCAACTCTGTTTGAAGTTTTGAAAATTATAAAAAAGAATATCAAAAATTTTTAAAAATTAAATACTTTTTATTTCATTGCACGAATTACGAATCTATAACTTTTATCAATTTTTATAATTTTTTTTCACTCTAAAAGCCTCTTAAGGAGTCGTTTGGTGTTTTGAAAAAAATTAAAAAAAATAAAATTAAATTAGTATTAAAGTGATGCAAAAGTTAGGGCGAGATTTCAATTCCAGAGGCCTAACAGCAGGACTGGTTGTTCGCGCTTGAAAAAAAAATTAGCCGTCAGATATTTAGGTAGAATTTTGGAAGCCAAAAAAAACAAAAAAGGGTTAAGTAGAGCTCCACAAATTCAAATTCTGTTATGGCAGTCCTTCTTGAAGATAGTAATTTGGTTCTCAGAAAGGGTGTTAATTCAACAGAAACCATTTGGCAAAATTTCGACAATCCGACCCACACGTGGATGCCTGGTGGGAAGCTTGCATATAATAAGCATGCTAGGACGCACAATAGTATTACTTCGTGGAAGAATTCAGAAGATCCTGCACCTCCGCTATTTTCTCTTACTCTTGATTCGAATCGTGGGGAGATTTTACGGTGGAATGGGTCCAAAAAGTATTGGATGACTGGGGCTTGGAATGGAGAGTTTTTCAGTTTAGTGCCCGAAAGTAGGATAAAATATCCGCATAATTTCGGCAACGTAGACAATGAGAATGAGAGTTACTTAAGGTTTTCTATGAACGATCCTTCGCTTATATTTAGATTTATTGTGGATGTTTCGGGGCAATCTAAGGTCTCTCTCTTTCAATAGAATCTAGAATTGTTGGATGGCACTGATCAATGGAGTTCATTGTTTATTCGGCCAACAAAACAGTGCGACGTCTATGCTTCCTGCGGGCCATTTGGCACCTGTGAGGAGAAGGCTTTTCGCTTTTGTAATTATTTGACAAGGAATGGAACCTGAATGCTTATTCTGGTGGGTGTTTGAGAAAAACTCGGTTACCGTGTGGGAACACCAGTACAACTCCTAACACAGATAGAGACAAGTTTGTGGTACATTCCAACATGAGATTGCCTGATCACCCTCAATATGTGGCTGTTGGGAGTGCCAAAGAATGTGAAGCTGTCTGTTTAAATAACTGCTCTTGCACTGCCTATGCTTATGACGACAGAGAGTGTTCAATTTGGAATGGGGAGCTCTTAAATCTGCAGCAACTCCCAGAAAATGATGAACATGGAAAAACTTTTCATCTCAGAGTGGCTGCATCTGATTTCAGAAAGGATAGAACTGATAATGGGATTGCCGCAGGTGCTATTGTGGGTTTAGCTTCAGCTGTGGAACTCCTAGCCCTCGTTTTTATTGTCATGTGGAGTGTGCGCGGATTGGTAGGAATCTCCTTTTTGCTTTGGGCAAACACTTTTTATTGCTGGTTGAACTTTCTACACAGGGAAAGGCCCACAACATTCAGTACAAAATTTTGCAGAATACAACAAAAAATTTCTCACAGAAATTGGGGAGGGAGGTTTCGGATTTGATTTCAAAGGAATGTTGTCTGATTCAACATTCATAGCAGTGAAGAGGCTCAAAGTTATCAGGCAAGGAGAGAAGCAGTTCTAAGCAGAAGTCAGAACGATTGGAATTATCCAGCACTTAAATCTTATTCGGTTACGCGGGTTCTGTTGTGAAGGTAACAAGAAGTTATTAGTTTATGATTACATGCAAAATGGCTCCTTGGATTCCTATCTTTTCGATAGAAATGATTCGAACGTTTTGGATTGGAAAACAAGGTACCAAATTGCTTTAGGAACAGCCCAGAGATTGACTTATCTCCACGAGAAGTGCAGGGAATGTATTATACATTATGACTTGAAGTCACAAAACATTCTATTAGATGCTAAATTCTCTCCGAAAATGGCAGATTTTAGTTTGGCAAAGCTTGTGGGTTGAGAATTCAGTAGAGTTTTGACAACCATGAGAGACACAATAGGTTATATTGCATCAGAATGGTTATCAGGTGTACCAAAAATAGCAGATGTTTATAGTTATGCTATGATGCTTTTTGAATTCATACCAGGAAGAAGAAACTCTAAGCAGTTCAATAGGGGGAGATTCAAATTCTTCCCCGCGTGGGCTCTAAGTGTAGTCATTGAAGGAGGTGATGTCCTTGGTCTGTTAGACCATCGATTGGAAAGGAATGCAGATGCTGAAGAACTAAGGAGAATTTGTAGAGTCGCTTGTTGTGCATCCATGATGATGAAAATCACAGGCGAACAATGAATGGGTCAGGTAGTTCATATCCTTGAAGGGGTTCAGGAAGTGGATGTGACTCCAACTATTCCTCAGTTTTTCCAAACTCTTGTTGATGATCAGCAGAGCATTTAGTTTTCTACAATAAGTTTCCTTCAACTGCCTCCTCTCTGTTGACCATAGGCTCCATAAATAATTTTCCTATGTCTTAAATTAAAATAAAGAATGGTGTAGTCAATTCCCTTCCCATGTATTGATCAAGTCTATAGTAAGTTAAAATGTTTTTATATTCTAATGAGCTAATTTATAGATAACTGTTTGCAATCTTATAGATTAAGTAATTAAGAATATGCACTTTATCTCAATGTATGGGTTTCTTTGTTCGATAAGAAAATTGGTAGCTGTAAATTGTTCGATAGAATAGGAAACTGCGATTGTGTGCAGTTTAAATATTGGATTTCAAGATTTATTTAGATATCACCCAAAGAAAAATGAAGAATAAGAAATTGTATTTATTACTCTTTGATACAAAGTTAACATAGTAACATTCCCTTCACAAGAAATAGTAAGAAGTCGCAAATAATTTAAACTAAGTTAAAGAGCTAGTCCTAACTGCAATAAAACTAGAGTGCAGAAAAATAAATGGCCAAGGATGTGGGCGTTGAACTCGAGCTATAAAATTACAATTTTACCCTTGGACTTGTCTTATGCCCAAGTTCACATTCTAGGTTCCCAAGATGCTAAAAAATATTCATCGACATATTTCTTAATAGTTAAACAAATTTTGACCTAATCTGAATTTATACTGCAAAATTACTATTTTACTCTTAGACCCGTTTTTGGCTCAAATTTGTATTCCAAGCTTCCTAAAAGAATATAAAATATTCAATAACATTTCCTTATAGTTAATAAAATTTTGACTTAGAAAGAATTAGAGCCGTAAAATGAAAATTTTACCTCTCAGCTTGTTTTTTGCCTAGATTTATATTTTAAGACTAAAATTTATTTTATATTTAATAATGTCAATAATTTTTATGATATTTCATTTTATTTCATTATATTTAAAATATAAAATCAAATTACGATGATCTGAACGTCCTTTTCATTCTCATGATTTTTCAAGTTAACAACTAAACAAAAAAATAGAATGCTTATTCTATGCCATTCTTGTCCTAATCTCATTCCCACCTCTTATTCTATTTTATTTTTATGTTATAAGCATAATTTTTATATTTTCTCTCAAATATAGTTTGAAATTTTCCCTTTTTGTGTGGCTACAACAATCGTCTCTTTGGCTCTTCAACTTCAGCTAATGGCAGAAAGCATCATTTTGCTAGCAAGTGTACTCCACGTCATTTGCAAAAATTAATTTTGGTGGTTAACAATGTCCCTTCGCTTACACTGGTTAAGACTTTGTTTAGATAAATGAACCTTGGCGTCGCTCTTCTGGTTAAGTAGATAAAACTTTAACGTGGACTTCATTTATTTCATGCTAAATTTCGAAGTCCTCTTACTTTTGCACACTATAAGAAAATGGATCAAATGCTGCGCTTAATTTTTTTACAGTTGTTAATAATCATTAAAATATATACTTTTTTTTTTCAACGTTCAAAGTTAATCGTGAAAAAAAGTGTATGACATTATCTTCTTATTTCAACACGTAAAATGATTGTGAAAAATAATAAGTTGAAAAAATTATTTCACATTAGCACATAAAAATTTAGCATTAAAATTTTATCTAAACTCAACGGTGGGTGAAAAAATCGTCATCGAAAATTAGTAAAAATATTTCTACGACTTAAAGACATTGAAAATAATATTATATTTCAACTCTAAATTAAACGTTGATAAAAGAGATATTTAAATGCCAACCAAGCCCATGAATAAAACCAAGCTCATAGAAAAATATTATTTTAGTATTAGATAAAACTATAAATAACATAGACTTATAAAATATAAATAAAATAAAAATTTGAGTATTATTAATTGTTTAAAAATGATCAACATAACTAATTTAAATTTATAATTAAAATTTTTCTAAAAACAAATTACTCTCAAAGCTAAATAGTATTTTAGGTATTTTTTGTGACTTTAAATTTAAAATGTAATAAGAGTTGTTATTGTAAGAAAAGGTAGATTTTTAAATTTAATTAATATTCAATAAATTTAAAATCTTTTCCAATCTAAATTAATTTTTAGGTATTTTACCGTGTTTTTAAAAATATAAATTTTATAATCATAGTGACTCAATAGCTAAGGTCCATTTAAAGAACTCATTAATTCATTTTAGGGTAAAGTACAAAAATCACATTTACAATTTGCCATCAGTGTCACTTTAGTCCAACACATTTCAATTGCAGTAGTCAATTCCCTATACTTTTAGTAAAGTAGTAATTCAGTTCTTACATTAGTTAACTGCTAAGCACAACCGTTAGACCAAGGATAAAAAGGTAATTTTTTTCTATAGTTTACCCTCAGTATCATTTTAGTCCATCACGTTTCAATTATAACAGTCAAATCCCTACACTTTTGGTATATATTTGAAATATAATATATTAAATTATTTTTAATAAATAATTTAATCTAAAATATATTTTATTAAATTATATAAAATATATTATTTGAAATATATTTTATTAAATACTTAGCAAATAGTAAAATTAAAAAATATTTAATATATTTTTTGTTGAATAAATTATTTTTTATAAATAATATAGTTAAATTAATACTTAATTTAGTTTAATTAAAATGAAATTTATTTATTAAATTCAAAAATTTTTTTAAAATAATAAAATTAAATATTTTATTAAAGGCGATTCGATGGTAAAGTATATTTTATTAAAATATTTTTAGTAAATAATATAAATAAATTATATTTAATATAGTTTTTTTAATTGAATTAAATTATTTTTAATAAATAATATAATTAAATTAGTAATATATTTAAATTAATACTTAATTTAGTTTAATTAATATGAAATATATTTTATAAAATTCAAGTAATTTTTTAAAAATTAATAAAATCAAATATTTCATTAAAAATTAATTTATGTAAATAAGATTGCATTTTTAAATACAGTTTCAGTTTTTATTTAAAAAAAAGATAATAAAAATAATACTAGAAAAATAAAGAGTTAAACCAAATGATTTTAGTTTTTTTATTTTGTTTAACTCTTTATTTTTTGATTTTATTTTCTGTTATCATTTTTGCTGAAATCAAGTGAAACTGTATTTAGAAATGTAATTTTATTTACATAAATTAATTTTTAATAACATATTTAATTTTATTATTTTTTAATAAATTATTTGAATTTAATAAAATATGTTTCATATTAATTAAACTAAATTAAGTATTAATTTAAATATATTACTAATTTAATTACATTATTTATTAAAAATAAACTAATTTAATAACATAAATATATTAAATATAATTTAATTATATATTTACTAAAAATATTTTAATAAAATATACTTTATCATCGAATTGCCTTTAATAAAATATTTAATTTTATTATTTTTTAAAAATTATTTGAATTTCATAAATATATTTCATATTAATTAAACTAAATTAAGTATTAGTTTAATTAAATTATTTATTAAAATTAATTTTATTCAATAAAAAGAAAAGGTATTAAATATTTTTTAATTTTATTATTTACCAAATATAATCTAATAAAATATATTTCAAATTATAATATGTTATATAATTTAATAAAATATATTCAAGATTATATTATTTATTAAAAATAATTTAATAAAATATATTCCAAATATACACCGAAATTGTAGGAGTTTAACTGTTACAATTGAAACGTGAGAGACTAAAGTAATACTAAGGGTAAAGTGTAGAAAAAGTTACTTTTTTTATTCTCAATAAAACGATTATATTTAACGATCAACTAATGAAATGATCGAATTGCCTTTTAACCGAAAGTGTTATGATTTGACTGTTGTAATTAAAACGTATGGGACTAAAGTGATACTAAAAATAAACTGCAGGGGTGGTTTTTGTACTTTACTCTTCATTTATATTGAGAAAATCACATGTTACAACTATAATAGTTTTATAGAAAAAAAAAATATAGTTATATCTTTCTATTGATATGCGACCAAAGAAAGTAAACACTTTGTGAAAAAAAAAAGAGTATTAAAAAAATTAGAAGAGAGTATCTTATTCAAAAATTAATAAAAATAAAAAAAAGTATAATAGTAAATAGAGAGACTAACAATTAAGATTTGTAATAATATTTCTACTAGTTTTATAAAAATAAGCATTTTTTCTTTGTGTTTTTAAATTAAATTTCTGATACGTTTGAAATATATAAATTTTGTAATTATAATAAATTAATAGTAGGTGGATCTCTACATGAGTTCACTTCACATGTATTAAAATTACATTTCCCAAGTCTAATGATTTTATATAAAAAAATAAATAAAACTGTGATTATTTAATATCCTTGTTGATTGATTTTATTTTGAAATCAACAAATTGCAATCATTTCCATGAAATTCATTCTAGAGACAAGGAGGGCAAATGAAACATTAAGCCGCGTTGGTAGACTAGAAAGACAGGACCTGACTCGAGGGCGCCAAGTTGGTCTAGATTTCATGAATGAATACAATTCAACCCTCACGCTTCTGGGCCGTGAGTAGCCCACCTAAAGACCTCTCCTCGCATGAAAATGATCTGTTCATATATCATGTGTCAATTTACGTGTGTTATCAGTAGGTCTGTCAATAAGCCAAATTTGATCCAAATTTAATTCCGCGTAGGTCTAATAATATTAGACCAGATTCAACATATTCAATTCATGATCCGTTTGATTCGATCTACTAGATCCATTATTTTTAAATATGAGATATTTCAAAATAAAAAAAATTAAAAATATTTAAAAATAAAAAATTTATATGCAAATAAAATTAATTATTTTAACTATTTTATTCTACTATGATTTTGTTTGCACATAAATATTTTTATTTTTAAGTAATTTTTTAAAAATTTTTAGATAATACAATAATATAATTCCTCATAACATGACTCAATAAAAAAAAAAAACTGTAAAGACCTAAAATTTTGATAAAAATATTATTCATATTTTATTTTATTTTATTTATATTTAAGATTCAAATCTTATTTTATTTAAATTTCTGTTTTATTATTTGTTTAGGTGTGACATATGCATTTTATTTAGTAGTATACATGCATATTATGTTTGGGCTGCCTTATTTTTTATTAGTAGTTAGAAGAGGCGCTTGCTCCTCATTAGCTGTGTGAAGGGTAGTTCCCTGTTGCTGGAGAGGGGTGGCACACCTATTCGTTGCTTGAGGTGACAGCTTTATGGCTGCACGAGGGAGGCTAAGGGCGAGGCTTGTGTGGGAATTTTCTTGTGAGGGTCTATATAAACCCCCTACAATCTGATCTAAAGAGAGAAAATGAGAGAGAAAAGAGCTTCCGTCTTTGTCCTTACAATGTCATGTTATGTTGGAAGATTATTGGAGCGTGTTCATATTAAATTCGTGTGTATTCAATAAAGGTGAGCTTATTTATACTCTATAAATAGTTTTTTACATTTCAATTTATTTTTTATTAAATAAAATTACAAAATTATTTTTTTTTTGTAACTAACTATTCTTATGTCTAATTTAAAATGACATGATTGCCCTTTATAAAAAAAAATTTACAAATTTGAACAAACAAACTTAGGCCTACAAGTGAATAGAAAATTTATATTTAAAAATTAAAATAATTTTTATTAATATTTATATCTTTAACAATCATACAAAAATAAATTTTATTTTATTTATTTCATAATTTAATCAAATTAAAAATTAGTTAATTTCTTTCATTCCTTTTATTTATAAACTTGTCATTTTAATTGTTGTTATCATTTTCAAATCATTTAGTAAGATTCAATAAAAATATTTCAATTCTTATAATCTATTCATATATTAAAAATAATGTAATGAAATAAAATATAAATATGATGAATGTTAAAATAAATAATTTATCAAAGATTTGTAAAATAAAAAATAAATATCAATATGAAAAGAAAATGATAAAAGTTTATAAATAATTTGAAGTGAAATAAGTTATTTTTTTATTTGGTTAAGTTATAAAATAAATTAAAAAATTATTTTTATTTGAATTCTAAAACTATAATGAAAATAAAATTTATTTTAGTTTTTCAAAATATTTTTTCTTAAATAAAACCTACAAACATGAAAATAAGACTACTTATAAATTTAAATTTCGAATTGTCTTTTACCTCTGTTAAATTTTCTCATCCTAAATTCAAAATGGAATCACTATTTTTTTCTTACAATTCATCTAAAAATAAAAAATATATAAATAATAAAATAAAATAAAACTACTAAAAATATTTAATAAAAAAAATTAATGAACTGAAAAAGTTAATTTTTAATTATACAAACAAATTTATGAAACAAAACATTAGTTTCTCTCCTATGAAAACTTAATTTAAATTTTTTATAATAAAAAAATATTTTTTAAAAAATCTAGAATTAGAAATTTCATTATAGTAAGGCAATTCATATGCATAACTAATTTTTTTTTTATAAAAAATTATATTGTGATTATCCTCTCACTTATCAAAATATTTAAGAAAAATATTAGTAAGTTATATTTTGTATATATTTAAAAAAATATAATTTCTATTATATAAATAAAAGTATTATGACATTATAATTATGACTTTAATTGAGCTTTTATATAAACAATTTTATATAAACAATTTTATGTCATTATAAGTATGTAAAACATATGCAAAAAAATAAGTAGACAATTATGTAATTTTAATTAATAAAAAAGTAAGGCGGAGTGCAAAAAAAAGTATTTGTGGAGTATAAGTAAGCTCACCACTCACCCTGATTAATATTATCATGTTTATGGTATGATGTTCTAGGTAAACTAAATCTTTTGAAATTTAGTAAAATAATTTTTCGATAAGTCAAACAAAATTTGGTAAGGAGAAATATAAAAAATTTCAAGAAAAATCAATATTTGCGTTCATTAATACTTCTACATGTTTGAAAGTTTTCAAAAAATAATTCCTAAATATTTTCAGCAAAGAAACTATTTAAAATAAATAACGATAATTTTAAAATTTATTAAAAAAGCAAGTCAAATAAGTGTATAAATATCAATACAAATAAATGGAAAATAGCATCATGGGTTGACCGTTCTCCATATAAACTAAAATTTAGATATTAAAAAGCACAAACTTGTTTATTGGCTGATGAAGGATTGTTCCAAACTCGTGAACTCTTGGCAGCAAGACAAACCCAGTGACTGTGAGAAACCTAGTACTCCTCCTGGCCATCAAAAAAAGCTTGAAAAAATCTTGGAGTACTTGGAGGAGGCTCCAAATTCAAAATCCCTTCGAGGGTTTAAACAACCCGACCCATTGTTGGTTTTTGATTTTCATCATCTAGGAAACACCAACATGCAACTCTGCACATTCTCTGCACCTCTTCAACATCTACGTTCCCGATCTCCAATCTATCAGCTAATAGACCAAGCACATCACCTCCTTTCATAACTACACTGGCTACCTAGCTAAGGAAGATTTTAAACCTCTCCTCCTCAAATTGCTCAGTATTTCGTTTTCCTGAAACGAATTCAAAAAGTATCATTCTGTACTTATAAACATCAGCTTTGATTGTTATTACCAAACCTGATATCCATTCCAGTACAATATAACTTATTGTCCCCCTCGTGATCATTAGAACTCTACTGAATTCTCTGTCAAAAAGCTTAGTTTGATCAAAATCTGTTATTTTTGGACAGAACTCGGTATCTAATAGAATATTCTCTGACTTTATGTCACAATGCATAATACATTTCCTGCACTTCTCATGGAGATGGACCAAACCCCAGGCTATCCCTAAAGTAATTTGATACCTTGTTTTGCAGTCCACGAAATTGGAATCATTTCCACTGAAAAGATGGGAATTCAATGAACTATTCTGCATGTAATCATACACCTACAAGTTCTTGTTACCTTCACAGCAGAACCTACGTAGCTGATAGTTCCAATGGTGCTGACTTCCGCCCGGAATTGCTTCTGTCCTTGGCTGATGCCTTGAAGCTTCTTCATGGCTATGACTGATGAATCGGGTAGTGCACCTTTGAAAACAGAACCGAAACCTCCTTTCCCTAATTTTTGTGAGAAACTTTTTGCTGTATTTTTCAAGTCTGTACATCTAAATAAAACCAACGTACCCTCAATCGCCGCAAGTGTCCTTTCGGCCAGAGAGCTCCACCTGATAATAACAGGAAGGCCCAAGAAGACGACTACCGTAGTTGAACCCACTATAACACCAACAGTGGTCCTCCCCACGCGATCATTACTATTCGCTCTCGAAAATTCAGAAGCAGCAACTCCGACGTTAAGTGTTATTCCATTAATATCATATTTTGGGACTTGGATCATATCAAAAATGTCTCCAAGCCAGATTAAGCACGCGGAATTTTCACAAACAGCATAAGCAGTGCACTAGCAGTTATTTAAGCAGACAAAATTCACATTCCTTGGAGCTTTTGACGGCCACAAATTGAAGACTGTCGAGAAATTTCAGGTTGGGATGTACCATAAACTTGCCCTTCTCTTTTTCAGCAGCACTAGTATTCCCACAATTCCACAAAATCAACTTTATTCTCCTCACACATCCACCAGAATAACCATGAACATTCCAATCCTTTTCAGATGAAACCCGGCAAACAATTACAAGAAGGAAGAAAATCATCATTGCAGAAATGACCCACATAATGAATAAAACTTAACACAGTTTTGAACATAGCTCCAATTAATTAGATGATTATTCCTTAATTCACCCGTAAAGCTGAAAGTAAGCCTATTCCAAATTCTATTATTCAAATACTCTGGAGACCCAATTCGATCTACAATACACGTATCAGCTGATATTTCAAGTGAAAATAGTCCCGGTGCAGGATCCTCTAAATTCGTCCATGAAGTAAGACTAGTATTGTATGATTTATTATTACACCAATTATTTCCAATCTTGCTACCTGGCAAATATGTATGGGAAGGGTTTTCAAAACTTTCCCATCTTGTTCTGTTGAATTAAGCCCATCTTTCAAAACCAAATTACCATCATCAATATGAACTGCCACAACAGAATTTGAAGTTTTGGAGCTCTGATCTGTGGACCAGACTGGGATTTGGGACTCATTGAGAAGAGCTAAATTACCATCTAAGATTTTGAGTTCTGAAGAATACTTATCAAAATGGGCGTCGCTCTATTTGCTACCCAAACTATGGTTTGAATTGATACTCTCAGTACCAGATGCCTATGTAGGATTTGGAAGAATTACCTGGTTTGAAGAAACCCAGTTCAAAATTTCCACCCATAGAGACGATGGTCTCTTCACTGGACGAAGATTGGTTTGCAGAAATGGTGTCAGCTGCATAGGAGAGATGGTTGAAAAAGTAGCAGATGAAGAAAACAGAGAGTAAGACATGTAAATAGTTTATGATCAAAAACCCCAAATCTTTCCTTCACAGAACCCTCTTTTTTTTTTTTTTTTTTGACAGATCCTTCACAGAACTTGAAACAAGGAGTTTTGCTCACTCTTATTAGCTCTAATCATTTCACCCATTAGATGCGAAGGCAACTTTCTCTACATATCAAAAATAAAACAAATAAATAAAAAAGAAAACCATTATTTTTGTTTTTATTTTTTATTCTGTTCTGGAATTGACCATCATTACCCGAGAAGCTAGTGAACAACTGTTTTCTTGAATTAATGAGGACTGTGCCAAGCAGAGATGGCTAACGGGCGCGGTTGGTTATTGTCTTCTTCCCCGAGATTGAACACCCAAAACCATTTTAATTATTGTTTCCAATTTACTCAAATCTCAGGCCTATTCACTCATAATTCTATCAAACAACATACTCAACTCGGATATAACCATCCACAATTAATCCAAATGACAAACACAATCATCAAAACCAAGGGTCTAACATCCAGCAACAGATTTTTAAGTATATCTCATGATTCTCAACTATCAACCATCATTTTCAAGTCTTTCAATCTCACGGTTACTGGATGAATTGATTATCTTCCATTCAAATAAATGTACGCCCCCCCCCCCCCCAAAAAAAAAAATCAGACTAATATATTTTCCATTTAAACTATTAAAAAAGGGGTAGAAACAGATAAACAGCATCGCCTGTTGACTGAGAGATTTCCATATAAAATGCAATTTTAATTATTGATATAACCAAGTAGAATAAGTGATCTTCTGGCACATGGTTGAGAACTCTACCCGGAGGATAGTTTAGTGGAAAAAGCATTGCTGTCTTGAGTGTCATAATCCGCTTCAAGAGCTAGCAGAGATTTGGGAACTGGTGATGGGTTAACTTCAATAACCCCTTCAAGGATTTGAACTACCTCACCCATTGTTGGCCTGTGCCTTTCATCATCTTGGATGCACCAAGCAGCAACTCTACTAATCCTCCTCAACTCTTCACCATCAGCATTCCCATCCAACCTGCAGTCTAACAAG
Organism: Vitellaria paradoxa; assembly: GCA_019916065.1. Taxonomy (NCBI): domain Eukaryota; kingdom Viridiplantae; phylum Streptophyta; class Magnoliopsida; order Ericales; family Sapotaceae; genus Vitellaria; species Vitellaria paradoxa. Next base: position 21,941,708 of record CM034243.1, on the reverse strand, counting down.
CTAAGCATGTCGCCACCCTCTGCGACTACACTTGCAGCCCAAGTTGGGAAGTATTTAGCAGCCTCGTCCTCAGATTGCTCAGTGTTTCTCCTCCCTGATATGAATTCAAAAAGCATCATTCCAAAAGTATAAACATCAGCTTTGGCCGTTATGGCCACGCCTAATATCCACTCGGGCGCAAGGTACCCTCTCGTCCCTCTTATGGTTGTTAGAACTCTACTGAATTCCCGCCCCACAAGCTTTGCCAAACCAAAATCCGCAATTTTTGGACAAAATTCTGTGTCTAGGAGAATGTTTTCAGGTTTTATGTCGCAGTGTATGATGCAGTCCCTGCACTCCTCATGGAGATAGGCCAACCCCCTCGCTATCCCAAGGGCAATTTTATACCTTGTTTGCCAGTCCAAAAACTCCGACCTGTTCTGGGGGAAAAGATGGGAATTCAAGGAGCCGTTCTGCATGTAGTCGTAAACTAATAACTTGTTCTTACCTTGAGAGCAAAACCCACGGAGTCGAACAAGATTGACATGCTGGATAGCTCCAATGGTGCTGACTTCTGTCCGGAATTGCTTCTCTCCTTGGCTGATACTTTCAAGCTTCTTCACAGCGATTACAGTTGAATCAGGCAATACTCCTTTGAAAACAGAACCGAAACCTCCTCCCCCTAACTTCTCCGAGAAATTTTTAGTTGCCTTTTGCAAATCTTTGTATGCAAATGCAACCAATGAACCCCCTACTGATTTTGTTATTCCATGTTCTAGTCCCCTTTGACGCATCCGCCTAATAACAAAAACGAAAACAACAAAGAGTAATACTCCTCCAACAGAACCCACAGCAGCGCCGATTGCGGTCCATTTGTTATTTGTAGCCTTTCTAAACTCAGAAGCAGCTAGCCTGAGATTAAAAATTTTTCCATTACCATCGTTCTCCGAGAGTTGTTGCAAATTTAAGAGTCCCCCAATCCAAATTGAACACTTACTGTCTTCATAAGCATAAGCAGTGCAAGAACAGTTATTCAAGCAGGCAGATTCACACTCTTTGGCACTCCCAGCAGCCACAGATTGAGGATTCTCAGGCATTTTCATGTTCGAATATAGCATAAACTTATCCCTCTCTTGATTAGCAACGTTTGTACTATTCTCCCCACACGCTGCTAACTGAGCTCTCCGCACACACCCACCAGAATAATCTTTCAGTTTCCAATCCTCGTCGGACTTGGTATGGAAACCCGTCAAACAATTACAGAACGGAAGAGCATTCTCGTTGCAGGTGCTAAACGGCCCACAAAAAGCATGGACCTCGCACTGCCGTCTCGGCTGAGATGCGAGTAAGCTCCATTCCTTCAAATTATCCAACCAAAAGAGGGTCTTGAGTTGCCCAGAAATGTCCACGATAAATCTACATATCGCAGAAGGATCAACCATAGAAACAATGAAGTAACTCTCATTCTCGTTGTCAACATAACTAAAATTGAATAAAACATTACCCCCCATTTCTGGCAACAAACCGAAAATCTTCCCATTCCAGGGTCCACTAGTCCAATACTGAACAGACCCATTCCACAGTAAACGACCCTGATTGCTACTTCCATCTAGAACAACGGAGAATAAACCAGGTGCAGGGTCTTCTGAATTCTTCCATGAAGTGTAGGTTGTGCTTGTGTTTGTTCTCTTGTTGTATGTAATCTTCGCACCAGGCAACCACGTATGAGCAGGGTTATCAAAACTCTGCCAAATTGGTTCTTTTGAATTAATCCCATAAATGTCCCTCAGAACCAGATTACCATCATCAAGAAGAACTGCGACGACAGAATTTGAAGTGCTGGAGTTCTGGTTTGTGGACCAAACTGGGATTTTGGATTCGTTGAGAAGGACTAAGTTCCCATCTATGATTTTCAGCTCGGTGGAATTCTTATCAGAGATAGGTGTTTCTCTGTTTGCTACCCATACTATGTCTTGAGTTGGTATTTTCTTGTACCTTGTACAAATGTAAATGTGAGCAGAAGAGTTACCTGGTTTGAAGAAACCCAACTCGAAAACCCCACCTGCCGAGACTATAGCCTGGTCCCCAGAAAGAGAATGGTTCGCAGAGATGGTGTCAGATGAAAGGGAGAGACAGTTGTTGAAACAGAAGCAGGAGAAGAAAAGAGAGAGCACGAAGCATGGATTGTTTCTCATACCCATGTCTGTCTGCACAAATACTTTCTAGCAGGAGCAGTAGGCCTGAATACAGGGGTGATGCATGGTGTGTGTATATATAATGTAGATACAAGAAACTGAAGTTAATTTTTTTTTTCTAACCATCTATTCGTTATATAATATATTATTTTTATAATCTAAATTAAGAATTTTAAAAATTGTTATTAAGGGTCTGCACGGTGATATAACATAATGAAAAATTCTAAAAATTCTTAAAAATTTTTTAAATTATTTATTTTTTATTCTACTATATAAATATCAAAATCATAAATTATTTCAAATTATAAATATGTTTGAAATTATATTAATTTAAAAAAAATAATATTTTATATTTTATACAGTAAATAAAAAATTTAAATTTTATAATTTTATAATTTATATTTATAAAAATTTATAAAATTTTATATTTTTAATTTCAAATAAAATTTAATCCACTTTATTACACTTTTTACTACGTTATCCAAATGTCCCCAAAGTCTAATACGGAACTGTAAAAAAGTTTGATTTTCATAGCACCGTCAATCAATTGCTGACACTGCAACCAAATTTTGTCGTGGGTAGTCTTCTTGGTAGCGGTGGAAATCTGGCACCTGCAAGCTTGGACTCCAAATTCAGGCCTGTTAGGCCAACTTAAAAAAATCAAAACTCATTAAATTTTTTTTATTTATTTTAATAAAATTTTAACACATATTACTTTTATGATCCTATTTAACATCACAAACTAACTCTATAAATCTCCAACAATCCCTCTATCTTTAATTATCCGCTATTATGAATTTTAAAAAATTTCAATATTTCGCTAAAAAAATAAAAAATCTAGAAGTAGGTTAACCGAATGTGTAAATTTTTTATACAATCATATTTTTCGTGTCGAAAACTTTTAAATGAGTATCATTGTCGCTATTTTTTATGAATTTTTTTGAATCCATGAGAATAGATTTGAAAAATTATTCCCACGATTTACGCCTTTGCAAAAAAAAAGCACCAAAATCAATCGCAAACCACATTTTATCTCAATTTATCTCATTTTTCTTACTCCAAACGGGACCTATGTCACATTTTTATTCTTTTACTGTACTTTTTTTAACTTCTTTTTTAACCAAACAACCCCTCATTTTCAATGCGTGTTTGATATTGTTCTCAGTCTAAATAAAACATTCTATCACATAAAATACAAATTTATAAATTATTTTAAATCATAAATGTGTTTGAAATTATATAAATTTATAAAAATTAATATTTCGTATTTTATACAGTAAAAAAAATTAAATTTTATAATTTCATAATTTCTATTTATAAAAATTTGTAAAATTTTATAATTTTTTAATTTTAAATAATAATTATTTTATTTTATTTCACATTTTATTAAAATATTCAGATTTCACCTAAGTCGAATACGGAGATGTGAAAAAGTTTGACTTGTACAGCACTGTCAATCAATTGCTGACACTGCAATCAAATTTTGTCATGGGTAGTCTTCTTTGGAGCGGTGGGAATCTGGGACCTGCAAGTTTGGACTCCAAATTCATTTTCAACGTGTGTTTGATACTGTTTCGAATCTAAATAAAATATCACACTAATTAAATTACGGCTTTATAAATTATTTTAAATTATAAATATATTTAAAATAATATAAATTTATAAAAATTAATATTTTATATTTTATACAGTAAATAAAAAATTTTAATTTCACAATTTTTAATTTTTATTTATAAAAATTTATAAAATTTTATAATTTTAATTTTAAATAATAATTATTTTATTTTACCTCGTTTCAATTACGATGCCCAAATTTCACCTACGTCTGACACGGAACCGTGAAAAAGTTTGACTTTGGTAACACTGTCAATCAATTGCTGACACTGCAATCAAAATTTGTCGTGGGTAGTCTTCTTGGAAGCGGTGGGAATCTGGCACCTGCAAGTTTGGACTCCACATTCATTTTCAGCGCGTGTTTGATACTGTTTCGAATCCTAAATAAAATATGACTCCGTTTGAAATTAAATAAAATAAAATAAAATAAAATTTTATAAATCTCTACAAACATAAATTATGAGATAATAAAATTTAAATTCTTCACTCACTGCATGAATTACGAGATATTTATTTTTATAATTTTATTTTATTTTATATACTTTTATACAATTCTAAACACACATAAAAGACATTTTCATAAAAACATCACCCGTTTGACTGATCAAAATATATTAAAAGTTATCAAATTTTAACTACTTTTTATATTTTTTTCTAATAAAATTTTAATACATATTATCTTTATATTACATTTTTTTATTTTTATTGAACTTTTTTACCAAAAACTTTTTTCCTTCCAAACAGCCTCATTGCCATCGAAAAGGTCAGCACGAGTTTGCGGTAGACAAGTTTGGATGGTCACCAAGGCACTGTACGTAATTTGAAAGGAAGTCATAGACATTTTTAGAGGGAAAACGGTGGCAGTGTTGCGTTGTTAGAAGCGATGGTTGGGGAAGTTAAAAAAAAATTAGTTTTTTTTATAATTAATTATTAACAAGTTAATTTTTTATTTGAAAGGAAAAAATTAATTTTTTAACAGCTAATTTTTTAATTTTTTATTAATTTAACTATTTTATCTTTCAATACTTAGGCTTTGTTTGATTTGCAAACAAATAACAAAAAACTCTATAAATCTCTGTTAATTTTATATCACATCAATTTTTTTCTTTCACTGCACGCATTACGAACTCTCAATTTATTTTAATTTATCTTATTTTTTTCACTCTAAACACACCCTTAAAAAAATATAAAATATAAGATAATAAATTTGATTATAAAAAGAAAAAGCTCAAAAGTTAACTTTTTCAAACGGCGCCTTCAACTAGGAAGCGACAAAGTTAAAATAAAATTACCAAAACAAGTAAAAATACATTTTTTTAGTTGTCATAATGTGAAATAAAAAATTGATAATAGTCAAATTTTTTATATTGAAAACTGTTGCTAAAATCATAAAAACGTTATCAAACATGTTTTATTTTATTTTTAATTGTTTAAATTCCGCAAATTTAAAAAAACAAAAGGACTAAAAAGATAAAAGAAAATTGTTTGGAAACGGGCTTAGTTGTAATCTTGGCACATAACTTTTGTAGAGGAAGTCATTAAATTCACATCATGATTGAAATAGTTTAGGAAGATCACTGAATATTTTTGTGTCTATACATAGTTTAGGGGGTTATTCAAAAAAAAAAATAAATAAATAAATAATTTAGAGAGATTAGAGATGTAAACGGGTAGAGTACCCACCAAATTTGTCAATTCCATTACCAAATCTATTTATTATTTGCTTACCATTATCGTCCCGAACATGTTTATCTTTTTAATTGAAATCCCAAACACGCGAAACCCGTTTATATTTAATTGGTCAAATTATCTGTTAAATACCCATTAAATATTCGATTTGAGAAAAAAATAAAAAATTAGTAAGTGACAAAAATATTAAATTTATTAAATTGAACAAATTCATTAGTTAAAAGACTTTCAAGTTTTTTTTTTTTTTTTAAGTAAAAGAAACATGTTATAGATAGTAGAAATAAATGTACAAAATACACAGAAGTATACTCCTGAAATAGTACAATAGTAATCATAGTTCATAAAGGGCTTTCAAATCCAATGTGAAATAATCCATAATATATGAAAATAGCATATAACAAACCATAAATTAAACAAGTCCAAATGAACTATCCCAACAACACTAAGAGCAGTTGCCAATAAAACATAAATGACCTTAGCTTAAAAATTCCAAAAATTTTATTTTAAAATCATAAATTAAATAAATCCAAAGGAACTATACTAACAAAATTAAGAGCAGTTGCCAATAAAACATAAATGACATTGGCTTAAGAATTTCAAAAATTTTATTTTTGGGATAAAATTGTAAATATATAAATATAAATTTTATTTTATTTTATTTTATTAAATATGCATTTAACGAGTACCTTACGGGTATCGAATATCTGATATCCTATAAGTATAAACAGATACGAGTATTGGGTATGCTACAGGTAAATCCAAAACTCGTATGATATTAAATTTCAATCCCAAACTCATCTTAATCCCATTAGGGCATTTTCCAACAGGTTTTTATCAAATTCGATCAAATCGGGTTCCCTCGTGTACCTGTCCCATTGACATTCCTAAGGGAGATAACTTAATAAGGTATATGTAATATGCTTACTATTATTAACTAAAATTTCTCTCATTATTACACTTTTTTGAATATTTTCTAACTTAAGCATTGAAGAGTCTCCTGGTTGGGAGCATTCTCAACCACGAATTTCTTCATTAATTCTTGTTTTGTAGGTGACGAAGGGAGAATTCTGTTGACATGATGACTTTTTGTGTGGGATTGAAATCTTATGCCCGCACAATTATATTCATTCATTTATTGTGCATCAAGGAGATTTCTTTTAACTTTTTCACGAAAGATTATCCTTTCCATATTTGTGTGTGCACTTCGAAAAGAGTTCAAATGTGTAATTCATTATCTGTCGATAAAAGTGTCCATTATGATTAGTGCATTCAAGGTTTATGAAAAATAATTTGTGCGTCTTATTATGGTCAAAGCCAATTCAAGCACTAAACAACTTAGACGATCGTCTAAGACCCCATTCAATGAAAAGGTCTCAAATTTAAAAAATATTTATAAAAATATATATTTAGCTATTTTAAATTTATCCTTTCCTTAATTTCAATATTTATCTTAATCTCAAATAATTTTTGAACTTATCTTAATTTATAAAAATAATACCTATAGTATGAAGCCGGTGTATGAAAATTTTTCAGACCCAAATTTTTTTTGTCTTAGGCCCCAAAATAGTTTGATATGGCCCTGATCGTGGTCCTTCTTTGTAAGATATTACATATAGTGGAGCTTTTTTATGGTGGTGAAATGAAGTTTTTTTTTTTTTTTTTTTTTTTTTTTTACAGTACAATCTTATTCGCCACTGAAGCATGTTTGACCCTGAAATTTCTACTAAATCCAGTGTCTTCATAACTTTAAAACGCGTAGTACTTTATAAATGTCGAATATTATATATATGTCATTTCTTTTCTCTACTCAAGTGATATGGAACAGAATGTATTACTTCTTTACTTTACCTCCTGTTTTACTCTCCGACAGACAGAGTACCTCACATATGTCATAATGTTTAATCTTTTATTTTTTTTCCATTATAAGATTGTTCCTTTGATTAATTGATCAATCATCCATAATAGAAAATGGTAAATTTTCACAATTCATGATATTGGAACTAAACTTTCATCCTCACAACTAAACTTTGTTCTTTGTTATGTTTATAGCCCATTTTGTATTCATATCAATGTATCAAGTTCAGGGCTGGGACATTTAAGGATAAGGTTGCTTTAGTCCAAATTAGGGTAATGGAATGTCTTTAGGAAGGTTATTCATGTAACCAAGCCCAAGAGCAAAAGCTACATGTCTTTCTTGAGGGGGGCATCGAAAGATGAAATTAAAATCGATAGTATCGACTTCACAATTCTAATCGCAACATCTGAGTGTTGCATCAGGTTTGAAGAAGTCGAAGAAGCCAAAGAAGCTCTAGATTTAGTTTGTTTGGTGATATTACAAAAGTAAGAGGATTTTGAAATTTAACATGAAATAAAAAATATCTACATATCTAGGTTAAAGGTTTATATACTTAAAAGATGAGTGATGCTATCTAAAACAAGTGAAGTACATTTATCCAAACAAAGTCCTAATCAGGATAAATGAGGGGACATTGTTAAAACCTAAAATTAATTTTGGAAAATGACATGGAGCACATTTGGTAGCAAAATGGTATTTTAGTCATTAGCTGAAGTTGGAGAGCAAAAGAGACGATTATTGTAGCCATAAAAGAGGAAAGTTTCAAACTATATCTAAGAAAAAATATGAAAGATTACGCTTAGATTATTATCACTAATTTCTTAATCCTAATACCTACCTATCTTTAAATAGGAAGATTACCAGTTGAAAAAAAAAAAAAAAAAAAAACCACCTAATAATGTTTCTATCCCTTTACCCTTCCTATTTCATCCCAATAACATATACTATTTCATCCCAATATCTAATAAATAAGAAAATCGGTCTCTATATATAAAAAATTAATTTTTTTAAAAGGTTCCCACTGGTACATCAACAACTAAGAGGAATCCCATTGAACTTTAAAATTTGAATTTCAAAAAAAATAATTATTGCATTTTAAATTTCAAAAAATCACTTTTTAACAACCAAAATTTGATCGACAAAGATCATACTTTTATGGACTTAATATATTTTTGGTTGTCAATACCTTCTGCGACTAATTTTTACCGACTAACTAACGACTAAATTATATTTGGTCGACAAAAGTTTTAATGATCAAAAAGTAACTTTTATATAAGTGAAAAAATAAAATAAATAAAATATTAATAATAAATTGATTCGATAATATAAATTTTTTATTATATAAAAAAGTATTTAAATTTTAGGGAGTCAAATTATAAATAAAATATGTAAATCCAAAAATCTATACTTACTATCATTTTAATCCAAAAATTTTAGCGTTTTGAGTTGGTTTGGGAAAGAATCAAACCTAAAATCTTCTGGATTTCAAACCCACTAACTTATGGGTTCCAGTGTACACTTATTGGAGTTTTAGTGTGCTTGTCCCTGCGGGAGTAGCATAGTTGGTATCGGGCAGCAGATTGCAGCCGTAGATGCAAGATCGAGTTCTGGCAGTCACAGTTTGAGAGTTTCATCCCCCTTTGGGGGTGGATCCGTGTGAGCACCAGTCATTGGTCCTCCTGTATAGGAGGTTACTGTGTACCGTAATTTACCTTCTTCATCATTCTCTTGAGATCGGGGGTGGGGGTGAGGCCCTGAAAGCGAGAGTTACCACCTTCTACAGCTGTGCTTGGGCAACTTGGTCCTTTGACACTGACTTTAGAATTAAAGCTGGCCATAGCTTTTATGTCCTATCTTTGATGAAAAGTCAAGGAAAGACTGTTGAGGTTTCAAACAGGACAATGACCGCTGGCAATCTCTATCAGTTGGGCAGGTGAATGCAGCTTCTAGCTGATTGGCCAATATATTCTAGTCCTTCTTTTGTTTTTTTCTAACACCTCATTTGGGCTAATGAAACGCATCGTTATTGCTCAAAAATAAATTCAACAAATTCTAAACGCTGGGTATAAATTTAATAAAATTTGTTAAATTTATTAAAATTTATATTTTTAAAAACTAATATTTTTATAAAATATGTTAAATTTAATTAAATTTATATATCTAAAAATTAATACGTTATTGTACGAAAGAAAATATTAAGAAAAATAAATGTAAATTTTTGTCTATAAATTGTTTTTTAAGTCTTTTTAAAAAAAATTTCTTCTTTACATAAAAAATTAATAAAAATATACTACCATTTATCCATTTGTATGAAAATCATTTTCATCAAACTAATTTTAACTCGTAAGGAAAATTTTAATTAAATATTAGTGGAAAAGAGAAAATAAGTTAAAAATAATATATACAAACAACTTTATCCACTTACTTATATGTTTAATAAAAAAAATAAATTCTTTTTAAATTCTATTATAAATTGGGTTGAATTTTAAATGGTATAAAAATTATAAAATTTAAGTATAAAATTAAATTCAATTCAATTTATAAATCTTTTGTTAATTACAAATCTGAGAATTAGTGAGAATTTTACTGAATGAAATTAAATCGTATCAAATTTACTGGTCTAAATAGAATATTGTTCTTTTGAAATGTCATATATTTCAATTTCAAATTCAATCAATCTTTTTTTCAATTTAAAAAATAATTATAGATTTAACCCTCTATCAAGTAATTTTAATTTTTGTATTAATTAATTTAAAATTTATATGTTATAATTTTGAAAATAATATTTTTTAGGGCAGCCTATCTCCTCGAGATTAGAATTACCAATTCGTCCCTGAACGGCTGGTACCGCGCGTAAATTGACACATGATATGAACAGCGCATTTTCACAAGAGGAGAGGCCTTTTGGTGGGCTTCACACGGTCGAGAACGGTGACAGCTGTGCTGTATTCATTTATGGAAGGAGGTGTTTGATTTATTAAATTTTATTTAAAAGTTTAAAATAATTAATTTTTTTAATTAAATTTTATCATATATTATTTTTACATTAATTATATATATATTTATATTTTTTTACCATATAAACACTCCGATATCTGGACCAACCTACCAACACCACCAAGGTTTCATATGACCTCCAGGTGTGGAATGAATTACATCGAAATGATGGCAATTTGTTGATTTCAAAATTGAATCAATCAACAAGGGATTAATTTTTTAAACATACACGGCTCATTTGGCACGTTAATTTTTTTATTTTTTATATTTTATACTCATAGTTACAAATGCAATTTTTTTCATATTTTATTAAAAGTTAGAGTAAATTTCTTATAGTTAGAGTAAATTTCTTATTTTTTTTAACTTTAGTCTATATATATAATAATTTTTTATGTATTTCATAAAATATCGATTTTTACCAAACGCACAAAAAAAAAAAAAAACAAATAACAAAAATAACAAAAACAAATATGCAAACTAGTTTGGGCGGCTCTAGTGTATTACAAATGGTAGGCGTGTAATGTAAAAACATTCAAAAGCCTTTTGTCTTCTCTAGAGTGCATCACCAACCGCATCAAGCGTGATATAAGACTAAAACCTTTTCAGTTGTCTAAAATCAAATGTATTGAAGAAAATATCAACTTATGTATATCATGGGAAATCCCATTTTAAAATTAAAATGTATTCGGGAGTATGCCCCAAGATGATATATATATTTCTCAATTAATTCAAAATTCACTTACTTACAAAAACAAAAAAACAAAAAACAAAAACAAACAAACAAAACAAAAAAACAAAACAAAACTTAAAAACTGTTAAAAGTTAATATGCTAAACGGACCTATAATGACTGACCAACAAAAATACTTTTTCATTAGAAATGGCAATGAAGAGAATAAAGCCTAAAAGTCAATTTAATCTTACGTTGTCTGATCACTGTATTTGAAACTCTTAATTTATATTTTTATAATTTTCAATTAGATATTATATTTACAATGACTCGTCATAATTTCACTTGTTAAAATTTGAGTTATTTCTTTTTAACTTAATTTTACATAATTTTGAATTAGATATTCTATGAAAAACAATAATGTGTCATAATGATTAATTGAAATTTTGAATTATTAGCTTAACTTACAAATTCAAAATTTGAATTGTTTCTATGACTAAATTCAATTATTTAAGTATCAAAAAAAATACAAGACATAAATTAGAACTTTATTTTCCCTCACCATGTTCCAGAGGATGGGTTAATCTTATACATTTTAAAGGTTGTTACAACTCGTGCGTGGGATATTTCACCCTCCTAGCATGCGCACGACCGAAATTTAACAGCAGTCGTGCACACGAAACAAGGATTTCGTGACCACGACGAGGCATCTACGGCGCTGGTTTGACAATCCCTGTTTTGGATTTTAGAACCAATCTAACCAAACAACAGTTCATCAAGTCTAAACCAAAGTGTTCATGAGCGTACTAAAAAGAGATCTACAAAAGAATCATGCATCAATTTGATGGTTTAAACAAAACAAGAATCTACCAAAACGGGTCAGTGTTTCATTATCTGTCAATGAGTATATATATGAGGCTTATGCATTCAATCTTTCACGAATTTACTAAAGGCATGCTAAATCACATCTAAAACCAACATGGAGCAAGTAATTTCCTTCTAAAATGCCTAGTTCTAAAATAAACTCAAGAAACCACCTACCTCAGATTTCTCGACAAAAAGGAAAAGGAAAGAAGCTGATGGAGGTAATGAAAAGGAAGGAGATGACAACACCACTAGAGGGATACCACAGCCACCAAGAGAAGCATCACACCACGAACAACACGCACGAACAGCTCCAAGCATAGCTCAATATCCACACATTCTCAGACAACAAAACTCTCTCTCTCTCTCTCTCTCTCTCATTTTGGCCTAAGGAAAACTTAAACCCAAACCTTAATTCAAACTATAGAAAAAGAGAAGAATGAGGGGTCATGATATCAGTGACATAGGCTTGGTAGATAGGTAGACGTGGCACAACGGAGACCAAGTCTCCTTAGGCTATACATACACAAACCCAAACAAGTAATTGGAAAACCAGGGAATAGATGGTATTGTCAGAATTTAAGAGGGACGAAGGTCATGCGCACGAGGAAGAGGCGTCATGTGCACAACATAGAAGAGTTAACGAGTTTTATGGTTTTGATTGAAACTCAATCACGACTCAAAATTGCACCTTAAAACTAACCAAAAATAAATAATGAAAACTCCTAAAAATGAGTACATATGACATAATAAATATTAAAATTGACAGTTCACTACATTCTCTGTTCTCATATGATGTCATTCTCGATATTGTAGGGTAAAAAAATGAAAAAATGAAAAAATCTAAAACCAAGAAAGCAAATTCGGACACTAACTCCACATCTATGCCTATTGTCTCTAAATCAACTCCTCAACCCTGTGGTACTTTAAGTATCCTAATCAATGGAATGGTCTTCCCAAGAAACATTTGTTTTTGAGAATCCAAAATCTTCACCGATTTCACTTTACCGGGCACATTCGAGTCTACTTCGAGCTCGGTCTAATCCTTAACATGCGATGAATTTAGATTATATGTCATGCCTTAAATTCTGTGACATATAGCACAAACTACTAACCATGCATTCATAACACATAAACATAACATATAATCAAACAGGGCCATATAGCCCACCAGAGCAAAGATGTATAAAGATGAATAAATATAAAACTGAAAGTATAGAATAGCCTTGGTCCTAGACCAAGCAACATTGCTCCATAAGAATAATAATATCAGGGCACAACTCGACTCATAGGACCCAATTGGATCAACTGTATATGAAAATATAATAAATCTCAACTTGTAGAGGTATCAAAAAAATTAACTATGTCAAAAGAATTAAAAGAGGACCATTGTCCTCAGTTGGAAGTTCCAACCTGGGAACCAGCACTAGAACCTGCAGTATACTCTGTAGGGGAGTGCGCATACCACTAGTCCCCACTAAAAACAAATGAACATAATGAACATATAATATACTCTATCATGATACTGCATGAGTAAAACATAATATCACCTCACATATCAGGTAATTAACAACAACCCCAATTGGAAATCAATTTCCTCATCTCATTTTATCATTTTGTTAGGTACTCATCTAGGTGGGCCTGTGGCCACGGAGCCCAACCTAATCGTGCATGTAATAACCTTAAAATTTTAACTTTTAATACACTTATTATTTTTACTATATTAAAAAATTAATTTTAAAAATATATTATTATAATGTATATTATTTTATAAAAAAAAAAGAGAAGAAAATTTGGCCGAAGCCACTTGAGCTTCCCTTTTGCTTTGGCTACCACGTAACATATGTGTGTGTGTATATATATATGACATATATATATATATATATATATATATATGGAGTTTGATGATTGGTTGAAAAAAAATCAATTGTGGCCACACGTGGCCACTTGTCCCTAGAAAAATGTGGATGGGAAGTTGCCATCAAACTTTATTTTGCTTGGAAGCTAAGCATTAAGTATGCATATATATATGGGGAGCACTTTGGCGAGAAGGGAAGGAAACTGGGGAAAGGAGAAGAAAAAGGAAAGCAAAAGAAAGAGAGGGGGAGAGAGAGAAAGAAAGAGAAAAAAAAAGAAAAGAGAGAGAAAGCGAGAACTTAAATTTAGGAAGGCAGGGTTTTGGTATTTTCGATGTCGTGATCATCGTGGTGGTACCAGATTGTGATAATTCCGCTCAGAATGAAAAATATGAAGGAATGAAGTTTCAAACCTTTGAAACTTCTTTTTTTCTTCGAATTTGAGGTAGGGGATTTATTCTTATAATTAAAATTTAGTATTTTGTATAAAGGCATGATAATTTATAATTTCATTGCATGATTATTTTAATAATGCGAAAGAATGTGAAATAATGGGGTTGTCGTTAATATTATAATTTGGTGCACTTTCATGGAAATATGTTGAGGGGTTATAAGAGTGGTAAGAGGTTATAAGGGTGGCAAATGGGATGGCTTGCGTGGCTTGCTGAGGAGTTATAAGGGCGGCAAGGGATTATAAGTGTGGCAAAGGGGATGGCATGTGTGGCTTGTTGAGGGGTTATAAGGGTGGCAAAGGGGATGGCCTGCACGGCTTGCTGATGGGTTATAAGGGTGGTAAGGGGTTATAAGGGTGGTAAAGGGATAGCCTGCGTGGCATGTTGAAGTGTTACAAGGGTGGCATGGTGTTATGAGGATGGAAATGGAGTAACTTTGTATGCTCAGTTTCACTAATTAATTATTTATTTCGTGCTATTGTTATATAATTTATATGAGAATGAATAATCTTGCATGGGTGTTTCACTATTTATTTATTTATTTGATTTATACTACTATCGCCCTTTTTTTATATGACAATGGTATTTACTTTGAGCATTTAGTTTTTGTCTTTATATGAAAATACTTGTTGAAGTTATTTGAATATTTTTTCTACTGGGCTTAGTGGCTCACCCCGTTTCATGGGTTTTTATATAGAATAGCCATCTGATAGCAAAAAGTGAGACTGACAAATGTTACCGGCCGACCGAAATCGATGATTAGTTGTTATATAAAGTTTGGCACATGTATAATATTTTTAGACAGTTAAAGCAAGGAGAAACTTGTATAATAATTTCAATTATTACACTCTAATGTTTCTATTAAAATTTGGGGTGTTACAGAATGGTATCAGAGCCTAGGTTCGAATACCTAAGGGACAGTGAGAGTCTGGCATTATGTGTTGTACGCTTATGTGTTATAACCGACATCTAGTTATTTTTGAAAATAGACTCATTGGTATTTTGTAGGATAATTGGTAGTGTAAGCGGATGGGATTGAAATGTTGCTAGATTAGTGGCCCCGTTGGTAAGGACATGAAAACTCATGAAACATTTTTAGCTGATAGTAAGTAAAGCCAGTATGTGAGCAAGTGGTATAACTGGCAATGGTTTATGGGCTTAGGCATAAGGTATGAAAGATGTTCGGGTGGTAGTTCTAACATTAAGAATGATGGTTATATGTAGATATGAATATAATAAAGAGATTTTAAATTTGAAGTCCAAGAGGCTCAAACAGTTTAAGTTAGTAACTCAAGGATTTGTTGAAATTGCATTTTATTATCGAGTGATGTATAACTGTGAGACGATTTTAAAGTAATAATGGCAATAATAGAAATTTAAATTTTGCAATGGATGAGTTAGCAACTTGATAAGTGATGATTGGCCATTATTATGGAGTAGTAATAATTATCTTGACCGATGACACCGAAATTTAGATTTGGGGTGAAATAAAAGTAATGTTACTTTCTTCATTAATGACATTAAGTGCATTGGGAAACCCTATGTTCAAATAGCCAATTTGAGATTGAATAAGAAGTAGTCTCAATTTGGTTTCCGCAAACAATGTGTAAATTGTGGAGGCGTTCTTGAGAAAGAGTGAGGTTAATTTCCTTTAAGGTAGATCAACTCTTCCTAGACTCTATGCTAGATGTCTCTCTTGTTTCAATTGCCCTATAGTCCATGGTACAGTTTAAGTTTTGAAAGTTTTGAATTTAATTAAGCGATTTGTAAGTCCATGGTTTTTTCTAATATAATATTTGGCATCAAGATATTAAATATTCTTGTTAAGATGAATGGTAAAAGGTTTGAGGTTTTGGGTAAATTAGAAATTCTCAAATTAAGTGGTAATTAAGGATGCATGTTGGTTATTGAATTTTGGCCAATTGTCTTAATGGTTACATGATGAAAACAATAAATATAAGAGTGCCTTGTTTGAGATAAAGTTTAGAGTTAGGTGGTATTCAGTCGGGTAATTACAATGGATTCTTCAAAGGTTTTAATTGTATTAATTGAATATAGCTGAGATAGTATTTGATTTTTAAGCTTTGCAAATTAGAAGGGTTATTACCACTGCCCTACTTAAAGTATCACTCAGCTGATAGAATTATTGATTCAACTAATCTAGAAAAGAGTTAGAAATTTGGTAGGAAAAGGTTACTAAGAACAGTTTATAAGTCGAGACGTAGATTAATCAAAGCTCTTTGTTGATTATTCTTACTGTGGAAGGGTTACTCTAGATATTGTGATGGGTTACGAAAAAAAAAATTGGTTGTGTGCTAGTACATAATGATTAAATAACAGTGTGAGTCAAGTTAGTTGAAATCACATGAGAATGATTAATTGAAATAGCTTTGCATAAAGCCTTAAAGGTGTTAACGGAATCATATAAAAGTTTAGAGTGTATTTAAAATACAAAAATTCCAAAGTTATTTGTATGTACGATGTGATTTGACTATGAGAAAATGTTGTCAAGTGGAGTACTAGGAATTTTTGACCTTAAAATTATTTAATGTTACTGGAACGAGGCCAATGTGATGGCCAACGCTTTAAGTAAAAGATCAAGGAGTTTGATTGTTGTTGTTAGGGTTCTTGTAGTAAAGTCTTTGATAAAATGTTTAAAGATTCTAAGCTTCTTTAGGATGAGAATTACGATAATCGAAAAATAAATTTTCTAGAGATAAGAGTTATTCAGGAATTATATTTGATAATATGAATAATGGGTTATCAGGTTCCAATTATGGGGCCAATTCCATTAGAAAATACAGTATTGTTAGTCTTCTGGCTAAAGTGTTGAGTATAGAAGATATGACCATAAATGGACGATTAAGATTCAAGAGCAAAGCGATTACACTCAATATGTATAGACTTCAGGGAGGAGAAGACCGAAGATTTTATCATTCGAGATTTTGGTACGTCTTGATAACATTACAAGATATAATGAATGAAGATTTCTAATATTGGTGGAATGCAATGAAATGTAGGATGACGTTCGTAAATTTTTAGAGACGTTCTCACAAGAATTTTTGGTTTACCACCTGAAAAAGAAAAGAAAGTATATATCGGAAGTTGTAGCAAGTTAAGAAGATTAATAAGAGTATAAATAATAAATCTCAAAGATTGATTTGTGTACTCATGGTATCTGCAGGTGATTTATAATTGATATGATGAGTGGGAGCTAAAGTTTGTACATTAAGGTAATAAATAGTGAAACTCAAATTTGTTAATTCGATTATGCTTAGTAAGATTATCTGTTATACAGTAGATATCGAGGCTTCATATAGTTAATAAAAGTCTTATGAAATTCTTAGTTGTGAGATAAAAGATAGCAGAGAAAATTGGAAATGAAAGATTTTGAAGAATGTTTGAAAGGATTTGAGAAATACTTAAAGGTACTAAGTATACAAGGCTTATTATATTTATTAGGCTTTGAGAACGATCAATTTGAATTGGTTAATTAGATGTCTCGATATGATGAATTCAAGTGCGGTGATGCTATGATTTACCCTTAATACAAATGGAGTTAAGAATTTTATGCTGAACATACAGACATGTAGGAGGTTATAGTAAAAGAGGAAGAAATTAGAATTGATAAATGAAGGGTTTATGGTTTAATTTAGTCTAAGAGTTTACTGTACAATGTCTCAAGTGTTGGCCCAAGGTTTATAAAGTTAGTTTTATAATTGATTTTGATGATAACAAACATTGAATTAAATTTTCACAATAAATTTTTAAAGACATTGTATGAAATGTAACAATTCATTTGATAGATTCAAGATAATAGAGTTGGAAGAGATTGACATTATTTTTTAGATATTTTCACATAATTTGGATGAAGGAATAAATGAATTTCAAAGTTTGGAGTAATAGAAATCAAAGTAAGATGAATATTTAAACTAGAGGTTAACTCGGATAAACAGAGAAATCAGACACGTGTTAGTATATAGATGATATCTTAAGATCCAACGGTTCAATTTTCGTGACATTTTAATATAGTAAACTAGACTTCCATATCTACAACTTTACCGAAGGGAGATTTTTGTGGATCTGAAGTTAAGGTGTCAAAATATGAGTTGGAATATTAGTCATTACAGAAAAGAGTTTAATTCTGGATTCTGGAGCTAGTCTTAGTTTTTGAGACATAACTCATATTATACAGCTTTAAAAATTCTGATTGTTGGGATGTGAAAAGAAGACTCAAAAAGCTACAACTTTTGTAGTTTAAGTTTCTTCTAATTCTAAAAGTATCATGGTGAAACAGAAGCTTAAACTGGAAACACAGATTCAGAATGTCAGAAAAGGCTATCAAAAGCTGGTCTCGGTTCAGAAGCCATATCTGACTATCTAACTGTTGGATGAAGTTCAAAATTTGACATGTGATAGCTGACTTATATATCTACAAAGTCTTACTCTGAGGTAATGTCAGATTTGTACGTTCTGAGGGTGAAAAACGGTCACAAATATATCTTAGAAAATCTGAATCTGAAAGACAGCATTGGAAGCAAGGAAATTCAATTTCTTTCAAGGGCAAAAGTGTCTTTTCACTTTGTAACGGCCATTTGGAGATTTTCATCTATAAATAGAGCCTCAAACTCAGATTCAAGGGGATGAACAAGGCAAGAAAGAAGTGGTTACAAAGAGATACAAGAAATTCCATATCTTTGCAAACATAGAGTGATTTCTTCTCACATTTGTGCTTCATCTTTCATATTCAACTTGTGAGAGTTTTTTTTGATTTGATTGAGTTATAAACTCATCATTGTTGTTGTAAGAAAGGGAAATTTAAAGCCCTTTTAATTTGTGAGAGTTGTGTGAGCTCTTGTTAGTCTTGGTTCAAGTGTTAGAACCAAAACAAGAGACTTTCTTTGAGAGAGACTTGTGTGAGTGATTTGGGGATAAAATCACTTAGGAAAGGTTTCTAGCACCTTGGGAAGCTAGTGTGTAATAAGCTCTTCAAAGAATAGTGAAAAAATCTCAAGGAAGGCCTTGGGGAGTGGACGTAGGCAACATTGAAGCCGAACCACTATAAATCGATTGTGTTTGCTTCTCTTCCCTTCTCTTTATATTTATTGCAAACACTAACACTCACTCTTCATTCACAAATATTAAATAATTTTTTTAGTGCATTTCATATTCATCTTGACATGTTCGTTTTAGGGTTGAAATTTTTATTGCAAAATTTTTAAGCAACCCTGTTCACCCCTCTCTAGTGTTGTTATTTGGGATAACATCAAGGATGATGATTCTGTGTGAGAAATCGTAAAGGTTGACTTTTACTATTTGATTGGTATATCTATTTTAGCTGAAAGGATCACTGATACTTTCGAAGATTGATTTAAGGTTTAGGTACCACTAGATTAAGAGTAAGGTATGAGGATATACTTAAATAATGTTCAGGACTCGGTATGTACTTTATGGATTCTGGTAGTGCCATTTGGATTGACTCGTACCCCAATAGTATTTATTGATAAGATGAGCATGGCATTTAATAATTATCTAAACAAATTATAGAAGTGTGTATGTTACTTGTATATTGTGTATATGCTGAATTTTGATTAACCAAGGATTATTAGCGGAAGTTTGGACTGAAACTGATGTGGTATGTAAATATACATGCGTGTAGAATTGAAATGAGAAGATGGTATTGAATAGGGGTTAATGAGTTTCATGCGTTTGAGAGTTTATAGACCACGCGGGATCTTATGTTGGTAATGATGTACGTTTTGATAAGTTGAAATATTAGTTTACCAATTGGTTCATGGTACGTAAACGTGAATGTCAAGTTAGGTAAAAGAGATGACTTCTGGTGGAAAGAATTATTTGGGGCTGGTTTGTAGAAGTCAGAAGCTAACTAGAGGGTCCAGTTATAGTTGGAAGTGGAAAATAGAATGAATATGTAAAAGGAGAGGGGTTTTGAAATTGAATAAATAGCCTACTATAGTTTTTTGTTAGTATTCCCATCTTCAGATTATGCCATAGATAACATGGTAAATTATGAATTAGAAATTTAATCAGTATTTGAGAATTTTAATCAGTATCTAAATAATTGGGTCAGATTGGAAGGTTGATAACTTAATTGAGTTTAATTTAAGTATGCAAATATGAGATGGGGAGAAACCAAGAGGGGGAGCAATACTTGAAAAGTAGAGGTATGAGAATAAAAATGAAAGTTACAAAGTTATGATTAATAAAAAATTTGTGAATTAATTTGGTTAGCAGCTATGCCTAATCGGGGACCTATTATACTTAGATATGATACGCTTGGTGTTATCCTTATGTGATTAGAATGATTGCATGGTAACCTATGACGGTTAGTGTTAATTACATGTTTGATATGCTACCTGTTTAATTTGCAGTGTGACTTGATCGAATAGACTTGGGGCTTCAGTTGGAAGGATTAAGTGTTAGGGCCACGTGTTTCAAAATTTAGATCTATGAGAGGAATTAGAAATAAAATAGAGAAGCAACATTTTAGGGTAATGATAAGTTCGGTACAGGGTGTGTGGTACTAAGAGGATTTGATAAGTAAAGTACTTAAGGGCATTATCTATAATTAATTAAAAATATTGACAAAGTGATTGGTAATGGCAAATGATGAATTAAGATAAGAATTTCTGATAAAAGAAGAAGATATTAAATAATATTATAAAGTGAAAAAAAAACCTTAAAAATGGGGGTACTGTATTATGGATATGTAACAGCAGAAGTATTAAACTCTTATTATCTCGACTGTAGGATCAAAGGACAATGTAGTATATGTGGAGTGTTGATACATTAGTGTGATAGAATGACGGTGTAGAAAAAAAATTTATTATTAAAGAGGGAATGTGGATACAAACCAGATGACGAAATTGATGGAAATATCGATATTGTGATGCGGAGGAAATATTAGAATTCAATTTATGAAGAAAAAAAATTGAGAATGATCAGGTACAATATTATGAAAATTTGGATAGGTGAATAATGATAGTACAAAATGGGATAGAAATTAAAGTTCGGTGTTATTAAGATACGGACTTGATAATGAGTTGTTATAAATTATTTAAGAAGCCACTGAGTTAGTTACTGAACTTAGAGTAGCACAACGGACGCATGGATACTTATATTTTTCATTTGCCATAGTTTTGTTAAATTGTGACATGATATGAGAATTATTAATTTTAAATAATTCTATTCGCATTAGAACCATCATAGTATGGAAATGTCTATTTGAAAATACGAGTTTAAGATATGAGGAATATATTTGCAATTATTTCCTAGAGTTATGTTTGCACTAATTACCTCAAATTTCGTCAAATTTTGAGAACGAAATTTTTATAAGGAAAAGTGAATGTAATAACCCTAAAATTTTAACTTTTAATACACTTATTATTTTTACTATATTAAAAAAATTAATTTTAAAAATATATTATTATAATGTATATTATTTTATAAAAAAACAGAGAAGAAAATTTGGCCAAAGCCACCTGAGCTTCTTTTTTGCTTTGGCTACCACGTAACATATGTGTGTGTGTGTGTGTGTGTGTGTGTGTGTGTGTGTGTGTATGACATATATATATGGAGTTTAATGATTGGCTGAAAAAAAACAAATCAAGTGTGGCCGCACGTGGCCACTTGTCCCTAGAAAAATGTGGATGGGAAGTTGCCAGCAAACTTTATTTTGCTTGGAAGCCAAGCATTAAGTATGCATATATATATATATATGGGGAGCACTTTAGCGAGAAGGGAAGAAAACCGGGGAAAGGAGAAGAAAAATAAAAAGAAAAGAACGAGCCAGAAAGAGAGAAAGAGAGAGAAGAAGAGAAAAAAAAAAGAAGAAAGAAAAGAGAGAAAGCGAGAACTTAAATTTAGGAATGACGGGGTTTTGGTATTTTGGATGTTGTGATCATCGTGGTGGTACCGAATTCTGGTAATTCGAATCGGAATGAAAAATATGAAAGAACGAAGTTTCAAACCTTTAGAGCTTCTTTTTTTCTTCAAATTTGAGGTAAGGGATTTATTTTATAATTGAAATTTAGTATTTTGTATAAAGGCATGATAATTTATAATTTCATTGCATGATTATTTTAATAACGCGAAAGAATGTGAAAATAATGGGATTGTAGTTAATATTATAATTTGGTGCACTTTCATGGAAATATGTTGAGGGGTTATAAGGGTGGCAAAAGAGATGGCTTACGTGGCTTGCGGAGGGTTATAACGATGGCAAGGGATTATAAGGGTGGCAAAAGGGATGGCCTGCGTGTCTTGCTAAGGCATTATAAGGGTGGCAAAGGATTATAAGGGTGGCAAGAGGTTATAAGGGTGACAAAAGGGATGGCCTGCGTGACTTGTTGAGGGGTTATAAGGGTGGTAAGGGTTTATAAGGTTGGTAAGGGGATGGTTTGTGTGGGTTGCTAAGTGGTTATAAGGGTGGCAAAGGGGATGGCCTATGTGGCTTGTTGAGGGGTTATAAGGGTGGTAAAGGGGATGGCCTGCGTGGCTTGCTGAGGGGTTATAAGGGTGGTAAAGGGATAGCCTGTGTGACATGTCGAAGTGTTGCAAGGGTGGCAAGGTGTTATGAGGATGGAAAGGGATTAACTTTGTATGCTCAGTTTCACTAGTTAATTATTTATTTCGTGCTGCTGTTATATAATTTATATGAGAATGAATAATCTTGTGTGGGTGTTTCACTGTTTATTTATTTGATTATACTGCTATCGCCATTTTTTTATATGACAATGGTATTTACTTTGAACACTTAGTTTTTGTCTTTATACGAAAATATTTGTTAAAGTTATTTTGAATATTTTCCTACTGGGCTTAGTGGCTCACCTCGTTTTATGGGTTTTTATACAATGTGGCCATCTGATAGCAAAAAGTAAGATTGGCAGATGTTAGCGGCCGACCAAGATCGATGATTAGTTGTTATATAAAGTTTGGCACTTGTGTAATATTTTTAGACAGTTAAAGTAAGGAGGAACTTGTATAATAATTTCAATTATTACATTCTAATTTTTCTATTAAAATTCGAGGTGTTATAGCACATGCCTTCGGCATATGATTCCGGCCATATTAGTGAACCACACAATTTCATATTTACCACTTGGGCTAAGCCTTAGGAGTTATACACACTAACTGGTGTCCACCTTACTTTGTACACTCCTAATCTACCAAATGTAAGTGCCCCATCCTTGCACAAGTTTTGAGATTTTCAACCCTTAGATATGATTATACCCATTATTTCTAGTATTTTTACGCCCAATAACAAAATCAATATCTATCATATATATCCATATCACGTTAAGTTGTTATTTTCCTTTTATCATATCCTCAACTTATCGTTTAGTGATAGTGATCCTAACATACTATAATAAACCACCAATATATAACATACATCATCATACCCAAATATTTTAAAACATCAAAACATAATATTTCTAAATGGCAAAAGGTCGTGCATCATGCACATGCACGAACCTTGCTTAGACATATATATATATATGTGGTTTACGCACCCACTCACAGACTAAGTTCAAATAAGAAAGAGAGGAAGAGAGTAATGAGAAAGGTGATGATAATAATTAAACTCAATAAGGATGGTAAAGCAAGCTAGGGTAGAGTGGTATCGTGGCTTGCTCTAATTCGAGCATCGCACGACAACATGCCAAAAATTCCAAAAAAGAAAAAATAAAAACTAACATATAAACCCAAGATAAGTCATGTGCACAAGAAGAAGAATGGCGTACACACATCAAACTCTAGAATACCCCGTGCGCATGAGAAAAAGCATCCTATGTGCATGCCCCATACTCAGACATGTCGTGTGCACGGAAAAGAGACATACACACATGACAAAGCATAGCCCAAGAAAACTTTGCTAAGCACCAACCTAGCTCTAAAACACCTTCGAATACAATGCCAATTAAGAAAATGATAATTAAGCGATAAAAGTTATCAAAAATTATCAAATATTTTTACCAAATACTTACAAATTATAAAAAGTTATTAAAAATTTTTATTTATTTTATTAAATGTACCAAAAATTTTAACCGTCAAAAATTATAAAAAATTGTGATTTCCAAATGGAGCCAGAAGCTTGTAGGCGGGCTTTCGGGCAGCAGTGGGCGGACGTGCGCAGTTCAAAAACAAAATGATTTAAGATTCCTCCACCTCTTCACGTGTTCATGAATGCCCGTGATCTGATATTGATGCCCCACCTGCGCCAGTCCATTCCACCAATGGGTTGGCCCGTGCAAGGCCCAGTCATACGTACTTACGCATCAGCCCCACGGGATAACGATAAACTAGGCCTATCTATGATTTTAACAGACGTCTAACATGACTGACCGACTGTCCAAAGCAGGCAGCTTCGCTAAAAACGTTGCGAGATAGGAGGCGGCTCTCTGTTCGCATCCCTGTTCTCTCTCTCTCTTCTCCTGTTTGGATCGATTTCTTATTCTTTCTCATCTACGTTGCTCAGGTGATCGCTAATTTGATTTTCGATCCAATCTTTGGTTAGTCTTCACACTACTCTTTATTATTATTATTTTTATTATTCTTATTATTTCTGCTAGGTTTTTAATTTTTTTGATCTGTTTAGTGAGTCCTTGCAAATGATCAGTTTGTTGTTCGATTTCAGCCCGAGAGAGATACTTTTGTCTGTTTGTATTTTATTGAATGCTGTTACAGTTTCCTAATTGATTGTTCTTGACTTCTGAAGAGGGTGTGTGTATATGCTTGCTTACACCCACAAAAAGGATTTTGTGCACGTGTTGATTTAGTATTTGTGTGTATTCTTCTTCAAATTTGACCTAGAGGATCTTCTGCAGTGGATATATGATGAATATCTTGATTGTAGTTGTTCACTTGTTCTTTTGAGCTATATTATTGTTTTGCAATGTAGCAATTGGTGCCCAGTGTTTGAAACGAGTACTAATATGCTTTGTTAGCTCAAACTGGAGCTGGCTTAATTTTGATAGCCTACTTGGACTTCTTTGGAATTCCTTGTCTGTAGGAAAGGATGGAGTGTGGATTTGCTTTGTCATATATGATTGGCTACAATGTTGTTAAAATTTCGATTTAAATCTTAAAATCTTACGATTTTACGATATTAGAGTGAGAAAACTTGTTCGATTTTATGTAAAATCTTAACAGAGGCAAAATAGGCAAAATCTCGATTTTGGGACGTAAAATCAGTAAAATTTCGATTTTATAGGTGATTTTACCAAACCAAACTAAGCCTTTTCCCACTAAGTGGGGTCAGCTTTGTAGGTGATTTTACCGATTTTAGAAATTAAGTGATTTTGGTGTAATTTTGTCAAATAAAATAAATTTTTATGATTTTTTTTTTCAAATAATATGCCACAACTATTTCACTTTTTAATTTTTTTTTTAATTTTTTTTATTCTAATGCTATTATTTACTGTACTATGCTAGCTGAGGACCATGTGCATCGTTACACCAAATTGACTATCATAAATTAAATGTAGTAGTTAAGATAGAAACTAAGAAACTTATGATAAAATATTACAAATGCATTTCAACTCAAACAAAAATTAGGATAAAATAAAATCAATATTTTAAGATCAACTGTATAGATCATACCAATCATTTTAACTGTCTCAATTGTGTAGTTGGGTAAATGAGGTATAGAACCAGATATAGAATCTTTTGTAAACTTTGTTGAGAATTCGTTTTATTAATATGAGTAAATTTTTGTGTATGGCATTTTTCTTGGTATATGTATTTTCTTTCTTCTCTTATTAATAAAATTATTAACTTATTAGAAAATTGAAGTTCTAAATGAAAAATTGTTGCATAATATGATATATTTTCATTTTATAAGCATTTGGTAAAATCTTATGATTTTACGATTCGATTTTACAATTCGATTTTTGGACCCTCCACCGATTTTAAGTAAAATCTCGATTTTAACAACCTTGATTGGCTAAGAAAACTTAGTAAGAGGACTGGCATCAAAAGTAATTTTTGGGGGGTGTGCATGTGTCCAACGAAACTGATAAACTTATAGAACCGAACCAACCCAGTCTTGATAGGGTGGGGTCCTTGTATGATGCATTCCCTTATTCACCGAGCATGCAAAAAAATCAGGTTGGATAAAGTTAATTTGGCTTGTATTCAAAAATATGCCAACCTGAGGATCAAACTGAAATGATGGGTTGATGTTGTTTAATCGAAAGAGGTCGGGCTGGTTCAATTTCAGGTTGCTCATGTATTTTACACGCGCTTGAGTGATTTTATGGAATGTAATAGCGACATTGAGACCACATTCACCCATTTAATAATTAGGCACAGCTTAGTTATTATAGCTAAGGAGCCTAAGGTGAGGTCAAATATGGGGATTTTTTTGTATATTACTTTTATACTAAGTACAAAATATTTAATTTTTTTTTATTTAAAAATAGTTCTGGTAGCTTGTTAAGATGCAAAATTACTTATAAAATTATTGTATTCAAGAATATTTTTCAAATTACTTATAAAATTATTGTATTCAATATCATTTTTCGTGTTCTTATCAGAACTCTTAGAGTTGGGATACACTACTGCTGGGACTTTTCTTGGTTGCCATTGGTGAGAATTTAAAGTTTATAAATAAATAAATAAATAAAAGAAATATTTACAAAATCTTAATTATTTTTAAGATCAGGTTAAGTAGGCCTATTAGAATTAGGGGATAACAGGCTTTATTGAGATCTTTCCACCTTAAGTAGGGCTCTTAGACATGTTATAAGTTATTTGTGAAATCTCTAACTTATTACAATAGGAGATTTTACCACTGAAATTTTATTTTTTTTGTTTTTATTTTTAACATTGGTGAGATCTCCAACTCCTCTAAGAGTTGTTAATGATCGGATAGACTTTTTTTCCTCCCCCCCTAATTGTTGGTGAGATCTCCATCTTAAGTAGGCTTACTTTAGGACACTTTCTTTTTACTTTTTTGAGACCTATCCTATTTTGTTCATAAGTCAAAATTTAATTTTAATATATATCCAAAAATATTTAGGATCTCCTTTTTTTGTCAGGCCTTAAGCGGTCGCCTAAATGGCCTAGGCATTGAGCCAGCCCTATTAGTGATGGGCTGTGGCTGTAGTAATCTTTCATACCATCTTTAAATGTGTGAAACAACATCGGATATTTTAACCATTTAATGCTTATAAACCTGGAAGAAAGTGGAAATGGGAAGGAAAAGAAGGGGAAAAATAAAGAAAAGGAGATGAGCCATTCACTACTCTGCATATTTAATTCTTCTAATTTTCTCCAACATGTGGCTATCATTTTGAATACTTCATGTCAGAAGTATCGGAACTATAAAACATGTAGCAGATCCATATTTGAGAATTTTTGTTACTTTCTTCACAAGTTCTTTCATTTAACTGAGTTAGTTGTATTATAATTTTGTTCTGTGGACTTGTGGCTGCTTGACCATATATGGATATGGATACTGATTTTGTACAAAACCTGTAGGCAACTTCCTGTGGCTGTTTCTTTAACACAATATCTTTTTAACATAAATAAATATTTATACATATCCCGGATTAAAAAAAAGCATATATTTATATATATATATATAAACTTCATCGCAAGCTTTTTGGCAAGCAATAGAAACTAATGAATGCCTTGGAAAATTGACAAGTCCATATTTAACACAGTTCCTCTGCCCCTACCCCCCCTTTTTTCTTTCTTCCATCCCTTTCTTCTCCTCTCCTTTGGTTTTTGGGTTGCCTTGCTTGGTGGGGTGCTTTGCTTTGCTTGTGTAGCTTTATGCGAAAATTTAGTTGAAAATTTTCGTGTAAGAGCTGGTATGTCAATATTCTTTTCCTATTTGTTTTCATGAGGATAATTCAGTCGTCACCTCTCTCTCTCTCTCTCTCTCTCTCTGTCTGTGTGTGCATGCGCGCCTGTGTGTGCCTATTATTAATGGGAGAAAAAATGTTCTGCTCGTAGCTTGCAGGTTTTCAAGCTCTGTAATTAGGTAATAAAATGGCTGCGCACAAGGTTGCTCATGCGACTTTGAAAGGACCAAGTGTGGTGAAGGAGATAATAATTGGCATCACACTTGGCTTGGCTGCTGGTGGTTTGTGGAAGATGCATCACTGGAATGAACAAAGGAAAACGAGGGCATTCTATGACTTGTTAGAGAAAGGTGAGATCAGCGTAGTCGTGGAAGAATGAAAATTTCCTAGCTTCTGTAATACATCTGTCAACACTACGGTGTCTTGACATTTGGCACTCCTGAAACGGCTTTTGAATGTAAAAATAAGCATACTAAGCTTGGACTTTAAAAAATAAATATGTTATGCTGGATCATGTGGCCAAATTATTGTCCTACAAAGCTTGAAAGCTTTCTGGTTTTTGCTTGCTTGTTACATTTTATGGAAGGTGGATGTGGGTTTGTGATGGATGGCTTTTGCTTTTGTTGCTTGTTCATGGTTCATTTTCACCTCTTAACAAACAGAAGCAATCATGTTCGCAGCAAGATTGAAAAGTTTGTTCAATCAGATAAACTGTGGATACGCCTCGATGGGTTTCAGCTTTCGGTGCTAGCTTTTGGACTTAGGGTTACACTGTATAGGGGACGTTTGGGAGATCAAACCCAATCAGAAGATATTAACTTTTTAAAATTTTTTCTCATCGAATTTTATCACGTCAATTTTATTTGTTTATTTTGTTTTTTCGGCGCGCCATCCGAACGCTACTTGTTGAAGGTGTGTTTGCCGCTGAATGGTCAGCTGAGGATTTTTGCTTATTTAAGTTAAAGCCTTTTTATCCGTTGTTGAATCTCTAGTCTGTCTGAGCACCTGTTTGTTTTGAGGTTGATGAAGATATTTGGAATCTAAGCATTCATTGGTGCTAAATAACAATAAGAAAATAAAGGCAAGTTTTGCGGTTGGTGAAGATATTTGGAATCTAAGCATTAATTAGTGATAAATAACAATAAGAAAATAAAGGAAAAAAGAAAACTAGAAGTAACAAAATATAATTTAGATTATTGATTTCAAAAATAGTTTTCTCGTTTTTTACGGGGGGGAGTGCTTTTGGTTATTCTATTTTTTTTTTTTTTTTTTTGGTTTACTTCTTCACAAATCAAAACTAAATAAACCAAAATTTTGACAATATTTTAAAGATGATTTAAATGATTTTGAAATTAAATTTATATGCATATATATCGGCATGTTAATATCCCATTAAATTAAATATTCATACTTTGTTTATATTTATACTTTTTTTTTTTCATTCATTCTCTCTTCTTAAAGTCAATTTGTAAATATATTTAACAAACCTTCCTTTTTTTTTTTAAATTACAAATTAGTTTTCAGAATCATTACCAAGCAGGATCTTCATTTTATTGGTAAGTGAGGTGGAGAATCTATTTCTAGCAAGTCATCGTTTAAATTGGGAATGGCAATTTTATCTTTAACAGTGGTATGAGCATCTCCTCTATTAAGCTAATGGGTAGGTATTAGTACTTGCAGAATTACCCTAATGAGTATACCGTGTAAAAAAGGGAGGTTAATTATGTCAATAAATAATATTTTTATTAATTCAAAAAAAAAATTAACGTTATTTCAATTTTTTAGCATTGATATAAGAACCGTTGAATTAAAATTTCACTGTTTAAATGCACTCCCACTACTTTAATTCAAAAAGAACGTGAATACATCAACGATCCTAATTGCAAGTTGCCCTTGTGAGGTAGCCCAATGGTCAAGAAGGGCTCGTGGCAAACTGTGAACCCGGACGTCGCGGGTCCGAATCACGCTGAAATCAGACTTGCGACTAATCTGGCAGTGTTTTAGGGCTAGTCTCCCGCCCCTGGTTTCGCAAGGTGGGATAGTTCCAATGGAGCCTGCCCACCCCAAGTTCGGGGTTACTGAAAAAAAAAAAAAAAAAACTAATTGCAAATTAATGCTATGTCTACCTCTCCAAATTCATGTCATATGGTTAAAGGACTTGCATGTTGCTAATAAGCGAACAATAGAATTTTCGAACATTACACTGTATTTGGAATAGTGGATTTGGTTGTAATGAACATTACACATGGTCAAATTTGACATTTCTCTTAAATCAATTCAATTCAATTATTAAATTTAAACATATGTTTTAAATACAAAATTGCATTTACCAAATCAAATCAAATTAAATCAATTCTTTACTTTAAAATCAAGTCGATTCTAAAATAAAAATATTTTCAAACAGAGTGTTAAAGAGTAATGGAGGATCAATATGATCTGAATGGGTACTAGAAAATATTTTAATGAATGTAGGTAAGATTACAGGTAAGAGACGCTCTTTACCTATTTATTTTAAAAATTTTTGAAAATAAAAATTTGACCACTCTATTTTTTATTGATATTTCTAATAAACACTTTTTTCTTTCAAGTGAAAACCTTTTTTTATTTGAAAATAAAAAGGCTTAACATTTTTTATTAATTACTTTTACTTCATTTTTTCGCTAAAATAGATAGTATAATTCAAATTTAGAGTTTCAATACGCTTCTATTTTGTAAAGAAAAATATTTCACATAAAATATTTGTTATTTTATTGCTTTTTTGATATAATCTTTAATAATAGATATACATTTACCCACTCATGATAAAAATTCGTGAGTAAGACTACAAGTAAAGATGCTCTCATTATGTAATGATTCAACACTTTATAGATATGCTTATTTATACATTGGTATGCATTACACCACTTGGTAGGTTGTATTGAACGTTTGTTTACTTTACTATGGTTATAAATTAGGTTAAATTTTAATCGTGGTTGTGTCTTGGATTCAACAGCTCAAAAAAATTCTAAGTTTTAATCTAGTGTATATACGGCTGAACTTACCTTATACTCACATTCTAGACTCTTTGTGTCTCATGCGCTTGAGAGATTTCTTAGTGTGTGCATAAGGATAAGTTTATTTTTGGTGTGCATGACCTTGCCCGAATCTTTTTTGACAAACTTCACCTACCACATTTTCTTTATGCATATACATTTGTTTGTATATAATTTAATTTGATCATGGTCTCACATGTGGATTCTTGGCTTCTCCAAGAACCTATCTTTTCTTCCATCACCATCTAGGCTTAGGTGAAGCAAGAGATGTGTTTTCAAACCATAAAGAGAGAGAGAGAGTTGAGTTGCTTGAGTTGAGTGAGATGGGTTGAGAGAGAGTTTTTTTTTTAAAAGGTAAAAAAGAATTAAACTAATAAAAATAAAGTACAAAAGCTATAGGGCATACCCTTGATAATACCATGGACCTCAAAACTATCTTTGAGTGCCAAAGATCCAAACTCGCTAGAAACTAGGAGAGGAACATAAGTTTATACAAGCTACTCTCAACTAACCATAGAGACTACTCCTCTAAAACAGACAAATGAATGGACCAAATTTGCACCAAATGTCTATTGGGATCTATCCTCAGAAAAAGCTTATAGCTCATAATACAAAAACAAACTGTCTACTTTACTCGACGTATCAAAGAAACCACATCAATGTAAATGTTATCAAACAATCGTGAATTCCTTTATCTCTGTAGTAGGTAAACTGTGGTTGCCAAGTAGAAGCAAAACATTGCAACCTAAGCTTCTTCTGCTACTCTAACCACATTCTTCCAGTATAACTATAATAAAAGAATAAATGAGAATAATTTTTAATTGCATCCCTGGAGAATACAAAACTAGTAGGTAGTATTACTCCAAGAGAGATAAGTTTATCTTGAGTAAACAACCTCTACTGAATAGCTAGCCACAAAATAAATGAGTGTCGAGGAATATGGTATTTAAACCAAACAATAGAATGCCAATCAACCTCATTATGATGATCTTGAATGACGTCCCAAGTTGCCCATATAGTGAAGCCACTAACTCTGTCAGTCTTTAAAATCACTTGATCCACACTAGTACCATTTGGTAAAGGTAATAATTGTGTAGCTTGTCTAAGCTTCATAAGATCAATTATATTAACCCCAGGCCAAGCCCACCTACCATGTGAAATAATATATGCCGCTTTAGCATTATTGGGAAACCCTAAATCATAAATAACATAAGCATCCAAAGATGAACAAATAAAACCTCCTGAAAACCAAGGATCAAACCATAGTGAAAATTTTCTTTCATCCTCTACTTTATAAGAGATATAAGGGTGAATTAAAGGCTTTAACTACAGAATCTTTCTCCAAGTTCAACAACAATTCCATGAAACTTTGGCAATCCAGAATTGACTTCTCCTTAAAAAATTCGTATGGACCCAAGTTGCCTAAAGAGAGGTAGAAGAAGGATCACACAATAACCAAATATACTTGGACATCGTAGCTCTATTCCAATCTTTAATCTTCTTAATACCTAATCACCTTCCTTCTTGAGTCTAATAACCTGCTCTCAAGCTACTTTAGTTTCTGTAGAAGAAAGCAAAGTGACTTTCCTAGAAAATAATGTAGTTTAGTTTCAATAGATTTAATCACTGAAGCAGGTATAATGAACTAAAAGCACCAGTAAGACTGAATGCTTGGTTGAGAGAGAGGTGAGTTGTTTGATTTGAGTTTCTTGGTTTATAAATTGAGGTAAGTGTTGTGAGCTTATGTGGATTGTATGAATTGTTTGTGATGATGTGTCGGTGCTAGAGGTCCTGATTGGAGCAAGAATTTATTCGTGATTGAGGTCGAGTTTGAGCTTCGGCATTCAAGTTGTTCAGCCTCTTTTCCAACTTCTTCTTATCTATTTGGAGCATGGGTTCTTCTACCATTATGATTGGGTGGATTGTGGTTATGCTAGCATGTTTAGTACATGTTAAGATGAGTTAGTTGGATCAAGCTGAGTATTATAAAAATTGGGGATGATATACACATATATATGTCACTAAAATGTAGAGGTTGGGAATTTGATTTAATTTGTGACTTTTACTTGCCCAATATGTGAAATTGATGCTTGGTGGTTGCTTATAAATGTTTATAAAATGCTAAGAAAAAAAATTGGTATAAAATTAATGAATGATTTGAGTATTGGGTTGATTTGTATTAAAACACAAAAAATAGAACACATCAACCTACTGGTGTAGGAGCTTTAGCACGTACATGACTTGCTAGATGTCGGGGTGTGTGCATGACGGGACCCAGATTGGGTTTTATTAGTCTTTTGTGATTGGATGCATGTTTATGCCACGCTTAATTGTCCTTTTTACTTTTTTGGTAAATAATATATAATTTAGATTAATGGCAAATACAATTACGAAATCAAAGAGTGCATATCCTCAATATACATGGATCTACACATTGTTAGTATGATCTATATATATAAGATTTTAAAATCTCCCAATTCTTACATTTACATATATTTTCAAAAGTATGATGCTTCAGATGTATTTTATATATATGTTTTGTGTGATGACATAAACGAATGGTTATAGTTAGGGGTGACAAAATGGGCGGGTTGGGCGGATTAGTGATAGGTTTAAACGGGTTGGAGGTTAAATGGGTACAATCCAAACCCACCCATTTAAAAGGTGGGTTAGATATGCGCCGGTTGAATACGGATTATTACAAACGCATGAACCCATATAACAACCCATTTACTTATATCCTAACTTACTTTAAAAAAAAATTAAAAATTTATTTCAATTAATGTGTATATATATAAATACATTAATATTTATTTTAATTAATATAATATTATACATATTATGTAATATTATATATTATATTTATAATTTTCAGTTAATTTCGAATTTATACGAATCGATTTATTTTTTATTCAATTTTAAATCAACAACTCTCTCTCTCTCTGTATGGGTGTGTGTGTGTGCATGTGTGCCCGAGTGTGTGCGTGTGTGTGTGCGTGTGTGTGCGAGTGCCTGCGTGTGTGCGTGCGCGTGCGTGTGTGTATATGCGTATGTACATGCATGTGTGTGCGTATGCACGCGCGTGTGTGCATGCGTGCACGTGTGTACACGTGTATGCGTGTGGGTGTGTGAGAGTGTATGCGCGTGCATACGTGTGTGCATAGGTGTGTTTGTGTGCACGCGTGCACGTACGTTTGTGTGCACGCGCGCGCGTGTGCGTGCGTGTATGCACGTATGTGTGTGTACGTGCGCGCACGCGTGGGCGTGGGTGTGTGTGTGGGTGTGTTTGCATGTGCGTGTGTGTGCGCATGTGTAGATGCGTATGTGTGTGGGAGTGTGTGCGCGTGCGTGTGTGCGTGTGCGCCTGTGTGTGTGGGGTGTGTTTGCGTGTATGTGCGCGTGCGCGCGTGTGTGGGGGTGTGTTTGCATGTGCGTGGGTGCGCGCGCGTACATGTTTGTTTTTGTGTGTGTGTGTGTGTGTGTGCGCGCTCTTTCTCTCTGGAGAGAGAGAGAGGTAAGAGAGAGAGCAATGCAAAGAAGGGAATTAAATTAGTTTTTTTAATTTAAATGGGTGTTTTAACGGGTCCGATTTCACAACCCAATTGCACCCGTTTATAAATGAATGTTTTATAAGTTATCCAATTACAACCCAATTAGTAAAATAATAGGACCCAAACCCATTTATTATGGGTTTAATTGGGCGGGTTGATCGGTTTGGGTCGATTTTGCCACCCTTAGTTATAGTTGAGACTTATCTTAAGATATTAAGATAAGGATATGATGTTGGGAGATGTGATATCTAACTCAGTCTTGATTTAGGATGATGTTTAGAGGTACTAAAATAGATTGTATATATACCCATAGGTTGTGAGTTCCTAAACTTGTGTAAGGGTTAGTTAATCATGTTATAGTAGGCTTGTAACCTACAAAGTTGAGAGAGGTGCTTGTATAACATTATTGTTACTCTTGAAACTTGGGCCTTTATGGCAAATGCTGATAACATAGAGTTACTCCTGAGGCTTGGGTTATGCCATAACTTTGACTATGAGGCTAACACCACCATGAGATGGTGTTTGGGATGGGGTCTTATAGCCATAGGTCCACCTGACTGAGTGCCTAAAACCCTGAGGTTTGGTTATCTGTTGGTTATATTGCTACATGTTGATGTTGTTGATTTATGATTTATGGTTATGATGATAGTATGAATTATACTTTACTGTTTTGATATTACTACCATATCCATGATACAAGAATGTTTAGAGCATATTATATGTTCGGCTATGTAGTGAACATCTTTTATTAGCGCTCAATTTGCTGCAAAATTTACTGTAGATCCTGACACTAATAGATTGGTGGGCATTTAACATTGTTTCTTGTAAGCCTTTCTTTTATTGTGTATATTTTAACCTCTAAGTTGATGTATTCATTGTATATTATTCTTTTAACGTCTCAAATATGAGATGCTTGTTATATTACTGTTTTAGAAATATACAAGCATGGGGAGCCCGATTTTACATATTTATTAAAGCATTGTTTCCCAATGTATAGCTAAGGTTTTATTATATTGTATAAGTTAAGGTTTTATCATAGTATATAAGTCTTTACTCTAATTGTGGCTCGTATGACTTTAATCGAGACTTATTGCCCATCTATATGATGAAAATTGCATGTGTAATATTTCATGTCTCGGAAGTATGAGGTTCGTGGCATGACACATGTCACTTGATAAGTAAGAATGTTGGTATCGCTCATGTGAATATAAGTAAAGGATAAAAAATAAATGGGTAAAGAGTATAGCTACTCGTACCATCCCTATCATGCAATATAATTTTTTAATCATTACGAATTAAAAAAATAATAATTTAAGAAAAATCAAATATATTTAGTTTTAAGTATAAATATAAAATTTTGAAATATTTAGTGCTTGCACCAGGTGTACCTGTAAGGTTTTATTTATTTTTTTCCTTGAATATATTCTTTTTTATCATTCAAAAAAAAAAAAAAGTTCAACACAAATTGAAATCATTTTTCTATTGTTTAACTTGTATGGCTATTTTTCTTTTTATTCTTGTTTATCCTAGTGAATTTAATTTTCTTATTATATTGTTGTTGGATCTAGAGAGAAAGAAGGATATTGAATCCATTTATCGAGAAAAAAAAAAGAGTGAGAGGAAGAGGGAGAATAAGAGTACGAAGGAAGAGAAAGCAGGAATAATGAAAAGCTTTCTTTGAAAATTTTTGGATTACCAACTATTTTCAAATTTCAAATTTAAGGTTGCTACCTATGATTTAAAAAATAATAATAATAAAGAGAGGGCTTATTTCAAAAAATCTAGAGAAAGAGAAAGAGAAAAAGAGTTACCGCAGGATATTTGGAAGTGTAAAAGAAAAAAAAATACTATTATAATATTAAACACTATGGATAATTTGTGAATATTAATATAGCCAATTATTTAATAAAGTCTTTATTTCCTTTTATTAATTCCACTAATAACCACCCACAACTTAAAAAAGGCATAGAAACAAATTTTAAATTCTTGCAAGTTATTTAAGTAATTTTACGCTTTTAGTTTTATTTTTTTTATTTTCCTTAAATGCCATTTAACTATTTTTATAATTTTTTATTTTATTTAAATACCTCTTAATTACCCACTATCAACTTAAATACCTTTAACTACTCATTATTTATTATTTAAGATAATTTTTTAATTTCATTTCAAATAAATAAAAATAGTAATAATAAATATGCATATAGTATGTGCCCCACTCCTATTATATTATATACTAGTAATTAAATTAAACTTGTGCAATGCACTGATTTATCATATTATATATCTATCTTAATTTTTAATTAGAATTTATGTTATAATCACTTAAAAAGTATTTTTAATTAAATTATATGCAAAAAAATAATTAAGCTATTAAATAGAGATTTAATTCATTAATAAATTACATGTATAATTAATTTATTTTTACTAATTAAAATATCACATGATAAATAAATTATTATTATTATTGCTTAATTATATTCATCAAGAATATGAATGACTTGAAATGTAATGTTAAATTGAATATGTACATTAATAACATCTAGAAATAATGTTTTGAACCAAAAGTTGGATTTGGTAAAATTTGAAGCACAAAGTGATGGAGTAAAGCTTGGACCAAAACAAAGGAATCTATCTAGACATAGAGGGGCACCCAAGGTGTTTCATTTAGTCTTAGTTGAGCAAAGGAAGCGCCCAGACCCTTCTAGAAAGTTTAAAACTTATCTCAGTTGTCTTTTGTTAAACACACATCAACTTGCTATTCTACACAAAAAAGGTTTATAAGTATAAGGAATTGGTTATAGAACGAGTCTTCAAAGGAAAAAAAAAAAAAAAAAACATAAGAAAGTGTTAAAATTTGAATTTGCACACAGAGGGGCCCCCAGTGGTGTAAAGAGGCACTCCGACCCTTGATGCAGGCACCGGGGTCCCTTACAGGGGCACCCCGAGTGCTTCAAAATCTCAGTTTTGGTTTACATTGTTATATTTCTTAAATTGTGATATCTTGTTCTCAATATATATTTCATATTGAGTTGTGATAAACTTATTATTGCAAATTATGCTATGTTTGATTTGAAATGAGTTGAGAACATGTTAAGGAAATGAGAAAATATGATAATAAAGTGATAACATGTTATTATGGTGTTGAATTGAATTAAGATTGTCGTTTATCATGATGATATTAACCACTACATGGTTGAATAAGATGATGATGTGAACATAACTATGTAAATGGAAATGATAATTAATAAAAAGAAAACGTGATTAATATTGTGACACGGGGATAGAGGGTACAAGAAAATAAGAAAGGTACAGAGATTATCCTAGGGTTCAAAGACTCGAAACTTACGCAGGAATTAGTATTTATGCTAGTAAGTTAGTAGCCTACAACATGACGTGTATTGTGGCTAATCATGGCACTTAACAACAACGGGTGGTGTGGCTAATCGTGATCCTTAACGACGATGTATATTATGACTAATCGTGGCATTTAACGACAATGTTGATTATGCTTACCTCGTAAATTAAATGAGAATGAAACATGGATAAGAATAAATATAATGAGAATGCCATAGTAACAAAGTAGTTGAATAAAATATTGAGGTTTATAACTTTTATCATAGCATGTGTTATAAATGAGGCATATTTTTTATAATGGTATTATGATGCTTATGTATGAGAATTTGGATTTTGTTTAATGATATTTTATGTTGTAGTTAGGAAATGTTGGTGTTTTTTATGTTATTGTTTTACATATTATATATGTTTTTATGATACTTCATAAGCACAAGTGGATTAGTGTTCACGTCTCTACAAAGTTTGTTACAGGAACAGATCCTAAGAATTAGGTTAATTAGTGGGATTAGAAGTGCATAAGCTATTGCAAACATTACATTTTTCATTTACTTAAGTTAAATTTTTATTTGGGACGCTAATATTATTTTAATTTAAAGATTTATTCGTTTGGATTGTAAAGGCCATAAGGCCTATGTTTGTGCATTATTGTTATAGGATATGTTGGAGCATGATAGCCTAGCAATAGTCAAGGCTTAATTTATATTATGTTATGTTATTATCTTGTGTGGATATCGCTCTGGGGTTGTTATATTACTCTGATCAAGGGATG
Source organism: Vitellaria paradoxa (assembly GCA_019916065.1). NCBI lineage: Eukaryota > Viridiplantae > Streptophyta > Magnoliopsida > Ericales > Sapotaceae > Vitellaria > Vitellaria paradoxa. The sequence goes on along the minus strand of CM034243.1, from coordinate 21,903,000 downwards.
GTTATTTAATGAATGATATGTATATTTTCACTCACCGCTCAAGACACGAGATTTGGGACGTGACAAGCATGTTGAGTAAGATAAGTTTTGTATTGTGATAAAATTTTTTGGGCATGAGAATGTTGATAAGGTTTAGTACGTTTTCAAATGCTATTAAATTATGATGTGTTATGTTGTTTGGTGATGTGAATTCATTCTAAAATATGCTCTTCAAGAGCAATATCTTTTGAAGGATTCTTTTCTAGGGTTCTATTTGTAACTTTTGTTTTCCTCTTTCTAAGAAATGTATCATTTGCACCCACAGGTCATCTATGCTTATGGCGTAATTTAACCTAATCCTTACTATTAGTGATTTACAGAGACTAATATAAAAACTAGTTGTAAATGTGAATATGAATGATTAACATAAAAACAAACACGAGCTAAGGCTATAATATGTAATATTATATGACACCGAGTACTTATTAGTAAATTGCTATTTAAAAGTATGTGTTTAGAAATTAATTAAAGACATTTAATGAAAGATTCTACTAACCTATTTTATGCATTGAGTATGTTGAGCAGGATTTTCAATTTCAATCTGATAGACATGCGATAATCATAAAACGTTTGGGATGTGAATTCACTAGCATTATCAAGTCAAACTAAATATGAAATTGTGCTCGTAGTTAAATAATATGTGCTAATAATTTAGCATAAGTAACATTATTGGTAGAAAGTAAGCAAACATGTGACCATCTAAAAAATGCGTCTATTAGCACCATAAAATAATGAAGTGGTCCACATAAAAAATAAATAGGCCCACATATATTACTACGAATGTGTTGTTAAAAAAAGGGGTTGAGATTCTATACCCACCTTCATGATGGATGGCCTTACAATTAATTTTCTCTTTAAGCAAGTAATGCACATGCAATTATTAGCTAAAATAAACTTCTAGTTCATAAATGAGTGTCCATTTATATTTTCAATTATCTATGCATCATGGTAGAACTTGGGTGACCAAGGCGATTATGCTATAAGATAGATTTGGATTAGAACATTTTTAGTGTATTGTTGAATGCATTTCTATCAATTTTATACTTGAATAATATATCCCTTTAGTGATTGGATCCACGCACCATGCCGAAGGGTGCAGGTTATAAGTCTTTATCATGACATAGTGCATCTGAGATCATCCAAATGTGAAAAACTATGTTTTGTTTTGAAATAGGCTTTAATTGCAAAGACTTAGAGTCACCACCCAACATTTTCAAAATAGGCATGTCGAGAAACTCGCATTTTGATTATAACTTAAAATGTTTTAGTTATGTTTTTTAAAATAAGATGAAAAGGGCCTTTTTAGTGACTTTTGACTAGTCCGTATAATCAGAGATAATGGGTCCGAAGGTTTGGCTACACACGAAAGCCTTTATGCCTAGATACCTTAGGATATCGAGAATCCCTTTCCATTCTTTGTAGTTTTGATCTCACCATAATACTCTAGTTTATAATGATCATAGCATACAATCCATAAATACAAATGATATATGAAATGTAAGGCGGTCGAGCCTAGCTTGTGTGTCGCGTGTAGTAAAATGTCTGCCTATGTGGCAGCGATGTACTCAAGAGGATTCCATATATTGATTTGAGTATGGATGTAATTTAAATGTGATGTCTGCTTCTGGTGCCTACGGGGAATGTTTTGTAAGTGATGTATTCCGCTGGGGATAAGACTTGCATTAGGAAACTGTATAGAATTGAATAAGAGAATTTATATAGTTCTTATGCATGAATGTGTGCATGCTAACAATGTAGTATGTATTGAAGATGGTCTAAGTACCCGGACTTAAGCTATGTGCTCAAGCTGCTTACTTACATAATATATTGGTGTGATGTAAATTGGTATACAAATGTTTAGTTGTAAGTGTAAGTTAGCACCTTGCACAGATGGTCTATGAAGATTGTACAGACCAAACTCAAGCTATCTACTCAAGCTGCTTGCATATCCTGTTAAGAGATTAGGTTAACATAGCTTTAAGTCTGTACCTTGTGCAGACTTGATGTGCTGATATGTATACATGGATGGACACGTGATCGGAATGCTGTGGATGGCAAACTAATTAACTTCAAGCATAGTGAGCCTTATCATCGGCCCAAGTGAGCTAAAAGTTTTTTTTTGTTTTTTTTTTTTTTTTTAAGTGAGCTAAAGGTATGAAAGAGTAATTGATAAAGTTGATACTGTATATAGGATTAGTGTGAAATAGCCGTCCTACTAAGAGAGGCTGAGGAAGAGTCTAATCATCTGGTCAAAATTAGGCGTAATTGTCTTTGTATGACCAAAGTGTGAGAGCCTAGCTCTAAGACTGAAATAAAACTTAGCACCTTGTGCATAATTTAGGAAGAGAGCTTCGTTCCAGATGATAAAAGGCAGTTAGCACCTTGTGCTTAACTTGGAAAAGAAGTCTTGCTCCAGAGTAAAAGAATAGTTAGTGCTTCGTGCATAACTGGGGAAAGGAGTCTTGCTCCAAATAAGAAGGAACAGTTAGTGTCTTGTGCATAACTAGGGAAAAGAAGCCTTCCTCCAAAGGAAGAGACAATTAGTGCCTTGTGTGTAACTGGGAAATAGAGCCTTGCTCCAGGTGATAAGAAACAGTCAACGCCTTGCACATAACTGGGAAAAAAAAAACCTAGCTCCAAATGAGAAACAATAGTTAACACCTTGCACATAATTGGAGGAAAGAGCTTTACTCTGATGAGGAGCTTAACTCCAATGTTGTGTTTTGCACAGGTGAGTGAATATATGGGAAATGAGTTTACCTTTAATGTAAAGCTTAATTCTTGATGGTGATGATCAAGTCTATGGGCTTAGAAGACTAATGTGATGTGAGTGATATAGTTGATATGATCAGATATGTCATGAGCATGTTGAATATGATGACAATCTATATTCTAACATTTATCTCTATTACGGATGACAATTGAAATATGCATGTCAAATATATCTAAGCGAAATCATAACTTAGAAATCATTAGCTTAACCGATCCTAAGTCATTCCCAGTCTTTGGAGCTTTGCACGCTCAGGTGAATGCTCTGGATTGACAAACATTTGACTTCTAAGACTATACCTACCCAAGTGGGTGTATATTGTGTGTTTGCATGTCCAGATGTGTTCTAACATGTCAAGTTATATGTAAGCGTGTCAAGACATGATGCATGACAGGTTATAGCATACGCTAGCATAATACATAATGTCTTAGTATATTATATCATGACATGTGATGATAATAAGACATATTAGGATGGTATAAGATGATGATATACCATGGTAAAATGGTGTAGCATGGTAATGGCATGGTGTAACATGGTATAACATCCTAATACATCATAATATCATGTATGGTATGTCATAATAGCATATGAACCTGGCATAACATTGTAGGGATTGACATGGTATGGTAAATACGGTGTTTGGCATGGCTTGGCATGATATTGTGATATTATGGCATGGCATGGCATAGTAGACATAGTATTATGGCATGGTATGGCATGATAGGATGATGTTATAGCTTGGCATGACATGATAGTATGATGTGGGCATGTCATATGTATGATGTCTAAAATTTTACTAAATTGCCTGAGGTAAGTTCAATCAATATCATAAATCGGGCTCAACTCCGACGTGAGTTATGATCTGAATACCTTTCATTGACATAGGGTTTTCATTTATATAAATAAAATTATTTTATTCTAATCACGCAAATAAAATAAATTGTAAGATAAAATAAAATTTTTCTAGAAAGAGAAAGTCTGGAGTCTAAGCCTCACCTTGAGAGCTCTGAGTGCGTTGAGTGTTGAATGAAAAAAATGAGGAAGGGGGAGGTTATTTATATAAACCTCTCTTGCCCTAAACAAAATTATCGCCTTGCAATTGCAGGTAGAAAGCCCACCCGCATTCATGGGCAAAAAGGTCTGGTTAAGGTTATGGGTAAAAGACTTTGCATAAACACTTGTGGAAGCCTTTTGACTTATGAGTACAAGCAAAAATGTCTGCCCAGGGCCACAAGCGAAGAATCCTACCAAACGGTGCTAGCAAAAGGCTCTGCCAAGGCTCACTGGCAGAAATACCCACCACAAGCCTAGGCAAAACAGGCCTTTTGGCCTACAACCCACGGCTCATGCCATGCCCTGTTGGGTCTAGGTTCTGCCCTGATATGTTCGAGCTATTTTAGAAAGTTCTAGACAATTTTTGGGAGCCCTAAAGATCACCTGAACACTTTTTAGAGAGAATTAAACTAATTAGGCTAAAGTTTGGTTCAATATGGATTCTTCAGAATCAAGTTAGGTCCATTTGAAAAATGCTACTCCAAAGCAAGCTAAAACGGATGGTGGCAGCCACATCTTTTGCCTGACCCTGGGAGGCACTACTAGTATGGCTCCTCCTACAATTTTTGGGTATGTAGAATCTAAAAATACCATCGAAATAACTCCTAAACATTTCTATCAATTTATCAATTATCAATTATTTTTCAAGTCCTTGATCCAGGGGACCTCTGAATGTTTGATTTAACTCGACCTAACTATATCATTTCCTCAAGAAACATACCATTGAAATTCTTATACAATTTAAGGATCTTCTGACTTTGTTTGGAGGCTCAAATTTTGTCGGATGTGTTAGTAGGTCTTTTGTCGTCGGTAGGAGCCATTTTAAGTCGGCGGGGCCCATATGACTTCTGGAGCAATATTTTGACAACTTTGAGTTGTGTTCTATGTCCTCTTGCATGTATTGGAAACTCCTGTGTATTTTTGTATATTTTTAGCTTGATCTAAGTATTTTAGTCGATGCCGCCTTTTGGGTGCGTCGATAGAGACTATTCTTAACTTCTGGATCGAATTGACCTTTGATTTTGGATTCTAGTTGTTTGTTGATGCAGAATTGTTTATTTGATATCTTAAACATGTCTATGCAGTTTGATGACATTCCGCCTTGATTTGAGCTTCCAGTTTGACTTCTCCTCTTTCCAGGGTATAATCGTTATTTTGCTGAATGTTTACTCTTTACTGAATTCTGGCACTTTAACATACTCTATGATTAAGAGAACTTAATCAGTAGAGCACCATTCAACTAAAGACATTAAATATTATATAGTATTTAAATAAGGGGGCAAAATTGGAGTGTCTTCAATCTCCTAAGAGAAAACTGCAAGTTTTTCCACTACAAGTTTCTAGCTTATAGATACTATATATATCTAATTCCTAGATTCAAAATGATATTCATTTTTGCAAATATCTTTAAAACTCAATAATTTTTTTTTTTAATTAGGAGAGTATAATGTTTCTTCAATGTAGATTTTTATTCTTCTAGGCAATACGATATTGGCTCTTCTGAAGGCTTTAATTACATTTGAAGTGCCTCGTATTGTATGAACATTTGCATCTGGAAATGCTAATTTCAACTTTTGCTCTTCACCAATGGCAAGTATTTTCTTAATTTTCACAAGATTTGTTATGCAATTTTACCCTCATGTCCAGTTTGTATCATTATACCACTTATGTTGGTATAATGTGAATCTTTACTTTGATTTATCAATATGCCTTTCACTGTTGACATTCTTGTTTACACCCATGACTACATGTACCGCAATGCTATGATATTGCATTCATTTTAGGAAATATTGTAGCACTGATCAGATGAGAATGGATGTTTTACATCCAAATGTCATTATTTTATAAATTCATGCTCTAGATTTATATTTTATGTAATATACCACTTCTAATGGTAAGATATTTGTTCTTCTTATGGAAGTACAATTTAGTCATATGATATCCACAATAAATGCTAATGGTCAATTCCAGGGTAAAAGACATCTTTATAAAATAATATTATATTCTCTTCAAGAAATAATACATCAATAATTCTTAAATTCGCTTAAAATTTTAAATAAAGTTGTAACATAAAAGTAACATCAGGTATCTAGAATACCGAATCATTGATGCAATAGGAGATTACTATAGAAATAAATATAAAATATGAATTAAATCTTACTATCTTTTGGACAAATAAAAATTATATAATTAGAAATTCATACTTATGTCTTATGGATATTAAAGAATTAAGCACATGATATCTTCTTAATATCAAAATTCATACATCATTTTTTAATGCTATATTTATAATAAATATATAGTATCTTTAAATACAGGACCTTTTTCAAAGCCTTTAAGTGTATCATTTCAGACTTTCAAGGCCAAATATAACCAATATATATACAGAAATAATAATTTGAAATAAAAGAATAATAGATAAATGCATATTCCATTATAAAAATAATTTTCCTACCTCCTCACCTTCTTAATGGAATGACAAGAAACAAAAATAAAATAAAAAAAATGTAAAGACTTAGAACTTCCAAAAACTATTGATATAAGTGAATTTTAAATGTAAGATTTTCATATTTCAATTCCTTATGGGTATGATGGCAGAGAAATATCATAACCTTAGCCTTATCCAACTAAGATGGGATGCTTTCTACTAATCTACTAGAATTTGATAGATGCAATTGGACCCTTCTAGGATACGATTTTACATTTTTTGATTATATTGTTAAGAGTCATAACTTCCAAATGAATTTTAGCTTTGGGGACCTATGATAAATAATTTTTTCCAAAAATATCAAGAGCAACAAAATTTAACTTCTTGAGATTTGTCATGATAAATAAATAAAAACTTTAAAGTACCTACCTACATTTACCACTTCAAAATATCTCCAAAACCTTGATATAGAAAGCTTGTGGATCTTAGTTGGATAAAGAATTCATGCTAATAACATGTTATAAGTATAAAGACAATAATGACAAGAAATTTAAAGAATACATAAGGATATACGTGGTTTGATTTCAGACCTAATCCATGAGTAGAGATTAGAGAGATTTCACTTTGTAATAAACATTACAAGGATGGTATATTCTCTTCTCTAATCACTCTATATCTCACTTCACTCTTGAAGTTTCTAACATATTGATATCAACCTAGTTACCCTTATATATAGGAGAGTTTCAAAGCTCCTTCGGGAATCTAGGTAAAATTTATGAAAGAAGCTAATACAAGGCTTAGAAAAGAAACTAAGGTTGCATTTGGCAACCTCTAACTACTAGCTACCTTTTAATTACTCATTTTTTTGTCTTTTCTAAAATGACCAAGCCTTTTTATATTTTAAACTTCTTTTAAATCATAAAGGACAAAAATGTCAAATTAACAAAAAGTTAAAAAGTTAGCTTTCTCCTCCTAAACCCCCCCCAAAAAAAAGGTTGACTTTTTTGCTTCCCAAACTCTTCCTAAGTTTGAGGCTTACAAGGAAATCCAAATGGGAAGCTCACTAGGAAAGCTAAGTGTGCATTTGGCAATCATAACTAGTTATCCAGTTTCTTGCTATTCAACTTGATAGTTTTTTTTTTTTTCCTGAAATGACTATATTTACTTTCTTACTTTTTTAACTTTTTCAAACCATGAAAGATAAAAATGTAAAATTAATAAAAAACTAAAAAACTAACTACTAAGGGCCTATTTGCAATCATTTTCTTTTTAGTTTTCTATTTTTGTTTTCATTTTTTTGAAAACTGAACATGAAAACTTATTTGACAAATTTTTTTTTTTTTTTTTTTTTAGTTTTAGTCTTCAAAAAAAACAAAAAAACTGTTTTCAAAAATTTTAAAAATTACAAAAATATGAAAAAAGTGTTTTTTTTCAAGTTTTTATTTTCAGTTTTCATTTTTTTCCATAATCACTACTAGTCACAACCATTACCCACAATTAACCACCACCGTCCAATGATTGCCTGTAATACCTGATATTTAGTTTTAGCTATTTATGTGTTATTTTAGATCAATAAAATTTTTGAAATGAGATTGGGTAATTTATTTTAGTTTTCTCTGGGTCAGGTGTAGCGTGAATCGATATTTGGTTGGACAACTGGGCCGAGGGCTAGCCTTTCTTTTCTCTTTTCTTTCTTTCTTTCTTTCTTTTCTTTTCCTTCTTTTTCTTTCTTTTCCTTCTTTTTCTTTCTTTTCTTTCTTTTTCTCTTTTGGTCCTTGCGTTTTCTAAAGAGCACGGGGAGAGAGAGAAAAGAGAGAAATGAGAGAGAAGGTAGAGAAAGAGAGGAGTGCAATTCGAAAAGGAAGGTAGGCAGACCTAGGTAGTTCTTGACGCCGTGAACACTGTGGTGGTGTTCGTTTCGTGTGATTTCACTTGAGTAAGGAGACATCGATGCCAAAAATTTGGAAGCTAAAACTAAAATTTTCTCATTTCTTCTTTTTTCTTCAGATTTGAGGTAAGTGGAACCTATATTTGTGTTCCAGATGTTGTAAGGATCATTTTGGTATATTTATATGCTTGATTTGGTGAAATATTATGAAATCCATGTATATATATATATATATATATATATATATATATATATATACGAGTGTGTATATATATGCATATATGTGTTGAGTTCTTATGTACTTTTGAGCTATGGTAATCACATAAATGATATGTAGAGATTTTATGATAAATTTCTATATGTTTATTTTGTATAAAAGTGATTAAATTTAGATTGACAGTATAAAATTAGTCCGAATTGGAAAGTCAGGCGTTGTTGGGGGTTCACTGGAAGAAAAAAAATATAAGGAAAATACTTTCGGATATTACCATTCAACCCAAAAGTTTTAGGTAATTATAGTGACCCCAAAAGTTTTAAATAATTACAAAGTGGCCCTAATGTTTTGAAAAATTACGATTTTACCCCTAAAGAATTTTGGGAAATAACAATATTGCCTATAAAGTTATGAGAAATCATAGTTGGTGTTACAGAATTTGAAAGATGTTAGAAAAAAATGTAAATTTTAAGATTTTAAAACATGCTTTGTTTTACATTGACAATTGTAAAAAAGAATTACTATGCATGATGGAATTATATGATATATAATTGATGATTGAATATAGCATGCTTTGTTAATATTGTGAACTATTGAAGAGAGTTGTTATGCATGATTGAGTATATCATGCGCATGGGACTGGGGTTATATCATTCGGTTCTATATGGTGATCATTGATTGGTAGAGAGTGCTATATTGGTATTATTGATGTACTAAAACACGAGTTATATATATAAATGGGATCTTTGATTTTGACAAAAATAATAAAATGAGATTTTGAAAATACCGGATGATCCCTAGTCGACATATATGGTTAGAGTTTATTCATTTGGAGTTGGGACGTTAATATTGAAATGATATATTATGAGATTTTCTCTAGACTGCAGCCAGACTCTGCTTGAGTTAAGCAGATGCCTAACTAAGGGTGTAACACAGTTCCCTAACAGAAGGGCCAGGGGGTGTGACATGGTTTCCCTGAGTTTTAGCTGATTGGGGGTGTAATACAGTTCTCCAATCGCTATTTATATTGATTACCCTACTTGAGTTAAACAGATACCTGACTAGGGGTGTAACACAGTTCCCTAGTAGAAGGGCTAGTGGGTGAAACACGGTTCTCCTGAGTCATACACCAATGGGGGTGTAACACGATTTCCCATTTTGTATATATGTATCTTGAGATATACATTTTCCATGAGCATAAACGATATAGTTGGTGACCCTCGTGTGTAGTGGTAAGCGTCACCCGTTTTAAGGTAAGGTTGAGGGTAGATGGAGATTAGAGAATATGCATTTTTATTGCATTCCATCACACCCCATTGCGTAAGATTGCATTTATATTCCTTTATATTGAAATGTTAATATAATGTGACTGTGACATTGATTGATGAGATATATGGTTTATCTGATTCATCAGGGTTTGGTTACGAAATAAAAGATATAAATATAGATACTACGGTAACCTGATTCCCGAGGTGGGATACGTAAGTAATTTAGGTTAGAGTAGCCTGAGTCCGATTTTAACTATGGATGATAACAATTGTGTTTAGTTTTCTTAACTAGGAGTTGAATTATGTTATTAACAGATGGACAATGACGTAATCAAATATTATTTTATGTGATAATGAGAAATGATTTTGGGTATTTTAATAACTTTAATTCAATGTGAATAGAATTTGGATTGTATTTTATTATTTGTTTTGGTTTTCACGTTCCTATATCATCCATCCCGGACAATTAACTTAGGTGCGTGACTTTGTCACTCACATTTGGTTATCGCCGACTACTGCCACCCCTACCCTCACCCACCTTCAATCACCACTAACAACAGCCGCCTCTCCACCAACATCTAACTGCCGCCAATATAAATATATATAATATTTCATATATGTTACATTAATATATTAAATATAATTTAATTAATAATTAATTTTATCAGTAATTAATTTAATATATGAAATTATATATTAAATATATGAAATATATAAAAATATATTAAATATAATATAATTAATAATTAATTTAATACATTAAATTAGATTTGAATATAATTTAATGACTAATTAATAATTAAATAAAATAAGTTATTTATAATTAAATTTAATTAATTAAATAAATTGAAAAATATTTTATTTTATTATTTTTAATAAATAATATAATTAAATTATACTTAATATATTGTGATTTTATTGAATTAAATTATTATTAATAGAAAAATTAATTAATTAATTAAATCAAATTAGTTTAAGTTAATTTAATTTAACATAAAATATATTTTATTAAAATATTTTAAAAATAATATAATAAATTATGTTTAATATATGTTTTTCTATTAACTAAATTATTTTTAACAATTAATATAGTCAAAATAATTAAATTTAATTAATTAACTATTATAATTATCAACTAATAACTATCGTTACTAAATGTGCTTTTAAGTTTTTATTTTTTTTTTGAAATGAAAACTAAAAATAAAAAAATAAACACAAAAATTAGAAACTAAATATAAAAATAGAACACAAAATTTAAAAACTGACAGTTTCATCAAACAGTTTCTGAAAAACTAACATTTTTTTCTTTTCTAAATACAAGTTTTTTTTGTTTTTCAAACTCAGTCTGAGTCTAAAATGTATAAAAGAAGTCAAGTAGGAAGTTAAAAAGTTCGTCGGAGTAGTTAAGAGTCTCATGTGATAAAAAAAAAAAAAAAAGTCATAAATTTTTTGCTATAACTTTTGTTTACGAACTAAAACAGTTATTCATCATAAATCATCACGTAAGCATCATCATAATAAATAAATAAATAAAGGCACTGTTTGAAAGAGCAAAATTAGCCCAAAAAATTAATTTTTGGTATTTTAAATAGTTGGTAAAACACTCAAGAAGTTAAGTGCTTTGTCTACGTATGACAAGTTGCCAACATACTAATGGATATTTTACTTTAACCAACTTAAAAATTATCAAAATTTTTATTAAATACGTAAAAATTTATCAAAAGTTATTAAAAATTATTAAAAATTACTAAATATTTTTATCAAATACTTAAAAATTATTAAAAATTATTATTTATTTTATTAAATACACTAAAAATTTTGACCGTCAAAAATTATAAAAAATTGTGATTTCCAAACGGAGCGAGAGCCTCGTAGAGAGTGGTCGGGTGCGCGATTTGCGTGCATCTCAGTGCAGTGGCTATTGGGTGTTAGTGGGCAGTTGAGAAAAATGATTTAAGATTCGTCCACCTCTTCAGATGTTTATGAATGCCCGTGATTTGGTATTACGGCCCCACCCGCGCCAGCCCATTCTGCCAAAGGTTGGCCCGTGCAAGGCCCAGTCATGCTAACTTACGGATCAGCCCCACGGGATAACGATAAGCTGCCAGTTCCGTTCCAATCCAACCAGGGCCTCGGCCTATCTAGGATTTTAACGGAGACGTCTAAAATGACTGACCGACTGTCCAAAACAGGCAGCTTAGCTAAAAACGTTGCGAGATTGCAGGCTGCTTTCTGTTCGCATTCCTGTTCTCTCTCTCTCTCTCTCTCTCTCTCTCTTCCTGTTCGGATCGATTTCTTATTCTTTCTCATCTACGTTGCTCAGGTGATTGCCAATTTGATTTTCGATCCAATCTTTGGTTAGTCTTCAAACTACGCTTAATTATTATTATTATTATTATTATTATTTCTGCTAGGGTTTTAATTTTTTTGATCTGTTTAGTGAATCCTTGCAAATCATCAGTTTGTTGTTCGATTTCATCCCGTGAGAGGTACTTTTGTCTGTTTGTATATGTATGGAATGTTTTTTTCAGTTTCCTAATCGATTGTTCTTGACTTCTGAAGAGGGTGTGTGTATCTGGTTGCTTACACCCACAAAAAGGATTGTGTGCATGTGTTGATTTATTATTTTTTTGTACCCTTCTTCAAATTTGACCTAGAGGATCTTCTGCAGTGGATATATGATGAATATCTTGATTGTAGTTGTTCACTTGTTCTTCTCTTTGACTAAGATTGAGTTTCTAGTGTTTGAGCTATATTATTGTTTTGCAATGTAGCCATTGGTGCCCAACGTTGGAAACGAGTACTAATATACTTTGTGAGCTCAAACTGGATCTGGCTTAATTTTGATAACCTACTTGGACTTCTTTGGCATTCCTTGTCTGTAGGAAAGGATGGAGTGTGGATTTGCTTTGTCATATACGATTGGCTAAGAAAACTTAGTAAGCGGACTGGCATCAAAAGTAATTTTAGGGGGTGTGCTTGTGTCAAACCAAACTGATAATCTTAAGAACCGAACCAAACCAACCCAATCTTGATAGGGTGGGGTCCACATATGATGCGTTCCCTTGTTCACCGAGCATGCAAAAAAATCAGGTTGGATAAAGTTAATTTGGCTTGTATTCAAAAATATGCCAACCTAATGATTGAACTGAAATGATCAGTTGATGACGTTTAATCGAAAGAGGTCGGGTTGGTTCAATTTCAGGTCGCTCATGTATTTTACATGCGCCTGAGCGATTTAAGGGAATGTAATAGCAAATGACTTGGAGACCACATTCACCCATTTCATAATTAGGCGTGGCTTAGTTATTATAGCTAAGGAGCCTAAGGTGAGGTCAAATATGAGGGATTTTTTTATATCACTTTTATACTAAGTACATGATATTTAAATTTTTTTTTATTTAAATATAGTTCTGGTAGCTTGTTAAGATGCAAAATTACTTACAAAATTGTTGTATTCAAGAACATTTTTCAAATTACTTATAAAATTATTGTATTCAATATCATTTTTCGTGTTCTTATCAGAACTCTTAAGTTGGGATATACTACTGGTGGGACTTTTTTTTGGTTGCCATTGGTGAGAATATAAAGTTTTTAAATAAATAAAAGAAACATTTACAAAATCTTAATTATTTTTAGGATCACGTTAAGTGGGCCTATTAGAATTAGGGGATAACAGGCTTTATTGAGATCTTTGCAACTTAAGTTGGGCTCTAAGAAATGTTATAAGTTATTTGTGAAATCTCTAACTTATTATAATTGGAGATTTTACCATTGAAATTTTAATTTTTTGTTTTTATTTTTAACATTAGTGAGATCTCCAGCTCCTCTAAGAGTTGTTAATGATCGGATAGACTTTATTTTTTTATTTTTTTCTAATTGTTGGTCAGATCTCCATCTTAAGTAGGCTTATTGTAAGACAATTAATTTTTTTTTTGAGACCTATTGTATTTTATTCATAAGTCAAATTTTTTTTTTATACATACAAAAATATTTAGTATCTCCTTTTTTGCCAGGCCTTAAGCGGTCGCCTAAATGGCCTAGGCAAGCCCTTTTAGTGATGGGCTGTGGCTGTAGTAATCTTTCATACTATGTTTAAATGAGTGAAACAACATCGGATATTTTAACCATTTAATCCTTATAAACCTGGAAGAAATTGGAAATGGGAAGGAAAAGAAGGGGAAAAATAAGGAAAAGGAGATGAGCCATTCACTATGATGGTTTTTATAGCATAGGGTTGAGAAAAATACCTCGAATGGAAGGACGAGCTCTTTAAAATTTTCTTCTGGTGCACAGCGGAAGCACCTTCTTTCAGCGATTCAGCCTTCCAAACTATTCTCAATTCTCTCTTTCTAGATGGATGTGTGTGAGCACAATTTTCAGATTGGTCTTCTCATTAATAATATATAAAAAATATTTATAGAGAGATATAGAGTTTGTATCAGAGAAGATCTCTAATTCTAGAGATTATCTCTTATCAACTCTCTCATATATCTTATATATATATATATATATTATTCTAATATATATTTAGAAGATATAGTATCTTGAGAAAATTTCTCAACTATATCATCTTATCTAAATATATGTTAATTATTTATAATTTATTTCATAAATAAATTATAAATAATTAACTAATTGGACCTGGCCCATCAAGATAAAATTGATAAATAAATTATAGACAATTAGCTAATTGGACCTGGTCCATCAAGATAAAATTGAGCTAGCTTGGGGACTGAAGGCCCATGGATTCTTAGCTCCAACTTAAAAGATATTTGGGCCTTGTCATCTCATGACAACCCATTATCTTTTAAATTAACCCAAGGCTATTCCACTAAAAGCCCTGAGTTGCACTCTAGTAGTCCATGTTGAAATTCATTTAATTAAAACAACTTTTAATAAAATGAATTTTGGTCTTAGACCAATAATATCCACTTAATTAACCCTCCATTATAAGCTCGTAATTAAAATAGGCTAAATGTCGAGCCCCTTAATTACATATTTAACCCTAAGTTACTATTTATCTATATTTTGATCATTCTCAATATTTCCATATTTGTAAACAATTTACAAATAAATATTGTTATTCAATAAACAATTTATTGAATAAACTGTGGCCACAAATTTAATGATCAAAAAGATAAATAGCTTAGGTGAGCGTATCAGAATGGATTCCATCTTGTAAGTATATGTTCCCACGATTCATAATATTAAATCTCCAAGTTATCGAGGTTTTGACTATTAATAAGATCTCACTCCGTGATAACTCAAATATACTTAATCTATGAATGTGAGTCCATTACAAACTCAGGATTAAGGTTTATTAAGTTTACTAAAGCTTATGTAAATTATGATTAAAGACATTTATTAGCCAAATCATAATTTACAATAGTCCATTCAATATGTATATCTCATATATACTAATTTTCCTACTCAAAGTCACCACTTTAATGATCAAGGTAAATCACCCAATTAAGAAGTAGAAAAATTACAGCTTTAACATAATAAAATTCCCGTTTCATTAATAGCTGTGAATTTGGTTTAATTTATAAAACTTGTGATTTAAATCTTTCTGTATTGGCATCTTATGCCTAATAATTAAATCACATACTTTATAAACAAGGGACATTAATGTATGCTTAAATAAATAAATATTTTATTATATCCAGAAAAATAAACTAAAATAAAATGTCATTACATAAAACATGCTTTCAAGGGCACCAAAGAAATATAACTCTAACAAACTACTCTGCATATTTAATTCTTCTAATTTTCTCCCACGTGGCCATCATTTTGGATACTTCATGTCAGAAGAATCGGAACTATAAAACATGTGGCAGATTCATATTTGAGAATCTTTGTTACTTTCTTCACAAGTTCTTTCATTTAACTGAGTTAGTTGTATTATAATTTTGTTCTGTGGACTTGTGGCTGATTGACCATATATGGATACTGTTTCTGTACAAAACCTGTAGGCAACTTCCTCTAGCTGATTCTTTAATACAATATCTTTTTAACATATATAAATATTTATACATATCCTGGATTAAAAAAAGCATATATATATATATATATATAAACTTCATCGCAAGCTTTTTGGCAAGCAATAGAAATTAATGAATGCCTTGGAAAATTGACAACTCCATATTTAACACAGTTCTTCTGCCCCAACCCCCCCTTTTTTCTTTCTTCCATCCCTTTCTTCTCCTCTCCTTTGGTTTTTGGGTTGCCTTGCTTGGTGGGGTGCTTTGCTTTGCTTGTGTAGCTTTATGCGAAAATTTAGTTGAAAATTTTAGTGTAAGAGCTGGTAATTCAGTCCTCACCTCTCTCTCTCTCTCTCTCTCTCTCTCTCTTTCTCTCTGTCTGTGTGCGTGTGCGCGCTCGCGCGCGTGTGTGTGCCTATTATTAATGGGAGAAAAAATGTTCTGCTCGTAGCTTGCAGGTTTTCAAGCTCTGTAATTAGGTAATAAAATGGCCGCGCACAAGGTTGCTCATGCGACTTTGAAAGGACCAAGTGTGGTGAAGGAGATAATAATTGGCATCACACTTGGCTTGGCTGCTGGTGGTTTGTGGAAGATGCATCACTGGAATGAACAAAGGAAAACGAGGGCATTCTATGACTTGTTAGAGAAAGGTGAGATCAGCGTAGTCGTGGAAGAATGAAAATTTCCTAGCTTCTGTAATACATCTGTCAACACTACGGTGTCTTGACATTTGGCACTCCTGAAACGGCTTTTGAATTTAAAAATAAGCATACTAAGCTTGGACTTTAAAAAATAAATATGTTATGCTGGATCATGTGGCCAAATTATTGTCCTACAAAGCTTGAAAGCTTTCTGGTTTTTGCTTGCTTGTTACATTTTATGGAAGGTGGATGTGGGTTTGTAATGGATGGCTTTTGCTTTTGTTGCTTGTTCATGGTTCATTTCCACCTCTTAACAAACGGAAGCAATCCTGTTCGCAGCAAGATTGAAAAGTTTGTTCAATCAGATAAAAAAAAAAAGATTGAGAAGTTTACTCAATCAGATAAACTGTGGATACCCGTCCATGGTGGTGTAAAAGGGTCGGGTTGACCCGAAGCCCGGCCCAACCCTACCCTGCCACCCCGTAACAGGCTCGGCCTGCTCTGCCCCTATGCACCTGGGTTAGGGCTTGGATTGAGGTGGCCCAGCCCGAGTCGATTCACCCCCTGGCCGCTCGACCCGGAGCACCCCTGCTGTCTTTGGTGGCTGGCCCAGCCTCCCAGGTGCAGTTTTTTTTTTTTTTTTTTTCTTCTCTAACCGATGGTTGCTGCCAGCCGTCTCCCCCCCCCCCCCAAAAGAAGAAAACGACTACTTTTATTTTTTTAATTACAAATTAATCCCAAAAAATTACAAACCCCACCCTCAATCATCCATTATAAATATCCCTTCTATTTTTAATCTAAAAATCACAAAAAATTCTCAAGTTCTCCCAAATGTTCTACTCTCTCAAGTCTCAAGCTAATATTCTTCAATTGTGCTATAGTGTTCAAATTTGAAGTTAAGATTGAAAAATCAAGTGTTTCAAGGCTTCCAAGACTTAATTTTGTGTGTTATATTATGTTATATTTTTTAGTTAATATACATACATACAATTTTTTTTTTTTTTAATTCGATACTTTAATCTTTTCCATCAAATTAAATTTTCTAAATAGATCCTAGTGACTCCCATTTTTTTTTTGATGTGGAGGGTGAGGGCTCTGTCACTCCTCTCACCATGAGCAATTTGAAACACCAATATTCCCTAGCACAAGTAATATTGCTGCATTATCATCACAAAGAGTGTGAGTTCAAAAGTGTGAAATTTTTTTATTAGAATTACACGCGATGATGGAGCGCTTAAAGTAAAATGTAATATTTGTGAGGATTTATTAGATAGTAGGATAACTTTTGAGACTACTCACTTAGAAAGACACTTAAATAGAAGGCATTTACAAGATCCTTGTCTTAATTTTATAATTGACCAATTCTTTTCATGTGCTTCACAATCTCAATTAAGTAGTGAAAGTGGTAATTTAAGTATTTTTTTTTTATGATTCTACAAGAACATAAGATGATTTAATTAGATTTATTATTAAAGATGAACAACCTTTTACAAGCTTTTTACTATGAGAAAAAATCTAAATTTGAAAGAATTTATTTACGATAGTTTTATACAACAATTTCATGATTTTTTAAGAAACACTTCAAGAAATCATATTTTATAAGATTTTTAAACAGAAAATGATCAATGAAAACTTTTTTTGAAATTTTTCAAGGAAATGTTTGTCAAACTTTCTATATGTGGAGTTCTTGTCAAAATCTTGAATATATTTGTATAATTGCACATTGCGTCAATGAAAATTAGAATTTAAATAAATGCATTATTTCTTTTAAATTAGTTGAACAAACCCTACATTGGAGTGAGTGTTTGAGAAATTATTTTTAATAAACTTGTATCATGGGAATTAACTAAAAAAATATTTTCTATTACTTAAGATAATGCTGTATATAATAATATTTGTATTAATTACTTAGATAATGCTTTGTCTTCAAGGGGTGTTTTATTTCAAGAGAGTTGTTGTGCCCATATATTTAATTTAATTTAATTGTAAAAGAGGGATTGAATATTTTTGATGCCTCTATTTCTAAAATAAAATAAATTGTACTTTTTGTTATGAGTTCTACAAAGGAGTTCATATGTTTAAGAATATATATAGCCGATTATGTTTAAAACTTAGAAAATTGCCTATTTGAAATTAATATAAGATAGAATTCAACTTATATTATGTTGAAAGCAACTATTAATTATCAAAGAGCAATTGAATTTTTTATTTTAAATAATCAAGTTATTGGTTTAGAAACTATTTTGGACATTAATTGGGCTAATGTAATTTTTTATAAAAATTTTTTATATGTTTTTGATGTTGCAATTAAAATATTTTGTAGGGTTTATTCTTCTACCTCTTTTACAGTTCTTTTATCAGTTGGCCACTATTAATGATATTTTCAAAAAATATATTACCCAACCTTATTATAGTAATATGGTTGTTAACATGATGGAAAATTTTAACAAATATTTTAAACCACTTTCTATATTTTGTTTGTGCAATTATTTTAGACGTTAGATATAAAGAAGATAATCTTCTTATATTATTAAAATTGATATATAGTTTTGAAAGTGCCAACGAGAAATTAAATAATATTAAAGAGTAACTGGAAGTTGTAATGAGTTGGTATGATACTAATTGCACACATGCCTAATCGATAACCACCATAACGCGATCGTCTCATTCTAATTTTAGGGACCTCCCTTTTTGGAATCGAGTGAAATATTGACAGACGAATGTATCAACAAGTGATAGGTTATCTTCATCTAATCTGCAATGTTATTTGGGTATATCTCCAGTACAAAATGAAAATAACTTCAATATTTTAGACTAGTAAAAGGGACAACAATCTAAGTTTTTAGTCCTTTCAGCTGTTGCCTGCGATATCTTCGCATTTTCAGTTTTTACTGTGGCATCTGAACAAGCATTCAATACAAATAGGCGCGTTATTGCTGATCGCAGGAGTCGACTAGCCCCATATACAATAAAGGCCTTAATGTGTTTATGAAATTAGTATCTCGCCAAAAAAAAAAAAAAAAAAAAAAAAAAAGAAAATCAACAAGTCGACCAAAAAGAGAAACTTTCTCTTGAATTTGAGGCAATGTATTTGGGTGAAGTAGAAGAACATAGTAGTGATGAATAACGATGATGTATAGATAGAGTAATATTTGTAAATGATAGTTAGGTTTATAGGTGCCAACTTAGTTAGGATGTGTAAGACCTGAAGCGATGCACCTATTTACTTGCTCAATCTTTTTTTTTTTTTTTTTTAACAAGTCTACATTTGTAAATTTGTAATACAAATTTAATTGTTTATTTTTTTTAATAAATTTTAATTTTTATCAATAAATGTTTTAATATGTTATGAATCTTATTTGTATTTTATTTAATTTATAAAAAGTAAAAAATAATATTAAAAAATCTTTTGGGTCAGCTGGGATGTGTTAGGGGGGAAATTGGTGACCTTGATTCGACCCGACCCGAAAAGAGGAAGGGACAATAGAGGCAGGCTGGTTGCAGGTTGGATCAACCACGGGTCTAGGGGTGGGTCAGACCTAACCCGACCCTTTTATGCCACTACCCGTCCATGGGTTTCTACCGCTAAATGGTCAGCTAGTGGGGACTTTTGCTTATTGAAGCCAAAGCCTTTTTATCCGTTCTTGAATCTCTCGTCTGTCTGAGCACTTGTTTATTTTAAGGTTGGTGAAGATATTAGGAATCTAAGCATTAGTTGGTGCTAAATAACAATAAGAAAATAAAGGCAAGTTTTGAGATTGACGAATATATTTGGCATCTAAGCATTAATTGGTGCTAAATAACAATAAGAAAATAAAGGCAAAAAGAAAATTAGAAGTAACAAAATATAAGTTAGATTATTGATTTCAAAAATAGTTTTCTCATTTTATTTTTTGAAAGTGCATTTGGTTATTCTATTTTTTTCTTGTTTTTCACAAATCAAAACTAAATAAATCAAAATTTTGACAACGTTTTAAAGATATTTTAAATGATTTCGATGTTAAATTTATATACATATATATGTAGGCATGTTAATATCCCATTAAATTATATATTTACACTTTGTTTATATTTATAATTTTTTTCACTTATTCTCTCTTATTAAAGTCAATTTCTAATATAATCAACAAATACATTTTCTTTTAATTACAAACTAGTTTTCAAAGTCATTACCAAATAGGATCTCCATTTTGTTACTAAGTGAGGTGGAGAATCTATTTCTAGCAAGTCACCTTTTAAATTAGAATTGGTAATTTATCTTTAATAGTGGTATGTTGCTAAGTGAGGTGGAGAATTTATTTCTAGCCAATCACCTTTTAAATTGGGAATAGCAATTTTATCTTCAACAGTAGTATGAGCATATGATATACATTAAGCTAGTGGGTGAGCATTAGAACTTACAGAATTACCTTTATGGTTACGTCAAATGAAAATGGAGGTTAACATAACAATACTACATCAAGTTCTTGGCATTAATGTAGGAACTGTTGGATTAAAATTCCCAGTTCAGATGCACTTATATTATTTTAATTAAAAAAAAAACATGAATGCATCAACAGTCCTGATTGCAAGTTAATGCTATGTCTGCCTCTCCAAATTCAGGTCATATGGTTAAAAGACTTGCATATCGCTAATAGGTGAACAACATAATTTTGAAACACTATCCTCTATTTCAAAAAGTGGATTTTGTGGGATTTGATATTATTTGATAAGAATTCTCACTAATTCTCCTGTTTGGAATCAAAATAAAATTTTATGCATTTGATTTGATTTGATTTCATAGCTTAAATTTTGAAATTTCAAATATCATTTGAAATCTAATTTAAAATAATAGAATTTGATGAGAATTAATTATTTTCTTAAGTTATTTAAATCAGTGAACAAATTTACTCTTATATATTATATTTATTCTATCTTATTTTTTTTCACTAACATGGTCAAATTTGACATTTCTTTTAAATCAATTCAATTCAATTATTAAATTTAAACATGTATTTCAAACACAAAATTTTATTTACCAAATCAAATCAAATCAAATCAAATTTTTACTTTAAAATCAAATTAATTCTAAAATAGAAAGTTTTCAAATAGAGTGTTAAAGAGTAAAAAGGGGATCAATAGAACCCGGATGGGTACTAAAAAAAATTTTGAAGAATGTAGGTAAGATTAAGGGTAAAAGACCTTCTTTACCTATTTATTTTTTAAATTTTTGAAAAAAAATCGACCACTCTAATTTTTATTAATATTTCTAATAAACAATTTTTTCTTTCATGTGAAAACCTTTTTTTAATTTTTATTTAAAAAAAGGCTTTCCATTTTGTATTAATTACTCTTTATTTTTTCGCTAAAATAGATGATATAATTCAAATTTAGAGTTTCAAAACTTTTCTAATTTGTAAAGAAAAATATTTCACATACTGGGGGGCGTTTAGAAGCAAAATTTTTAGTAAAAAACTACCAGCTTTTAATGCTTGAGTGTTTGGCAAACACTAGCTTTTGCTACTTTTTTGCTCTACTACAGTAGCTTATCAACTTAAAAGTACCTAAAATTTGTTAAAATTTGCTAAAAATTATTAGAAATTGCCAAAAGTTGCTAAAAAATGTTAAAGTTACCAAAAATTTTACTAAATACTCAAAAATTACAAAAAGTTGTTAAAAATTATTAAAAATTACTACATGCTTCACCAAACACATCAAAAATTACAATTAGAAACTTTGGACAAAAAAATACCAAAAGTTGCTAAAAAATGTACCTCCAAATGCCACCAAAATATTTGTTATTATGTTGCAATTTTAATATAATCTTTAATAATGAATATAGATTTACTCACTCACGATCAAAATTCGTGAGTAAGACTATGAGTAAAGATACTCTCATTATGTAATGATTCAGTACTTTATAAATACATTTATTTATACATTGCTATGTATTACGCCACTTGGTAGGCTGTATTGAACGTTTGTTTACTTTACTATGGCTAAAAATTAGGTTAGATTTTAATCGTGGTTGTATCTTGGATTCAACACTTAGAAAAATTCTAGATTTTAATTTGGTGTATGTACGATTTCTAGATTTTAATTTGGTGTATGTACGACTGAGCTTACCTTATGCATACAGTCGAGACCCTTGGTGTCTCATGCACTTGAGAGTTTTTTTGGTGTGTGCATAAGGGTGAGTTTATTTTTGGTGCGCATGACTTTGCCCAGATCTTTTTCGACAGACTTCACCTACCACTTTTACTTTATGCATATACGTCAGTACGTATATAATTTAATTTGATCATGGCCTCACATGTGGTTTCTTGGCTTCCCAATGAAGCTACCTTCTATCTCATCACCATCTAGGCTTAGGTGAAATAGGAGATGTGTTTTCAAACCATATATATTTATATATGGGTTGAGAGAGATTTGAGTTGCTTGAGTTGAGTGAGAGGGGTTGAGAGAGGCTTTTTTGATGGTAAAAAAGAATTAAACTAATAAAAATAAAATATAGAACTCACAAGGCATACTCCTAATAATACAATGAAACTCAAAATTATCTTTGAGTACCAAAGATCCAAGCTCGCTAGAAACTAGGTGAGGAACATAAGTTTGCACAAGCTACTCTCAACTAACCATAGAGACTACTCGTCTAAAATAGATAAGGGAATGAAGCAAATTTGCACCAAATGTCTATTGGGATTTGTCCTTAAAAAAGGCTTACAGTTCATAATGTAGAAACAAATCATCTACACTGCTTGACGTATCAAAGAAACCACATCAATGTAAATGTTATCAAACAACTGTAAATTCCTTTCTCTCCATAGTAGGTAAACCATGGCTACCAAACCTAGTGTCCCCAGTACATGAAGCAAAGATGTTCCTAAGGAATTACTGATACTTAACTGAATAATATCCTCCCATGTAGAAGCAAAACACTGCAACCCAAGCTTCTTTTGCAACTCTAACCACATTCTTCCAATATAACTACACTGAAAGAATAAATGAGAACGATCTTCAATTGCATCCTTGGAGAATACATATCTGGTAGGCTGTATTACTCCAAGAGAGATAAGTTTATCTTGAGTAAACAACTTATATTGAATAGTTAGCCACAAAATAAATGAGTATCGAGGAATATGGTATTTAAACCAAACAATGGAATACCAATCAAACTATCAAAAAAAAAAAAAAAAATGGAATACCAATCAACCTCATCATGATGATCTTGAATGACATCTTGAATCACTTGATCTACATTAGTAGCATTTGGCAAAGGTAATAACTGTGTAGCTTGTTGAAGCTCCATAAGATCAATTGTATTAACCCTAGGCTAAGCCCATCTATCATGTGAAATAATATCTGTCACTTTAGCATTATTGGGAAACCTTGAATCATAAATAACCCGAGCATCCAAAGATGTACAAATAGAACCTCCTAACAACTAAGGATTAATCCACAATGAAAATTTTCTTCCATCCCCTACTTTGTAAGAGATATAAGGGTGAATTAAAAGCATTAATTACAGAATTTTCCTCCAAGTCCAAGAACAATTCCACGAAACTTTGGCAATCTAGAATTGACTTCTCCCTAACAAATTCACATGAACCCAAAGAGGGCAGAAGAAAGATCACACAACAACCAAATATACCTAGACATGGCTGTTCTATTCCAAACTTTAATCTTCTTAATTATCAAAAAAAAAAAAAAAAATTTAATCTTCTTAATACCCAAACCACCTTCCTTCTTAGGTCTAGTAACCTGCTCCCAAGGAACTTTAGATTTTGTAAAAGAAAGAAAAGTGTCTTTTCATAGAAAAGAGCACAATTTAGCTTCAACAGACTTAACTGTAAAATCTTCCTCCAAGTTTAGGAACAATCCCATGAAACTTTGGCAACCTAGAAATGATTTCTCCCTAAGAAATTCACATGAACCCAAGTTGCCCAAAGAGAGGTAGAAGAAGGATCACACAACAACCAAATATACCTGGACATGATTGCTCTATTCCAATCTTTAATCTTCTTAATACCCAAACCACCTTCCTTTTTAGGTCTAATAACCTACTCCCAAGCTACTTTAGCTTTTATAGAAGAAAGAGAAGTGCCTTTCTATAGAAAAGAACACAGTTTAACTTCAATAGATTTAATCATAGAGGCAAGTAGAATGAACTGGACGCACTAATAAGACCAAATGCTTGGTTGATAGGGAGTTGAGTTGCTTGAGTTAGTTTCTTGGTTTATAAATTAAGGTAAGTGTTGTGAGCTTGTGTTGATTGTATGAATTTTTTGTGTTGAAGAGAGAATTTATTCGTGGTTGAGGTCGAGTTCGAGCTCTGGTATTCAAGTTGTTCATCCTTTTTTCCAACTTCTCGTTCTTTGTTTGGAGTGGGGGTTTCTACCACTATGATTGGGTGGATCGTGGTTATGCTAGCATGTTTAGTACATGTTAGGGTGAGTTAGTTAGATCAAGTTGAGTATTATAAAAATTGGAGAATATACACATATATATGTGGTTGAAATATAGAGGTTAGGAATTTGATTAAATTTGTGACTTTTATTTGCGCAATATATGAAATTGATGCATGATGGTGGTTTATAAATGTTCATAGCATGTTTAGAAAAAAAAAAAAAGAAAGAAAAAAATTGGTATAGAATAGATGAATGATTTGAGTATTGTGTTGATTTGTATTGAAACCCAAAAAACAGAGCATATCAACCTACTGGTGCATGAGCTCTCGCATGTGCATGACTTCCTAGAAGTTGGGGTGTGTGCACGACAAGACCCAGATTGGGTTTGTTAGTCTTTTTGTGATTGAATGCATGTTTATGCCACACTTGTCTTTTTTTTAGTAAATAATATATAATTTGTATTGATGGGAATACAATTACAAAATCAAGAGGGTATATCCTCAATATACATGGATCTACACATTGTTAGTATGATCTGTACAAAATTATGGAATCTCCCAATTCTTACATATACTTATTTTTTCAAAAGTATGATACTTCGGATGTATTTTATATATATGTTTCATGTGATGACATAAACGAACGGTTATAATTGAGACTTATCTTAAGATATTAAGATAAGGATGTGATGTTGGGGGATGTGATATCTGGCTAAATTTTGATTTTAGGATGATGTTTAGAGTTACTAAAATAGATTGTATATATACCTATAGGTTGTAAATTCCTAGACTTGCATAGGGGTTAGTTACTCACGTTCAAGTAGTCTTGTAACTTACGAAATTGAGGTAGATGCTTGTATAATGTTGTTACTCTTGAAACTTAGACCTACGTGGTAAACGCTGATGGCATAGAGTTACTCCTGAGACTTGGACTTAGCTGACAGACACAATTAGGTATGGTTAAACCCTAACTTTGATTATGAGTTTGACACCGGCATGAGATGGTGTTTTGGATTGGGTCTTATGGCCACAGGCCCACCCCATTGAGTGCCTAAAACCCCGAGGTTTGGTTATGTGTTGGTTATATTGCTACATGTTAATACTGTTAATTTATGATTTATGGTTATGATAATAGTATGAACTATAATTTATTATTTTGATATTACTACCATATCCATGATAAGAGCATGTTTAGAACGTATTATATGTTCAATTGTGTAGTGAATACCTATTATTAGTGCTCAATTTGCCGCAACTTTTATTACAAATCCCAACATTGATAGATCGGTGGTCATTAGGCTTAGTTTCTTGTAAGTCTTTTTTTTTGTTGTGTATATTTTAACCTCTAAGTTGATGTATTCATTGTATATTATTTTTTTTAACTTCTCAAATGTGAGACGCTTGTTTATATTATTGTTTTAGGATTGTACAAGCCCGGTGAACCCGATTTTACATATTTATTAAAGTATTGTTTCCCAACGCTTAGCTGAGGTTTTATTATATTATTTTGAATTATATAATTCTTTTACTCCTATTATGGTTTGTATGATTTTGATCAAGACTTATTGTGTGTATGTATGATGATAATTGCATATGTAATAATTCATGTCTCCAGAGTATAAGATTCATAACGTGACACGTCACTTGATGAGCAAGAATGTTGGTATCACTCATGTGAATATGAGTAAAGGATAAATAATAAATGGGTAAGGAGTAAGGCTACTTGTACCATCCCTATCCATGCAATTTAATTTTTTAGATTATTAAGAATTAAAAAATAATAATTTAAGAAAAATCAAATATATTTAGTTTTAAATATAAATATAAATATAAATTTTTAAAATATTTAGTGCTTACACTAGGTATACCTTTAAGGTTTTATGTATTTTTTTTAATATATTCTTTTTTATCATTGAAAAAAAATAAAAAGTTCAACACAAAATTTAAATCATTTTTCAGTTGTTTAATTTGTATGACTGCTTTTCTTTGTATTCTTTTTTTTTTTTTTTTTTATCTTGATGAATTTAGTTTTCTTGTTATAATTCCTATTTATTACTAATTAATATTATTGTTGGATCTTGAGAGAAAGAAGGATATTAAATTCACTTACGGAGAAAAAAGAATGAGAGAGATAAGAGATTGAGAGGGAGAAAATAGTGAGGAAGAGAAAGAGGGAATAATGAAAGCCTTCCTTGAAAATTTTTGGACTACCAATTATTTTCAAATTTCAGATTTAAGATTGCTATATATGATTTGAGATAAAAAAAAGAGGGTTTAATTAAAAAAATCTGGAGAAAGAAAGAAAAAAAAAAGTTGCTGCATAATATTTGAAAGCATAAAAGAAAAAAAAATACTACTGTACGTTACGGATAATTTGCGAATATTAATAAAACCAATTAGTTATTTTCTTTCATTAATACCACTAATAACCACCCACAACTTAAAAAGTGTATAAATTAATTTTAAATTTTTACAAGTTATTTAAGAAATTTTACCCTTTTAATTTTATTTTTTATTTTCCTTAAATGCCTTTTAACTGCTTTTATAATTTTTTTTTTATTTTCTTTAGATACCCCTTAATTACCTACTATTGAATTAAATACCTTTAAATACTCATTTATTATTTAATATAATTTTTTAAATTCATTTTAAATAAATAAAAATAATAATAAAAAATATGCGCATAGCAAGTGCCCCACTCCTCTTATATATATAATTGTATATTAATGCTGCCAAATACAGATACATGAATCCGGCAGGGCAGAGAGCGTGCACCGATCCGCTCTGAAGCTCAAAGAACCACTTATAGAATAGGAAAAATTCAGAATGCGTTTCCAAAAAAAATCATCAAATCGTGGCAAATTCTTATGTTATAACATCATTAATTTGATGATTACACACGTTTCTCCTCGAACCCATGGGCGGAGAAAAAAATGCATTTTACATTTCTATTTCTCCTTTACTGATGCCAGGAAGCATCCCCCAACAGATAGCAAGCGATTTCAGGAAGACGCGACAAACTCCCCAAGCTCATAAATTAGACCACTGTGATCCCAGATCTCCCACGGAGGCAAAAGCCACAGAGCCAGTTTAGGCATTGGCACAACAATGCAAATTAGAGGACTAATTTAATGTCACTTTGGAATACAACAGCTACAAAACAAATAATACACCATGTAAGCAACAGTCTATGAATCGCTTGAACTTGCGAATGTAGCTGACTTCCCTATGACGAAGGCCAAACGCTATTTTCCCACCTGTTAATATTTCACCTCAAAGCTTCAACCTTCTATCTTTCGCAGCTCAGAAACGGCAATCTAGAATAGTTGTTTGGCAGATATTAGAACAGCATAATAGAATCGAAACAAATTTCTTTTAAGTAACACAAAAAAACAGAGGCCTCGTTTGATTCGTGGACGGAATGAAACATCCAGGGATCGTCGGTCCCGAAATTCCTTATCTATCGACACTAGCAACATTTGTTCGAGTCCAAAAGATAAAACCCAGGATTACCACTACTCAATATTTGTGTGTACTGATTTATTTTATGGGATTTAAACAAACAAAAGATAAAACGTGGGATTATCGTTATTCAATATTAATGCGTACTTGTTTATTTTATGAGCTTTCAAAAAAAAAAAAAAATGAGATAAAGATGAAAAATGACTATACCCCTAATTAATATTGTAATATAATATCATCTTATATCTTATATAATATATTCAATTATATTTATCAAATAAGTATATAAATATATGATGCATAATAAAATATAATAAAAATGTTATGAACGTAATTTATTAAAAAAAAAAAATGCAATATGTACATAATTAATAAACATATTATGAATGAATATAATGTAGTTATATTTTAAAAAGCAAACACAATACAAAATTTATTAAAATTATACCACATTCTATTAAATTATTTTACATTATATTATAGGAAACAGTTACATTATTTTTAAATTTTATGCAAACATATTATATTTGATACCAATACTACTAATAGTCTAATACAAGTAAAGAGTAACTGCATTGCTGAAACGAGGTCTATGGTGAAGCCCCATATGAAGCAGATACACTTCTAAGAAAGTGACATACCGGTGTGTTATCCTGTCGCATTAGATACTTATGCCAATCATTGGATACTCTTACAAGAGACGCACGTTCACAACTTAGACGTACATGAAATATATTATAATTTGAAAAAAGAATTTACATTTATTTTATAATTTAAGAATTTTAGGACCTAAAACATCTAAAATATTTGTAAGCAACAATATTTTAAAATATAAATTAACAATAGATGAATGCATTTTTAGAACAAAAAGGAATAAATAGTTCTTTTTCATGTACTTATATAAAATATATATTATTCATTAACATGTCCCTGCAATTAATGGCAGAGTGACACTGAGGCAAGGGGGTCCTTGATTTTGAAGGTGAAATACCCCTGATATTTTAATCTTATTAAAAAAATTAAGAATAATTAAAAAATTTTAAACATAGAAGAACCTACAATAATCAAACCCAAGCATTTTTTGTGGAATGAGTAGCATTCCAAACTACACCAGTGAATGCTTTTGTGAATAATATTAAAATACTTATAATTATATTTATGTGTGTGTGTATTTTTGTAATAGGAAACATCTCTAATGAACCTTTGAATACTATTAGAAGGCCCTAGTTGAACCATTAAAATGTGAAAATATATCATCAATATAATGTCCGATTCGATTATGATAATTTTCTGTCTCTAATGGGCAGTATGGCTTCTCTCCTACTTTCAACATTGACGTGACTCGCTAACCTCTTCCTAGGTGCTTTGTGCCCGCCTTAGTGAAAATCTTAGGTCTACCCCTACTTGTCATGCTGTGTCCTAATAATTTTGAAAATTAGTGTGTTAATGTATCCATGTTGTATCCGTATTACGTAATTGTGCTTCTTAAGGAGCCCCTATTATGTAGAGAATTTACTTTAAATTTGACCAAAAAACCAATTACAAAAAAAAAAAAAAAAAAAAGAAAAACTATCAACTCTAAATGAAAAGAATAATTTTGTAAAATTAGATAACCCCACCCACAATTAAAAAAAAAGAAAGTAGTTAACATCAAATATAACTGCTCACCTCACCAGTTACAATATGATCAAGTATAAATGCTCACCTAGGGATTACAAAGTTCTCGTTACAAACCTTTCAATCCTTATAGAGAGATAACTAAGCTATAGAATTCCAATAATTCTGATGGGTAATGATTTCCCATACAAAGATTATATCATGAAAGTTCTTTGTACAAACTTTTCAAACGTTATGTAGAGAGAACTACTAACTAGGCTACAGAATTTTGATGGTACCAACTACAGGTAGTTTTTTTTTTTTTTTTGGGTGGGGTTGGGGTGGGGAACTCTTTCTTCAAAAGGTTTCTAATTCTTTATTTTTGAAGAGATATGGATGACAAAACGTGGGTTTATAGAGAAAAAGAAAGATAGGTATTAGATATTTTTGAAGTTCAAAGGGAGACTGAAGGAGATGGGAATTCAAAATTTTGGATACCTACATTCCCACGAATGTATTATGTCTTAGAAATCTAACCAAACCAAACCAAACCAAATTAAGCCTTTTCCCATTAGGTGGGGATGTCTTAGAAATTTATTCAGATTTTTTTTTTTTTAGGGGGAGGTGTTAATGTGCATTAATAGTAGGAAATGTATCTAGCAATATATCTAGTCTTTAGGAAATGTGAATAGTCACCTATGTATCTGAATAATCACCTTGTGTACATATATAAATATACACACAAGTACCCAGTTGGGTGTATAGATTGAAGTCAATAAATCTAGTTTCTTACATGATATCAGAGCGTTAGTTCCTAGTTCCTGTGTAAGTACTACAAAAATTCAGTACTATGGTGTTCAAAGTTGTACATCGGAGATCTTCTCTGTACTGTGTTAAGGTCAAAAACATGAAGCCATCACGTCTGACCACTGAAGGCTGCAACCATTCATCCAAACCAACAGCCATATACATACCTGAAGAATCACCGAAAGTAGGCGACCGCCGTCAAAGAAGTCCAAGCACTAGAGAAGACCCCATCCGCTGTCACGTGCCGGTCGTTCATCTGTGCATGGGACCCATGCACTTCCCTCCTAGCCGCATGTGTGAGCACGTGAATCTTCAACAGGTCACCGCGCTTCCAACAGTCTGCTTGCCCTTCTCCAGCAAGGCCTCTAGTCACTTCCAATCAAGGTTTTGACCTCTTTTGTCTCTTTTCTTGTTCAACAGTTTACTGTTTGATTCTGGAAGTCTATTGTTTTTGGTTTGGTACTACTATTTTTGGGTCCTTATAGCTTCTGAAATACTTGTTGATCATAAGATTATTGGTAGTTCTATTTCCATCCCACAACAACTGACAACTAGGAAATTGAATGGAACAAATTATGTTTAATGGTCCAAGGCTATCAAAATTGCATTAACCGAGTATGGTAAACAAAAGCATTTGACTAAGTTTGGGCCTTTTGAAACTAATTCTACATATGATGCTTGAGTACAAAAAGATGCTCACTTGGTTAGCTTATTATGAACTCCGTGGAACCTAATGTCACCAACACGTGCACTCATCTTGACACATGTAAGAAGATATGGGAATATTTTCATTTATTGTTTTCCAGTGATCTCACCTGCATGTATGACTTGTCACTAGAGTTCTTTCAATTTCAACAGTCCAGCAGACCAGTTATAGAATACTTTGCCTCTTTGAAGCGTGTTTATGAGGAATTAAATTCTCTACAGCCATTATCAACAGACATTAATATGATGTAGAAGTAACTAGAACAGATGGTTGTACTCTGTCTTCTTGCCGGACTAGACTCTGAGTTTGAGCCAATCAAAGCCCAAATACCTAGTGGGGTTTCTTTTCCCTCGTTTGCAGAAACTTTTACTCTCGAGTCATGAGAGCTGCTTCTAGAGTTTCATCCACCACTGTTGATGCTACAAGATCCACTGTAATCAGTCAAATGCCTTCAGATGGTAAAAATTCTAGATACTAGACCTCGTCTCGGTCCAACGATCGTGGGGCTCATGGAGGTCATGCTCATAGAGGTCATGGTACAAGACCTAAATGCTCTTATTGTGGCCGTGTTTGATGTTAGGGAAACTTGCTGGGAACTTTATGGAAAACCAGCTCATATGGTTCATGCAGCCTCCTCTAATGCTTCTATCTCTATAGATAAGCCCAGTACAAATGAATCAACAATTGTGAATCTTTCAGGAGAACTTTTAAAAGAAGAATATGCCAAATTCCTTCAGTATCAAACAGCTCATCATGCATTTCTTCCTATGGCTTCTTTGGCCCATCAAAGTAATTTCACTACTTGTGTCTACTTCTTTTCATACATCTTGGGTCATTGATTTTGGTGCTTCAGATTATATGTCTAGTACTTCCTCATTGCTCTGATATTTAGTTTTCTCCCATTTCAAATGTTACAACAACTAATTATTCATCTAATCTAGTAAAAGGTGTCAGTGAAATTTTTCCATCTTCTAATTTGTCCTTATCTTCAATGTTATATGTTCCATCCTTATCTTCCAATCTTCTAT
Source organism: Vitellaria paradoxa (assembly GCA_019916065.1). Classification (NCBI taxonomy): domain Eukaryota; kingdom Viridiplantae; phylum Streptophyta; class Magnoliopsida; order Ericales; family Sapotaceae; genus Vitellaria; species Vitellaria paradoxa. The sequence continues at coordinate 21,870,727 of CM034243.1, read as the reverse complement.
CTGTTAGTGAACTCACTAGACAATTAAATTACTCGATAACTTTCTTTCCTGATTCTGTGATTATTCAAGATTTGAAGACAAGGAAGAAGATTGCAGAAGGGCATTAAGCTCAGGGACTCTACTATTTGGCTGGTTCATTTGCTCCTTCATCTATTACTTGTTCTGCAACTGCCTCTACGATTAAAATTCATTGCCGTTTGGGTTATCCATCTTTTGAAAGGTTAAAATTTATGATTCCAAGTTAGTTAACTACAGTCATTAGATTATGAGTCTTGTCAACTAGGAAAACATCTCCATGCTTCCTTCAGTCCTAGAGTCAATAACAAGTCCTTGAGTCCTTTTCATTTAGTTCACTCTGATGTATGGAAACCTAGTCGAGTTATGTTAAAGTTGGGGTTTAAGTACTTTATTATGTTTATTGATGATTTTTTAAGACTTACATGAGTTTATTTAATGAAAGACTGTTTTGAGTCTATCTTTCAATCCTTTTGTCTTGAAATAAAAACTCGATGCATCTATTAAGATTCTTCGTAGTGACAATACCAAAGAATACTTTTCTAAACCTTTCACTGATTTTATGACATCATTTGCCATACTTCATCAGTCATATCTTGTCCTCGCACCCCACAACAAAATGGAATTGCTAAGAGAAATAATTTAGAAACAGCTCGTTGTTTAATGTTTCACATGAAGGTTCCAACAACCTTTTGGGAAGACGCTATTCTCACAGCATGTTACTTAATTAATAGGATGCCATCTTCTGTTCTAAAGGGATGTTCTCCTTACTCTGTGTTGTTCCCCCAGACACTGCTGTTTCCTCTTCCTCCATGAATTTTTGGGTGTGTTGCATTTGTCCATCAACTTGATAGTGGGACTGATAAACTTGACCCTTATGCCCTTAAATGTATCTTTTTGGGATATTCCCAGGTACAAAAAGGATATTGATGTTATAGTGCTTCTCTCAATTGATATTTCATTTGTGCTGATGTTTCATTCTTTGATAATACCTCTTTCGTTTCTAATGATTTTTCTGTTTCTGATATAAATGAGTGTCTCCATTTACCTGTAATTTCTCCCTTTCGTCTTTCTCGTCCTAATCTGTAGGTTTATACCATACGGTGGGCAGTAATAGAGTCTCTCTCTGATGCTTCAAGCACACCATCTTCTCCTATCCAGTCTTCAGATCCTGCTCCCGAGTCAGAGCTTTGTCATCTTGATCTTTCAATTGTTCTTCGAAAAGGTAGACGAGATTGTACTTTCCATCTTATATTTAACTTTGTTCCCTATACATCCTTGTTTCCATCATATCATGCTTTTGTTTCTTCCTTGTCTATTATTTCTATTCCTAACTTTGTGTTTGAAGTACTTTCTCATTCTGTGTGACGTAATGCTATGGTAGATTCGAGCCAATGATACATGAGATTTGGTCACTCTTCCTCCTAAGAAGTCAGCAGTTGGTTGTCGTTAGATGTATAATGTCAAAGTTCACCCTAATGGTTCAGTTGATCGGTTAAAAGCAAAGCTCGTTGTCAAGGGATACACTCAAGCCTATGATCTCGATTTTTAAGAGACCTTTTCTTCTATAGCCAAGATCACATCAGTACGTCTTGTCATTTCTCTTGTAGCCACTTTTCACTGGTCTCTTCATCAACTCAATGTTAAAAATGCTTTCCTACATGGTGATCTTACCAAAGAGGTGTACATGGAGCAACCTCCTGACTTTGTTGCTCGAGGGGAGTCTGGACTAGTCTGCTAATTGAAGAAGTTACTGTATAGCCTAACACAATCCCCTCATGAATGGTTTGACAGATTTAGTGATGTGGTGATTGAATTTGAATTGATACGTTGCAGTGTTGATCATTCTGTTTTCTACCGTCATTCCTCTCAGGAAAAGATATGGTTGTTGATTTATGTGGATAATATTGTAATGACATATGATGACACAGAAGGAATTCATGATCTGAAGATATTCTTTCAAACTAAGTTCAACACCTAGGATTTGAGTTGATAAAGCATTTCTTGGGCACTGAGATTGCAAGATCACACAAGAGTATTGCTCTTTTTTAGAGAACATGTTCTTGATCTGCTGTCTGAAATCAGCATGTTAGGAGCTAAACCAATTGATACTCTAATGGATCCCAATACAAAACTTCTTGTAGATAAGAGAGAATTATTGGAAGATCCTAGTCGATATAACAGATAAGTTGGGAAGCTTAATTATCTGACAATCACACGACTAGATATCTCATTTGTTACAAGTGTAGCAAGTCAATTTCTTGATGCACCTTGATCTAGTCATTGGGATGCGATCATTTGTATCCTAAGATATCTAAAAGGTGCACCAAGATATGGTTTGTTGTATCAAGATAATGGTCATATACTCGCTCAAGGTTATACAGATGTAGATTGGGCTGATTCGCCAATAGATAGACGATCAACTATTGGGTATTGTATTTTTGTGGAAGGAAACTTAATATCATAAAAAAGTAAAAAGCAAGCAGCAATGATCAAGTGCAGAGTAAGAGCATAGAGCCATGGCCCATACGTCTTGTGAATTGATTTAGATATGTTATATGTTAAAGGAATTGGGAGTCTCTGGATCACAGCGTATGGAACTATTTTGTGATAATCAAGCTACTGTTCATATAACCTCTAATCTAGTGTTTCATGAGCGAACCAAGCATATTAAAGTTGATTGTCACTTCGTCAGAGAGAAAATTCTACAAAATGTCATCAAGACTAGTCATGTAAAATTAGAAGATCAATTGGCTGATTTGTTTACTAAAACTCTAGGGGGAGCTAGGGCGAGATACACTTGTAATAAGTTCAGAACATATGATATGTATACTCAGCTTGAGGGGGAGTATTAATGTGCATTAATAGTAGGAAATATATCTAGCAATGTATCTAGTCTTTAAGAAATGTGAATAATCACCTGTGTATCTGAATAGTCACTTTGTGTACATATATAAATATACACACAAGTACCTAATTGGGTGTGCGGATTGAAGTCAGCAAATCTAGCTTCTCACATTGGCTTTGTAAAACCTTCATCTTTCATTGCAAATTTGTTAGAATTTGTTTCGAATTGTCATAATCCTATTTACCTTTCATTTTAATTTTTTTTGCACATCACATGTGCAAAGACCTCTAGTATTATATAAATATAACAAATTATTTTTATGTAATAACTTAAAAATATATTAAATTTTCATATTATTAATATGCAATAAAAAATATTATAGTGTAGTATATATGCATATACAATAACATTTTATATAAAATTATATCGTATATATAAGATAAGACAAGAGTAGTTAGGTCTTTACACCTTTTTTTTTTTTTGGTAAGTATAGGTCTTTACACCTTATCCCATCTCTCGAGACAATATGTCCCAACTCACCTCCTGGAACAGCATAGTCCTATGTATGTACGATAAACAGTCCAATCCAGATCCCTAGTCCGAACCCATTTTTTTTTTCTCCCCCTTTTTGCAATCAAACATGGATTATTTGAGACCATTAATCCAGTCCAACGTTATTCTGCAAATCAAATGCAACCAGATAATAATACACTTCTTATCCAAGGATCTTTCCACAACAATGGTTGCAAAATATGGACTCAAGACATTCACAACTAGATTTGGCTGGTTAATGGCAAGAATAGAATCCATTGGCAATAAGCATCCACAAGGTGTGAAGCAAAGATGTTCCTCGGTGTTAGCATTGCACAGGCAAATGAAGAAACTTGAAATCTAAAAATAGACCACTATTCTACCAAAAGGAAAGGTAGATAATTTTCAAATGAACTGGCATAGAAGCTGGAAAAGATTAGAAATGTGAAAGGGACAGAACCATCTAAAAGGATCTGGATGGAGCAAATATGGTTTAAATTCATTAAGCTTTAGGACAAAGTCGGATCCAATGAGAAGTATTTTACAAGTAAATACCCAAACAGTCATGCAAACAAAATTTGGACAGATTGAGGTGGTATTAATAACTGCAACACCACCACAGTTCCTACAAATGATAGGAAAAAAAGCTTTTAAAGAAAAATTTATAATTCATCATCATCTCTAAACTTGCTCTATCAACTTTCAACAGCAACAACTTCCATGGAAAGGTTGAAACCCAGATTTTGATTGCTTTCCAGTCATAGGCAGATAGCTTTAAGACCTATGAAGACACTTCAAAATGGGAACCGTTTCCATATCCTATATGTATTGGACACACTAAAACACGTGTCGTACATGCCACACCGCATATCCAACTGTTTTATCATATTTTTCTTCCCCTAAAATTATAAAATCTACTATCTTATATATATATACACATATTGTGTTTTATATGTTGAATTATGCAATGAATTATTTCAATATTTTTCTTGTGAATGCTATATTCAAATATATAACTACAAGATTATAAATATTTTGCTGTATCCCACTATGTTCATAGCCTCATGTCCTTTAAGATTTGCACATCCGTGTTTGTATTCGTACTATGTCCGTATCCTGTATTCGTATTCGTGCTTCTTAGATAATAAACACATTGTATATTTATGAAAGTAATGCGCTAACTCAGCTTGTCATCTTACTTTTAACTGGTAAGCTAGACATAGAGGAAAAAGAATTTTGCATGAACTTAGCTTGTCATCTTACTTTTAACCGGTACGCTAGACAGAGGAAAAAAAATTTTGCACTGACTCAGCTTGTCATCTCACTTTTAACTGGTAATCTAGACACAGTGGAAAAAGAATTTACCATGGCGATGACCTTTGCATAGATTGAAATCTTTAGACATAAGAGGATAAAGAATTTACCACAATGATGACCTTTGTATAGATTGACATCCTTCCTTTTCAAAATCTGTCAGCTCTGAGACTCCTCCTCCAGTAGTGCCCACTGCTTTGCCGTCTGAATCTGTAATTCCTTTGCTTGCATCAAGTTCTGCATTTGCATTGGAAGTGTTGGACACACAATAGTTCTGCAGCCACCTATCAGTCTCCCAAAGGACATGCATTATGCTTTCTCTTGCTGCATAACCATGGCTCTCATAGGGAAGAATCACTAGGCGACAGAGTGCACCATGACCTTTCAGGGCATTAAAGAAACGATCCGACTGCGTCATTTGTGAATGAAAATAAGAAAAAAAAAATTTTAATTTAAAAACAAAGGTACCAAATTAGTTGAGAAACTGGCTAGAAATCATTAAACAACCTTAACTTAGAAACTTGGAAAATCTATACCATGTAGTGAAATAAGCAAGAGAATGTCATTATTTTAATTGAAGCTAAAGGAAAGAACAATTATTAATTGAATAGATGCACTATAGAAAATTTCTACAAAAGAAAAAGTAACTGAACAAGAAGGAGGATCTTCATCTTTACCTGCATAGTCAATGTTCCTGGATTATTGTCTTCTTCTCCATGGATGAGCAAGATAGGCTTTTTTATTTTATTTGCTGACATGAAAGGGCTCATCTCAACATAAGTAGAAGTGGCTTCCCATAGTGTTCTGTCCTCATTCTACACAAATAACAATAATTATGTCACTAAGTCATGTAAAAACAAAAGCATGTACACCTAAGTAAAATTTTTGGCACTATAATAATGTAACTACCTGAAATCCAAAAGGCGTCAGTGTTCTGTTGTAAGCTCCAGAGCGAGCAATTCCACAGCAGAAGAGATGAGGGGCATGTGCCAGAAGGTTTGCAGTCATGAATGCCCCATAGGAATGACCACCAACAGCAATTTTATTTGGGAGAGCCACCTTAAAGAGTGTAGCAGTCGAAAATATCAGTCCAGCCTGTTGTCAGCATCATACCAAGAATTCCTAGGAAAAAGAATGAAGAAGCTTACTCCACGTCGGACAACTTCCTCCACTGCAGCCTCAGCACTTGCAACCAGTTGTTCCACGTACCTAGAGAACATAACGTTTGACTGATAAATGTTTACTCCAAAGGGAAGTTGCAAACAAACTGGAAAAGAAGAGCAGGACTTTCTATTGCATCTCCTACTATTTTAGAGTGACATTAATTATGACTCCCAAATCACGGCAGTTGAATTTGATATTCCCATAGTTTCTCATATATTAATTGTTCTACTTCTGTTTCTCATTAACAGCAGCTTGTCCAGTCAATATTCTATGCATCACTTTTCATATTATTATAAGCAATCTCTTGTAATTCTTTGCCATTTTCCTAGGCAAATGTTTCAAGTACTTCGCATTGTAGTTGACTCAGTACCATTTTGCATAAGTTTGTCCCATACTATAGCCATCTACATTGGAAATAAGTTTTGTTTAATAAAGGATAATATGGGCCCCATGACGCAGTCATGATTATCAAACACACAGGAATTTCTTCTCATTGCCAAAACAATGGTCCATTTTATAAATGCAATAGGAACAGAGTACTGGCATTTGGAAGTTCTGAGAATACCTGTCATTTGCCTCTTCATCACCTTCACCAATTATAGGAATTGTTGGTCCAGATAAAATAACAAACCTGCAAAACTTGGAGTAACCCTAAATTCATCCAACATGAACAACCCAAATCATCCAACAAAGAGGAGCAATAGGAGAATTTAGAAAGCATAAAAATATCATTAGAAGAGGTGTTCAACAGTTCAAGCAAGCAATGAGTTTGAGAAGGGGAATTTCATGCCTCCTTGCCAGCCAAAGTAGTGCTGAAGTTGGACCTATGCCTGCAAACTCATTAGGAGAACCACGAACTTGTCCAGCTGCTTCTTTGCTTTTAAATTCTCCAGGGTATGACCAAACAAGACAAGGTAGGGGGCCATCTCTCGTGGGATCATAGCCTGGTGGAAGATATAGTGTTGCAGTAAGTTGAACTCCATCCTTCCTCTCATACCTGATCATCTCTTTCTGTAATGAAGCCAACTGAGGGTACGGGTGAGGAAAATATGTAATTTGACTGACTTTCTTATCTGGCCAGCTCTGTATGTAATATTGAGTGTTTTCAGTTTTAGATTCTTTAGAAGTTAGTATTTTTAACAGATTGATGTCTAATTCCCCTTTGTTCTCATCAGACATTAAAGCAACAACAGTCTCATAGTATTTTTCCTTGTCACTCTCCCATATTCGTTCTTTACTGCCTGTATTTCTGAAAGAAAAACCACTGGGTTAGCAAAGAAGAAATAAACAAAGAAAAAGACCAAGCCGTAACCAAGAAGAGAAACATCAATGGGAAACTGTGGAGCACTCACATGTCAAACAAATCCAGGAATGGGATATTCCCATTCGGTGTAGCACCACTTCCATTTAATAAAATATAAGTTCCTTCATCATTTTCCTTCTTTACTTTTGCAATGACATAAGTCCCAGCAGGAGTTCTCCGCATCATAGGAGAGCCAGGATCTGAGTAAACATCTTCGGATGACCTATCAAATAATATCCGTGGAGTCCCATCTTCCGATCCAGGAGATATAAACCAGGTTCTTACCCGCCGTGTTTTATACCAGGATTCATAAACTAGAGCCAGTAAATCATCACACCAAGAAATTCCTCTGCAAAGATAAAAGGTCAAATACATTACATCAATGTTGACAATGCTCTTGCTTTAGACATCAAATACGGTGTAATGTCCATTCAAATTCATGGCTTAAGTGAAGCATACAGGCAAAGCAAGCATCCTTCTTACCATCCTAAGCATTATCAATCTTGCATGATGTATTTCAAGGGAAAAATTATGTAGTTTCAGAAACTAGGTTATATTACCATATATAAAGGTTTTTTTAAGGGGTAGGTTGAATACTTGTAGTTGGAAGAGTGTGATGTTGATAAACCTAGGATTGCATCAATATGTTTCTCGTCCTCTCTCATATTGTATTTATAACTATAGAATTACAATGGCAAAGGAAAACAAAATGTGTGAGAATATTCTAATATTGTAAAATACAATATTTCAATCTCCGAACAATACCCCCAAGTTAGAGCATATAGATCAAACATGCCCGGCTTGGTACTCAACTGCTGAAAAGAACGAGCTAAGAGCTTAGTGAGAATGTCACCCAACTGAAAATCCGAGCGTGTATGAAAGGAGTGGTGAGGTCATGCTTAAGCAAGAGATCTCGAATAAAATAATAATCCACCTCATTGTGTTTAGTACGTTCATGTAAGGTTAGATTATTGGCAATGAAGATAGTAGTTAGATTATTGGCAATGAAGATAGTAGCTTGTTTATCACAATACATAGATATTGGAGTTGGCACTTTAAAGCCAAAATCACGAAGAGAACGAACACAAAGCATCTCTGAAACAATATGAGCCATTGCACAGTACTCCACCTCAGCACTCAAATGAGCAATAACAGTCTGTTTTTTACTTCGCCAACTCACAAGATTGCTACTAATGAAAGGTAGATCATTAATCCCAGCGACTACTAGCCTAATCGGCATCACTGTACCGAGTCATATCCAAAGTAGAAGACATCCTATATAACAAGTCACAACAAGAGGACTTCTTCAATTAGGGCAAAATATGACATATAATTTCAAAATGTGGTTATCTAGGTTTATGCATAAATTGACTAACCACCCCCTCAGCGTAAGTAATGTATGATCATGTCACAGTAAGATAAATAAGCTTGCCCTCAAGCTAACAATATCAACCAACATCAATAAGTGGATCTCCACTCTCAGAATTAAGATCAATCAAAGAATACATGGCGTAATATCTAACTGAAACAAAGAACAAGGTTTACTCACTGTAACTATAGGAAGGATATGAACTAAGTTAAGACAAGTCATTAGTGAGAATGTTTCCAAATAATCAACACTATATGCCTAAGTGTAGCCTTTGCAACCAAGTGACTCTTAAGACGCTCAACTGAACCATCAAGAAGATATTTAAATTTATATACTTAGTGACAACCAACTATTTTCTTCCCATTAGTAAAAGGTGTGAGCTCCCACATCTAATTCTGATGACATGCAGTCATTTCCTCATCCATAGCTGCCTTCCAACCAAGCGATCATAAGACCTACTTAAATAAGATATAGGTAACAATATAGGACGTGGAACACATAAAGGCCTAGATACAAGGTGATACCCAATGAGAAGACACAAAATGGGTAATAGGATGTTAAGTCCAAGGACGTTTGCCTTCTGTACAACAATGGGAAGATCATCTGGAGATGGAGCAATAGTGACAATTGGCTCAAAGGAAGCACTAGTATCAAGTACCCTAGGAGTAGAGAGACTACTTGAAGATGAAACAAAAGGGGCAAGTGGTTAAGAGAAGAAACAAGGAGTCCGATGATATGAAACACGTACCTATTTTGAGTACATTGATATGTAAGATATAAGTTCAGAAAAGAAAGAAGAGCTGCCCCTCACAAAGAGAAAGTATATCAGTATAGAACTGTTGACCCCGAAAAAAAAAAAAAAAAAAAAAAAAAAAAAAAGAGAGTGGACTCAGAGAATGTAACATCAACACTCATAAAGCATCAACGAGGAGGTTGGTAACAATAATAACCTTTTTGAATTCTAGATTACCCAAGAAAAACACTTCTAAACTTGATGAGACAACTTATTTATATCCCAATCAAAATTATAAACAAAAGCAACACACCAAAAAGTACGAGTCATCGAGGAAAAAGGAAAAACTCGAGGATAAATAATTGAGAAGAGTGACTGAATGCACTTAATAAGCTCACATGTATTAAGAATAGCATCACCACAAAAGTGCTCAAGAACATGCACATTCATCATCACAATACATGTAACATCTAAGAGATGATAATGTTTGCATTCAATAACATCGTTTTGGTGAGAGATTTGTACACAACTAGTTTGATGAATAATTGTCACAATCAACATAAAAGGATTCCACGATAAACTTAGTATATTCAAAGGCATTCTTAGATCGAATAAGTTTGATACGCTTCCCAAATTAAATAAAAATTTCATTATAAAAATGAGTGACAATAGAAGAAAGTTCAAATGAACACTTCATTTGAAAAAAAAAAACTAAGTCATACGAAAGTGATCATTCACAAAAACAAGAAAGTAGGAAAAAAAGAGAGTAGAAACACGAGCTGGTCCTCATACAGTTGTATGACCAAGATCAAAAGTTATAATTTTCGAATCGTACCGACCAATGCTTGCCGCTACTTTCACCTTATTCACATAAATGTGTATTTCTAGGATATTCTCAAACTCAAAAAGGTTATCAGTGTTACACTTCCCTATTATTGCTACTCTGAGTACTGATGTTACCTTTTTTGAGTCTACTACCTTCCTTTCCCCTTATGTTGACAATATCTTCGAATCTCGTTACTTCTTGTGATATTGGATTTGAATCATATTTTGGATCAATCTATGTTGATTGACTGCCTCCATTATGTTATTACTAGCAAATACCACTATCTTTGGTTTTGGATCCAGCGTCTTCTCTTACTCTTACTGTAACACCTCGCCTCTACCTATGTCCCCCCCCCCCTCCAATTTTCCCTATACCTGTTGATCCCGTGCAACCTGCCCTAGGCCTTCTAGACCACATAGTCCTCCAAGATGAGTTTACCGGCCCGATCATAAGAGACAGGTTATCCTTTGTTCACCAAATGATCTCCCTTCTTCATCTAAGGTTCATGTGCCTTCTCCTTCGTTTGAGGTCTCTGATCTTACTCTTGACTTGCCTATTGCTTTACAGGAAAGTAAGCGTACTTGTACTCTTCATAAATTTTATGTCTTATCATCATTTATCCCTTTGCCTTTCTTCCTTTGTCTAGGCCTTAGTCATCTGTTTTTGTTCCTACTTATAAATAGGCATTATTTGTTCCAAGGTGGAAAAGAGAAAAGGATGAGGTAATCCATGCACTCTATCAGAATCTTACGTGGGAACTCACCTCTCTTCCTCCTGACAAACAAATTGTTGTTTGGCGCTAGAATTACACCATTAAGTACCTCCCTAATGGTTCTATTGAGTGCCTCAAGACTCGTTTGATGGTCAAAGGGTATACATACAGTATTGATTAATTAGAAACTCTCTCTCGTTGCTCACCTTAATTCTATTTGAGTCCTTGTTGTCGCAGTTAGCCATTCTTGGCTTTTACATTAGTTGGATTTCTCCATAATAAGCTTCAAGAAGAAATCTGCATAAATCAGCCTCCTAATTATAGTGTCCCTAGTAGTGAACATCTTACATGCCAATTACAATAAGCCTTATATGGGTTGAAGCAATCTCCTCGAGACTTTTTGGGCCTACCATTTTATTTTGCCAATTAGGGTGTTGAAGCAGATTGAGCAAATTCTTTTTTCTTTTTCTTTAGAATGGAGTAACTCTGATCAGTACTGGAGCTAAGGTGGCTTGAGGGGAAATCACAAGGACAAAAGTGAAGGGAGGTTTGGGTATTAAGAAGCTAAGGGATTGGAATTGTGCTACTATGAGCAAATATATTTGGCTCCTTTGTAATCATTCCTCTAATTCTTTGTGGGCTAAAGAGGTTAGAGCAAATTAGGGGCAGAAACAAGGCAAATCGAGCCGAGCTTTAACTTATTCGAACTCGGCTTAAGCTATTATATTGAGCTCGAGCTCGAATCGGGCTTTTACATAGGTTGGAGTTTGGCTCAACAACAACAACATAAGCCTTATCCCACTAGCTAGGGGTGGCTAGATAGATCACACGGCGCCACTGTGTTCTACCAAAAACCATATCTTGATATAAATAATTTATAATAAGATATCTTCTGATAACTTCTCCAAGTGTTCTTTTAGGTCTTCCTCTACTTTTTCTTACTGGACTAAAAACCATTTGATCAACTCTCTTCACTGGCGTCTCTAGCGGTCTTCTTTGCACATGACCAAACCACCTTAACCGAGTTTCTATCATTTTCTCCTCAATAGGTGCAACACTCAATGTTGTTAAAATCGGGATTTTACCTAAAATCGATCGAGGGGTTGTAAAATCGAATCGTAAAATCGAATCGTAAAATCGTAAGATTTTACTTACAACTTAATTTTTGAAATCATAGTCTGTATAACATAATATTTTAACATTTAGAACTTTCAATTTGATACAACCATGTCGTTTGAGTGGAAATACACTCACTTTATGACTAGTAATGTGGGTTCGAATCCCACCATGATCCTTCTATTAATTCACTAAAAAAATAAAATATAAAAAAAACTAATATAAAAGAAAAAAATTCAAGATTAAGATGAAAATATATTCTACAACACAAACTTGAAAGTCTAAATCTCAAAGAAAATAACAAAAGTCTTCCAAACACACAAGTTACACAACCAACAGAATTTTTGCTGGGTCTCTCTTTGCTCATCCTTCGTTTTTCCTTCACGCGGCTGCCTAGGCTTGCACATAATCCACAGATTAATTGCTTTTTACAATTAAGTCTTCTTCTGGCCGTGTGAGGGTTTTAACCCAATTTGGCTTTTTACGATTCTACCCCTCGTAATTAGTTGTAACTACAAAAAAAGCCTTAACTTTTTAAAATCGTTAAAATCGTAAAATCGTAAGTAAAATCGGGATTTTACCGATTTTACCCCATAAAATCGCTTTTTCACCGATTTTACCCCAAAAACCGATTTTGATGCGATTTAACAAGGTCCTGCTCTGTAACATCGTAAAATCGTACGATTTTACGATTTAAATCGCGATTTTAACAACATTGGCAACACTAACTTTCTCCCTAATACAATCATTCTGAATCTTATCTTTTCTTGTATATCCACTCATCCATCTCACCATTCTCAACTCTGCTACACCAATTTTTTGCTCTTGCTGTCCCTTCATCGCTTCCATAGGTTGGAGTTTGGCTCGATAAGGAAAAATTTAAACTTGAACTTGACTCATAAATAGTTCGATTAAACCAAAACAATATTACTTTAGTCTTAAATTTAATAAATAAAATATTATAAAAATATATAATAAAATATTATCAAAAAATATAAATATATTATTAAAAATATATATATTATTTTATCGAGCCTGTTCACGAGCATTTAAGCTGAGCTTTTCTAGGTTTAAGCTCGAACTTGAATCTAAAATGAGTCACAAATCAAGCTCCAATTGAGCTTGTTTTAGTCATGAACCAAGCTCAAGCCGAGCTTAAATAGCTCACGAATAGCTCGATTTGTTTCCACCCCTAGAAAAAATTTATTAAAGAGGTAGCATCTTTGGGTGACCAAAATTTTAGGGGATTGTTCGTAGACTCGGAGGAAAATCTTAAAGTTGTAGAGCAAAATTAAAGATAAAATCATCTTTTGGAATCCTTTGGTATGATAATTGATTGCCCAATGGGGACATATTTTCCAAATACAACAACCATGTTAGATATGATTCTGGAATCCCTAAAGTTGCTACTGTAAGCGCCATTATTAGGGGCATGGACTGGGCTTGGCCTTACACTAATTCACAGATATTCTTGATCTTAAGAGGGAGACAGAGTTGCTAACCCCTCCTTTGGCTAATAGAGATGATAAAGTGTTGTGGGATAAAGGAACTATGGATTTTACTATTAAAAGAGTGTGTAATACTATAAGGGAGAAACATCAAACTGTGGAATGGGACCATCTGGTATGGTTTAGGGCGTCTATCCCCCGCCGTCCATTTATTCTCAGTTTGGCAATAAGTGCTAAACTTTCAACCCAAGACAAATTGTTGTCCTATGGAAGGATAACAAAAATGAGCTACCCTTTTTGTAGGAGGGTGGAGAATCATGATCATCCTTTTGTCCAATGCTACTTTTCCAAAGGGATTTGGGTTATTTCATGAGTTTATGTGGCATCTAGGCTTCCCATAACTCATGGAGGGAGTGGGTATCTTGGGCTTCTCGATGTTTGAAAGGAGTTTCCCTCCTGAAAACATTGGTGGAGCTATGTTTGGCTAGTATGTCTCTATTGTGTGGCAACAAAGGAATAGAAAAAAATTGTTATTTGGATGTGGACACCATCATTGCAGAAAGTTCTAATGTGGAAAGAGAGAGAGAGAGAGAGAATTCTCAGGTGCTCAAAGTTTAAATTGTCCACTAAAAATCAAGGGCTTGTATAGAATTGGAGATTACCTTCCTATATTCTCCTAGGAACGAGTAACTGATCAATTGTGATTATTACAGGTGTTACAGGTTTGGCTAGATGTTGATTTAGTTGCTTTTGTTCATGATGGACTGTAATGGCTCCTTGATGATTGTTTCTGGGCCCATTTCACATACCTAGGTTTGATGATTGAGAACTTTTGTCTTAAGTTTTGACTTTGTCTAAGCTTTGTGTCTCCTTGTTTCTTTATACCTAGTTTGCACTATTCGTCTTTTGAGCTTATTGTACACATGGGGAAATGCCCCTAAGATTTTGTAATATACCTTATTAATTTAATTCTTTCTCACATTTCAAAAAAAAAAAAAAAGGTTTGATCTTTTCAACTTTGTTCTCATTGATGTTGGTTTTACATACTCTACGAATGATCATTCTGTATTTATCAGATGTTCTCCTTCAGGCACTATCATCCTAATTGTTTATATAGATGATATCACTAATTCTGGTGATCGTAGTGTTGAAACAACATCTAGGTACTCAGTTTCACACTAATGATCTAGGCGACCTTCATTATTTTGGGGGCATTGAGATTGCACGCTCATCATAAGGCCTTTCCATTTGTTAAGGCAAGTATGTGTTGGATTTGCTTTCTGAGATTGGTGTGGGCACCCACACTACTAACACACCTATGGATTCCTCCACGAAGTTAGATGTTATCTTTGGTGATCCTTTTTCCAATGTGGGTCGCTATAGATGCTTGGTGAGAAAACTCATCTACCTTACTGTCACTCGCCCAAATATCACCTATGTTGTGGAGGTGGTCAATCAATTTATACATGCTCTTTGTCTTTCGCATTTTGAGGTTGTTTGTCGAATTCTACGGTATTTGAAGCATTCTCTTGGTCGTAGCCTTCTTTATTGTCCTTTCTTCTTGCTGTGTGTGACTATTTATAGTGATGTTGATTGTGCTGGAGACGTATGTTCCACCTCGGGTCACTGCACTTTTGTTGGGGGGTAATTTAGTCACCTAGTGTAACAAAATGCAACAAGAAGTTGCTCGTTCCAGTGAGGAAGTTGAGTAGCGCTAGAGGTCATACTGCTTCTAAGATACTCTAGGTTTAGTCCCTACTTCATGAATTTGGTATTGATGTGTTCCTACTCCTATGTCCATGCATTATGATAATTAGGCTACCATTTTCATTACCAACAAATATGTTTTTCATAAGCGTACCAAATACATTGAGGTTGATTGCCATTTCATTTGAGACTTGTTACTTCACAAAAAGTTAGCTACTCCATTTATTTGGTCTTCTTCCCGATTAGCAAATATTCTTACTAAGTTGTTGCCTGGTCCCTCCTTTTAGAGATTCTTTCAAACTGGGCATGTTTGATTTGTACGCTTCAGATTGAGAGGACATGTTAGAATTGTCTAGAAGATTAGGATATTATGGTATGATTTGTTTCCTTTTTGATTGTTGAAAGTTGTGATTGAGTTAGGATTTCTTTTTTTTTTTTTTTTTTTGGTAAGTAGTTAGGATTCCAAAAAGGCAGTTAATGAGGCTAAGGCAAAGACATTTGAGGATTTATATAGGCGGTTTGACACTAAGGAGGGCGAGAGAGAGATATTTAAGCTTGTTAAATCCAGAGATAGATGGACCAAGGATTTAAATCAAGTTAAATGCATTAAGGATGAGGATGAAAAGGTATTAGTAAAGGAAAATAAGATAAAAGAGCGTTGGAAGAGCTACTTCTACAAGTTATTTAACGAAAGCAGTAGTAGTGACATACAGTTGGGGCAGTTTACCACTTTTACGGAATAATTAAATCTTATGTTCTATAAGAGAATCAGTAGAGAAGAAGTAAAAAAAGTATTAAAAATGATGAAGAATGGGAAAGCGGTTGGACCAGATAGTATCCCTATTGAGGTTTGGAGGTGTTTAGGAAAGGATGGCATAAGTTGGTTGACAAAACTTTTTAATGTAATGCTAAAGAGCAAGAAGATGCCTGATGCATGGAGGAAAAGTATCCTTATACCCATATACAAGAACAAATGAGATATTCAAAATTGTACGAACTACCGCGGGATTAAATTAATGAGCCATACGATGAAATTATGGGAGAGAGTTATTGAGAGAAGACTAAGAAAGATAACAAACGTTTCAGAGAATCAATTTGGTTTTATGCCTGGAAGATTAACCATGGAGGCTATCTTTCTCTTGAGGAGGTTAATGAAACAGTATAGAGAAGGTAAAAAAGATTTACATATGGTGTTCATTGATTTAGAGAAGGCATATGACCGAGTTCCTAAGGAGATTCTATGGAGAGTATTGGAAAAGAAAGGAGCGTGTGTCGCATATATTGAGGTGATAAAGGACATGTATGATAAAGCCATGACATCGATATGGATGACGGGTGGAGAGACTAACGAGTTCCCTATCACGATTGCTTTACATCAAGACTCAGCGTTAAGCCCGTACTTGCTTACTTTAATTATGGATGAGATTACAAGACATATTCAGGACGAGGTACCGAGGTGTATACTATTTGCAGATGATATTATTTTAGTAGATGAGACGAGAGAAGGAGTGAAAGCTAAGCTAGAATTGTGGCAGGAAACGTTAGAGACAAAAGGATTTAGCCTAAAACGATACAAGACGGAATATATAGAATGTAAGTTTAGTCAAAGTAGGATAACAGGTAGTATAGAAGTAAGTTTAGGCACACAAAAGATTATAGAGAAAGATAAATTTAGGTACCTTAGATCTATGAAGCAACAAGATGGAGGGATTAATACTGATGTAAGTCACACGATTCAAGCCAAGTGGACTAAATGGAGGAATACTTCGGGGGTCTTGTGTGACCGAAAAGTCCCCCTCAAGGTGAAAGGAAAGTATTATAAGATAGCGGTTAGAACAGCGCTGTTATATGGATCAGAGTGTTGGGCAGTAAAGCATAATTATGGTCAGAAGATGGCAGTTGCGGAGATAAGCATGCTAGGTGGATGTGCGGAATTACAAGGAAAGATAGGATTAGGAACGAGGAGATTAGGGGCAAAGTAGGAATAGCACCGATTGAAGATAAAATGAGAGAAAATCAATTAAGATGGTTTGGCCATGTTAGAAGGCATCCAGCGGAGGCACCTGTTAGAAGATGTGAAAATATGGAGATTGCTAGGAGTAGGAAAGGTAGAGGAAGACCCAAGAGAAGTTGGGAAGAGACTATTAAACATGACCTTGCCTACCTAGATCTATCGGAGGACATGGCCCTAAACAGATCTAATTGGCATCAACAAATCCATATAGCTGACCCCACCTAGTGGGAAAAGGCTTGGTTTGGTTTGGTTTGGTTTAGTTAAGTAGTTAGGATTCCTTTTCGATTGTAATCATCCATTATAAATATAAACTAAAGAGGTAGGGAAGAATTAATCCTCGTTAATCTCTCCCATTTGGCTTTCAACTATACAAAATATGCAAAAATATTTTAATATTCTAAAATACAATATTTCGATATCCAAACACTTGTAAATATAGACACATGCATACATGCATGATACATGTGTGCATATTTGATACAGACAAATTTACATAAATGGTATTGTACTCTTCATGATCAGGCAACAATCCCAATGTTTAAGGGTCAGTTATATTATATATTGTAGCATGAAAACCTTTCTGGCCAGAAAATATTCCCACCAACTTGATGTGTTTTACTTTCATGCTGGAAATACCACAATCCGTTCATTAACTCGCTCTCTCTCTCTCTCTCTCTCTCTCTCTCTCTTTGGGGTTAAGGTTAACATGAGTAGCACATGAAATCTTCGCTGGTGTAGGAAATGAGTTGATAAAGAAATATTACGAGTAGAAAGATGCCTCCTTAAATGATTTGACAAAGGATGACACAGAAAGCCAAACTCTTCTACATGGTAAAATTGTAAATTCAAAAGCTACCATAAAATATATTTAAACATATGAAAATAGAAGGATAAGAATGAGAATAATCTCAAGGCAGCAGACAGATTGACTAAAACCGTAGATTATGTTGTTGTCAAGTCAATATTCATATATACATATATAAGACAGTGCTTTGGAAAAAATGGAAGCACCACTACCAGAATAACTCTAAGAAATCTCAACCCTTGAAACCCATTGCCTTAAATAAGATACTCGGACAAAAAAAGAGCATCATAGAAAGGACTAAAACTCCCTCAAATTGAATGAAAATATCCAACAAATAAATAAATAATAATAAAACTAGATCAAAGAAAAGATCATCTAACTGCTATTCATACCCATAGCGAAGATCAAGTTTGTGTAAGATTCTTGCTTCTTCTCCTTCTAGTGGCTCAGCTGGTTGTATATAAATTATGTCACGTGGAGAAGCATCTACTTTTGCATCACCGCCATCTTGTGTCTCCACCCTACAAACAATTAAAAGAAAAAGGAAAAGGCGAAAAAAAAAAAAAAAAAAAAAAAACTTGGAACAATTACACTAACAAGAAAGTCAACAATTGGCATTTTGCATTATGTAAGCCCAGCTGTTTCAAGACTGGTCCTTCACATTAACTGATTTATACATAACCAGCCAACTGATACTAACTCTTAACAAAATATATATATACATAGAGAGAGAGAGAGAGAGAGAGAGAGAGAGAGAGAGAGAGAGAGGCCAAAAAATCTGACACCTTCTTCTGCCTTAACAAATAACAATAGTCTTCTTTAGTTGATCTGTTTAAATCTCTCTATTTCCTTGCTTTATATATAATCCTTTGCAATTTCATGTCATGCCTTCTTTTATAAACAGTTACAAACCAATGTATATTGCTTGTTTTTAAACCCACCCAACCACCACGCGCGCCCAAAAGTAAAAAAAAAAAAAAAAGTGAATTGATTGTAAATGGTGTGTCAAAAACACTGTTTACATGGTCGACTAATACTGTTATTTAAAGGACCATTTGATCCCGACCACTGAATCTTGCTCTAACAGTATAAACTTTCAAAGCTAATTTAAAGTTGAATCCCTTGTCTAGACAATGTGAAGAGTAAACAAGAGAGAGAGAGAGAGTTTATATTTGAAAGTGAACTTCAAACTTTTTTTACTTCCTATTATAATAAAAAGTTGGGCCAGCAAAATTATATAAGAAAGATACTAGGATTTATAGATGTATACCAGTACAGCGTTGAAGGTTTGTCTGCTCTCCAGTTTATTGAGCGCATCCCCTTTCTTACACTATTGAAAGCAATGGGAATGTCCTCGGCCAGGGGCAAATCACAAAGTTCTCTAACAAATTTCCCATCAGTTGTCCAAATATCGACTTTCTTAGGAAATCTTCCACATGGTACAATAAAAGAATACGGCCGATGAATAGAAGTAATTAGAAGGTATTTCTGATCTGGAGATGGGTCCACTGATGTGTATATTGCTGGTGGGCCAATGGGCTTCACATTCCCATCCAAAGAAGCCAAAACAAGCTGTGTAGTGGCATAGTATTCAAACAGGTCTTCATCATATTCATCCTTGAGCAGATCTTGGAAGGTTCTGACTTGAACAACATTTTTCTGCTCATTAGACTGAACCTTAGGCCCAGAAGGAACCAAAGGTTTCTTAGGTGGGTCCCCACGAGATAAAGGAATTGTACAAACTAATAGACTTGAGTTGTCCACCCAGACAAAACTGGGAAGCAAGAGACAGAGAGACATTAGAAAAAAACTAGTGAGATGCTCCTTGTGATAAGATTTTTCATAAGAAAAAAGGCACTTACTTGTCAAACACTGCATTTAGATAGATATCTGGTGACTGAAACAAAGGTCTAGCTTTTCCTGTCTCTACATCAGCAACCCAAACTCTAAGTTCACTGCCACTACTGTCCTCCTGTTCCATGAAAACTTTCAAATAATTAGAGCAGTTTTGGAAATTCAAAAAGATAGTCCAACAGTGTATGTAAGCTGAATGGGATATAAGTTGCAACCAGCCAAGCAAGAGAACACCCAATGATGCATGGAACCTGCAACACTCAGAAAAAGTGCCACCCTCTGTAGCCAGTGTATCTATCAAAATATCCCCCCCCCCCAAAAAAAAAACAAAAACACCCCAAACAATCTCTCTCCCTCCCCCTCTCCGAGAAACAACAAATTTTAATATGTAACAAGAATAACTACTAGTAAGAGGGAAGCAGAGTATAGCTGAAAACAAATCTCAGAGAAACTTATCTGTATAATGCAATAAGAAGAGCTTTATTTAAACCATTACATAGTGTTAGTAAGTGGATCCATCACCTCATCAACTCGGACACTAAAAGATAAATGCTGTCCATCATTCGACCTAGTCAAGGGGGAAAAAAACGAAAAAGAAAAAGATAATGAGTTCAAAGAATAGTTTCAACTTGCAGCAAAATAGAATACACAAGTATGTTTGTGAGGAAATACGGAATGGACATAGGGCTGTAATCTTCACAATCTTAGTGAAAAATAAAGCAGAAAGCATTTAAATCTGCCCCCAATCAGTCCAAACAAAGGAAAGGGTAACGGCATCCAAAACACAGCCAAAGCAAGTGATAAGATGACATAAAGAGAGGTGCATGTAACAGTGAGCCATATAATGTTCTCTATGTCCAATTAGATTTTCACTTACAGTGCAGAAGATCTTCTTAAAGCTCCAACCAAATCTATCTGAAGGAAATAAAACACAACTCTATCTAAAAAAGTTTTCAGTCAGTTAACAGTCTTTTCCTTCGCATGTTCCCCATTGACTAATAACAATGCAGTCTCCAATATATTGGCAGTTCAAAAGCCATCTAAGCACTTTATGGGTAACTCAAGTTTTCAATTTAAAATTTGAACTATAAAGTACTATGAGTACAAATGATGAGGTTCGTTAGCATAGGTTTTCACAGCTTCCTGCTTGCAAGATTTAGGTGTCACCGTACAAGCTCGAGAATCTTCGGGATGGTTGACACCATGAAAGGAAGCAAATTTTGATTTCTTGGATATACGGAAAATTACGGATGTCTGAAGGTGTTGATACCCAAAGACAAAGACAGACATAATTGGGTGAATGTTCCTCTTCTAGTGGGCATGGCTCATAGGTCAAGTTTATGGAAGGGTATTAAGATAGATGGTAGGGTTTTAGTAATTATCTCTCTATTCAAGTGGTTAGAGGAGACCATATCAAATTCTGGTGTCATTCTTGGCTTGATGGTAGGTGATTATAGGAAATGTTCCCGTAACTCTACAAGGTGGCTGTTAAAACGGAGCTTCAGTCGCAAAGATGTTCGCTTTGATTGGTGAGACTTTAATGTGGTGCAGAAACCTTTTTGATTGGGAGATTGAAGATTTTGCTAGGATGGTGTAGTTGTTATGACTCTAAGGTTGGAGGAGGAGAAGATTTGGTGGATGGCAACAAAATTAGGCATGCTTTAAGTGAGATCTTATTATAACATTTTGATTTGGTGTAAGAAGAAAGAATATCCATGGAGGAATATTTGTAAGTTTGGAGCACCTCTCAGGGTTGCTTTTTTTGTGTGGTGTATGACTGGGGGAAAGATCCGGATAAGTGATAATCTTATTTTGAAGAGGCAAGTTATTATAAACTAGTGTTGTTTGTGCAAGAGGGATGAGGAATTTATTGATCATATTGTTGTCCATTATTCATGGATAAAGGAGTGTTGGAATCTGATACCTTCCCGTTTTGGCTTATTTAGGGTTTTCCATAAGAGAGTAAGTCACATGTTCGTGACGGGGTGGAACACTAGTAAAAGAAAGATTAAGGCTTGGAGAATTTAGCCATTTTGCATCTCTTTGGTGATTTGGAGGGAACAAAATAAAAGATTTTTTTCAAGGAATCAAAACTTCTTTACATAAAATCAAAGGTCTTTTGATGTTTACTTTGTATAGGTGGGTTTAGACCCAGATTTGATTGCTTTATTTATTTTTTGTTGACAACATGGGGTTATAATTTTGGTTGTAATGGGTGACATCCCCTTAGTGCCTTTTTTTTAATAAATAAATTGATATTTATTCATAAAAAAAAACATTAATAATTCAATCGTAAGATCAGTTGTATGTAATGAAAGAACGATGGGCACAACTTATGATGTCAAAATTTAGCTAACAACTGAATGGATACACTTTTTTTTTTTTTTTTTTAAGGATATGATCATATGATTGTATTTTGGTCAATTTTGTAGTAATTATCTATTTCAAGTTTGAGATATATATTAATAAATATTTTAGAGATGGAATTGTAGTTTTTAAGCATGCAGAAATTAGAATTTTATCTCACTTGGTTCCGCCATATTTTTTAGGCAAGCCTCGCTCCTCTACACTAAAAATCTTGGATCCATCACTTCCTGATGAGTTAAAAATTAAAGGGAAAAAAATCCATATACAACAACCTCCTTCAACGGCAACATGAAAGGTCAAACCTTCTACAGTGTAAGTTGTAAATAGCATGGAAAGGAGCAAATTCATTCCAAGGAGTATATGTGAGATGTTCATGTAATTAAGGATGTAAATCTCATAATCTGAAGTTTTTTGCCAAATAAACTTGATTCCAGTTTTAAATCTTGGAAACTAGACATTCATTCCTATACAAGCCTTTCATTTTAAAAGTAATAAAAGAAGCTAGACATCAATTTGAAGAAACCAATAAAGTACTTATGCATAACTTTCGCTTAATTTTGTGACGAGTCAACAATCTTGCCAGATTGAACCAATTCAAGGCTATTATGCCCATATAATAAATATGAAGCTGGAATTGGAACTTTTATGTACAAGATAAGGCTCTCAAAAGGACTTGCAAGGTATATAAAGAAAAGGGCGATGTGAGCTATTACCAGGTAACAAAATTGATTTTTGCACCATCCGGAAGCCCATGAACCTCTTTCTCAGGGCCTAGAGTACCATCGGGAATTAATTGATGGATCCCAATACCAGTATAGAATGACCTGAAATTGAATATCCAAAACATTCTCTAACAAGACACTTTGAACTTAGATTTAGTAAATCTGAAAAGATAAAATGGGTTGAATTTGATAAATGTGAAAAGGTAAAATGGGTTGCAAAGACTTTTTTTCCGATGAATAAGCAAAAACGGGTTGCGATGACATTGCAAGTCAATTTTATGCTCAGTCATTGTCATCAATCAATGTTGACCTCTAAATCCACCCATAGCCTCGCAAATGATGCATACAATACAACCAAATTTTGTGGGTGTCATCCAAAGTCCTACACCATAATGGCAACTACAAAGGCAACAGATGGTCAAAACCCATGTGAACATGTGGAATGTAAAATATATGGCAACCTCATATAGATGATGATGGAAGATAATTATCTCACCATCGACAAAAGGTACCCATATGGTTCAATGGTATATGTGAAATTGGCAACAAAAGCTTTCTCAATACTCACATCCGACTTCGGGTGTTACATTTTCCATCAATTCGAATACCAGCAAGCCTTTCCTCTGGTCTTGCCAATTCTGACAAAGGAGGTAAAGATCTCCGCTTAAGAAACAGTATCTTATCCCTCTGCGGTGAGAATGACAATGCTGGAAGGGGTGGAGCATCAACAATGTCTCTAATCTCTGGTGGAGGAAGACGATATCCAGCACCTAATGTTGAATCTACATCAATTCAAGGTTAAACAAAGTAAAATCATCACCACCTGCTCCAAGGGAATGAACCTTCCAATCACCAAAGTGGGATTCAAATTAGAGTGATGTTGCATATGACAAATTATCATTATAAATCCATGAAGATGAGACCCATCTACACTCCTTGGTTCAAATTTTACATTCAAACAAATAAAAAGAACTTTCTGAAAAATGGATATCTATCCGTAAGCTTATGCCAACTCATGACTCACTTTCCATAATACTGCTACGATCGCTTAGTATGTCAATGACGCCAGGTATCAAAGCTCAATTTCCATATATTCATATACTCTCTAAGTAGATTAATTATGCTGAAATTCAGAAATAAGACGTCAATGCACAAAACAGTATTTGAGTAGGATATACAATTTCAAATAATTGCCTGTCGTTCAATTTGATTAAGCTAAATTTCGCAAATCAGCTACTAATAAAAGAAGAACTTCGCAAATCAGCTTCTAATAAAAGAAGAAGGCAACTACTCGATCGAGTTCCAACTATAATCGACCAGTTTAAAGCAACTTCCATGAAAACAGGCAAAAAGCAAAAAATAAATAAATCGAGATCAACATCTTTCTACAAGTACATACGCGTATCAAATATACAGTACCATCGTTTAAGCTGTTGACAGGGACAGAACCGTTGGAGCTGCCACCGTCTTCGGCGGAAACGGCGTTGATAGGAACCAAATTGTGAAATCGTGCGGCTATCATCTCTTTGGAAGTGGCTGTGAAGTGTCGTGGGATTGATAAAAATCGAGACGGTTTCAGAGAGAGAAGGGGCTTGGAAGGGTACTGAAGAAAAGAGAGAGAGGCTGCAGTTAGAGGTGAAGATAGAGAAAGGAGAGAGAATCGATGGTGGAATTTGTGAAGGCGCATGATCTTCTTTCCTTTTTTTTTTTTTTTCCAGGGGGGTGTGTGTCATTTGGTGCAAAAATGGGTAAACTTAAAAAAAAAAAAAAAAGAAGAAAAAAAGAAAAAAAAAAATGAAAGTGAACAGCCAGAATAATCCCGAGTCACATGTGTCGTTTCTTCAACAATGGACCACTGATTTGAGATGCCAAGCTCAGGCTCAGCGCCAGAGAATAGAGGAGATTTCCAATTTTCCAATACCGGTTTCTATGCTCCTACGGTGAACATGGGGAAAACTACTTTCTTGTTTAGAATTCCGAAAAAAATTAAAAAAGAAATAAAAATGAAAAGTTAGTGCAAAAATGCCGAGTGATGAATTTTGATTGAATAAAGTTAAAACGTTTGAATGCTTCTTTTTAGGGGTTTTTGAAATTTTTTGTAACTCCGAACAATATATAGGTGGGAATTTATAATTATCAAATTATTTAAAATGTCAAATTTTGACAAAAAAATAAAAAATAAATTTTAAATTATTAAACTCTCGTTTGGTAAAGCTCCTATTTTTTTATTTTATTATTTATATTTTTAAAATTTTATAAACTAACAATAAAAACTTACACTTGCTTATGCTTTTTTGTCTCAAAAAAAAAAAAAACTTAAACAAAAAAATAAATAAATAAGTGTTTTCACTTTATTTTTTCTATCATAAACATTTTATTAATTTTAACACTTTGTTCATTTTTATTACATCATATTAAAATGAACTCTTTTATTCAAATATTTTATTAAACTGAAATTATTTCTAATAAATAATATAATTTAGTTAAATTAATTTAATTATCTAAATTAATTAATTTAATTAGTATGAAATATATTTTATTAAATTATTTTTAAACAATAATAAAATTAAATTAATTAATTTAATTTAATAATTAATTTAATTAATATGAAACATTTTTATTAAATTATTTTTATTAAATATCATAATTAAATTATTAAAATTAAATTAGATTAATTAATTTAATTAATATGAAATATGTTTTTAAACTATTTTAATAAATATCACAATTAAATTATTTAAATTACTATGAAATATATTTTATTCAATTTTTTAATAAATAATATAATTAAATTATAATTAGTATATTATATATTTACTAAATTAAATGATATAATAATTACATTTTATTCAATTATTTTGAATAAATAAGATAATTGAATTATAATTTAATATATTTTATATTTACTGAATTAAATGTTTTTAATAATTAAATTAATTGATTTTATATTAATTAAATTTAATTAACATGAAATATATTTTATTATATTCAATTAATTTTTTAAAACACTAATAAAAAAACAACCGAAAATAAAAGATAGAAAACATAAACAGGTAAATAAAAATAGATAAATGACAATGTTATCTACCATTTCATTCTTCCAATTAAGTGGTTAAAGAGGTGGAAAAGACACTAAGATCATTTCTTTGGAAGGGTGCAACTCTTGTTCCGTATGCGGCTACAGTGGCATGGAAGGAGGTGACAAGGACAAAGACGAAGGGCGGTCTTGGCATTAAGAAGATAAGAGATTGGAATGATGCCGCCATGTGTCGGCATATTTGGGTTATTTGCAATCCTGAATCTATGTCTCTTTGGGCTAAATGTGTGAGAGCTAATCTTCTCAAAAGCAATTTTTTTTTGGGTTGTCAAGACCCTTGATGAATGCTCGTGGACTTAGAGGAAGATTTTAAATCTCCATGACAAAGTCAAATGCATGATTAGTTCTAGAGTGGGTAATGGTAGGTTGGTTTTATTATGGTACGATAATTGGCTCCCTAGTGGTAATATCTATTCCAGATTTGGAGATCAAGTGAGGTATGATCTGGCTTATTGAAATCATCGATGGTCAGTGACATCATTAGGGATGGTTTTTGGGCTTGGCCTTGTGCCAATTCATTTGCTCTTTTGGAGTTAAAGAGTGCAACTAATCTTCTTCCTATGCCTCAAGTTGATAGAGTTGATAAAATTCTTCGGGACAAAGGTTCCTCTGAATTTTCTATAAGAAGGGTGTGGGAATTTATTAGAGAAAAGTTTCAGCATGTGCATTAGGAGCATCTCATTTGGTTCCAAGGTTCCATTCCATGACATTCATTTATCTTTTGGTTAACTTTTTGGTACAAACTACCCACACTGGATAGAAGCTTTTTTGGGCGGAGGTTACCTTCTGCAAGCTATATTTTCTGTAGATGTAGTAGTGAGGACCATGATCACCTATTTGTGCATTGTGCTTATGGAAAGGAAATTTGGATGACCTTGATGTGTGTATGTAATTTACAAGTATCTCACGGGGATTAGGCTAAGAGAATTGCTGGGGCTTCTAATGACCTTAAGCATAATTCAGTTCTTTGTACAATTGTCAAACTATGTCTTGTTGTTGTGGTTTATATTCTGTGGCAGGAGAGGAATAGGAGGCAATTTGACAATTGTTTTTTGGATGTGAACATGATCACTATGAAAATTATGAATGTAATTTATGAAAGACTTCTTGGTATTTTAAGATTTAAGAGGACTGACAAGAATTTATCTCTCGTCGAGAAGTGGAGACTTCCTATTAATGTTCTTTATAATTAAACTCATTTGTTGTTGATGAATGAATCAGTGTGTTGATGATCCTTTTAATGGTGTGTTGATCTGCCATGCACTTTTACTAATACAACTCATTTGTTTTATGCACTCGGAAGTTTTGGTTGTTTCTGCTAAGTCTTTGGATGCTTTATTTGTTATGACTGTTGCATTCGGATTGGTGTGTGTAAAGCAATATTTTGGTTCTGTTCTCGGTGGATTTTGATCAACCTTATGCATTACTTTTGGCCTTGGGGTGCTGATTTGCTAGTGCAATTATACACTGGGTTCGGCTCCTTATTGCTACCTTGCTATGCAGCTGCTGTCAGTTGATGTGTGTTGGATGATTTCTTAGCATGTAATCTGAGGAGGATTTGTTGTGATAGTTGGATTGGCTCTTCCCCTTAGTTGTTCATTAGATGCTTCCTAGCTATTCTTCTTTCTCCTCTTCTCTTCTTTTTCTTTTCTCTTCTTTTCTTCTTCCCTATTTCTGCAAGGTTTATTGATGTTGTTACTTGTAGCTGGATGTACCTTGCTATTTTACTCTTAGCTACATTTGTTGTTGTTGCTATTTGCTATTTACTGCTTACTGCATTTGAAGCTTCTAATATTTTGTTCGAAGCTTGGTTCCTGCTGGTTTTTATCTATTGAAATTTGATCACCTGTTAGCTGCTACTTCGTGAGATATTGTGTCAAGCCGATGATAATAGCACACATTACGCTCTTATGCTTTTGTTGTGTTGCTACTAATTACACATGTTCATGTATATGTTTGCTAATTTGATTGGCTTGGAATTAGATTTCCCCATTCTATGTTGTTGACTACTAGACAAATTCAGCTACTGTGTGGAGTTGAATTGCTATTCCTTTACTCCTTGCTATGGCTTGATTGATTATTTGGAATACTATAATAGATAAGGCTTGCTACCAAATTCGAAAGACCTATCTCTATGACTAAATTCTTTATGATGCTACTCTCCAACTAGTTTGTTGTAGCATGTTTCATCTTTTGGAGCTGTAATGCGTATTGCTAGTGCAAGCCGAGTTGTTCCTTACTGATTGAAGTGTCGCTGCTATACATTTTTGTTAAATGGAGACATTGTGCTCTATTATGTGATCTTTGCTGAGTAATTCAACTTGCTGGTCCTATATGCTGCTGTGTTTATCCTATTTGCTGCTATTTATGCTTTGCTTTGGATGATGACTTCGCTTTGGATGATGACTTCGCTTTGGGTAATCTTTTGCTCAATGTTACTTCTCATGGTCTGATTTGTTGCTGCCTATTGTTTTGTTGTTTGCTTTTATTCGTTTCTTGGCTAAGGATTGGTTCATGAAACTAAACTTGATGTATTTGTCGAAGGCTTCTATTGTCTTGCTACTTTTGTTGAATGCTAGTGAGCTATTTTGGATAGTTGCATGGACTCCCCTACATATTATTGACTGCAGCGACTTTTGTTGCTACTTTGGTGCTGGTTGTCAAGTATTTCTCCTCTTATAGGCACATTACCTATGGTATTGTGGTTTGTTTTCATTATTGATTTGGCATTTTGTGAAAATTCACCAAGATGTTTTATCAACATTAATAGGTTGCTTAATTTGTTTTAGTTTGATTAAGTCTTGTGCTTCCTTGAAAATCATCTCGTGGGCCTTGGTTTCCTTGTTTTAGCTTGTGAGTTTTCTCAAAACTATTTGTTTTAAGCTTCATTGTACTAGCAGGGGTATGCCCTAAAACTTTTAATTTTTTATTTTATTAATTCATTCTTTCTTACGTTTCAAAAAAAAAAAAAAAAAAAAACGTGTTACTCGAAAATTGTGAAAAAATTAGTAAAAGCAAAAAACAAATTGTTAAAAATTATAAAAAATTGATAAGAGTTAGAGAAAGTTGAAAAAAAGGTTAGAGATTTTTTGTGTTGAGAAAGTTGAAAAACAATTAGAAATTTTTAGAGAAAATTGAAGATTTTTTTACCAAATTTTGCGTACCAAATGCACCATATGTATTTTCTATATATGCTTGAATATTTTAAAAATTTAACAAAGTAATTAAATAGTTATTTTTTTTTTAAATTAGGCTAAATTGTAATGATTTTTAATTAACATATTTATGTTATATTTTATTTATATTTTCTCCATAATCTTATATCCCTATTATCTTGTATTTAAATTATTTTAAATAGTGACACCTCTATGTTATATAACATTATTTAAAATTTTTTTCAAATGATATAATTAACTCTCGATCGATCATAGTGATTACACTTGAAAAGCGTAATCATAAATCTTGATTTTCAGACTAATATTAGTAATTTGTGTTTTAATATGTTTATTTTAGTTTAATTTTGTTTATTTATATTAATTTTTTCATTTATGAAAGTTTTAGTAGAAAATACACTAGAATAGCTTATTGGAACGAGAGAGATGCACGATTTTGATATATAAGGAGTTCTAGAAATTAAAAATGGTTCCTAGCAAAGTTATAGTGGACATTTCAAGCTTTTTTAGAAATGTATCGTGGGTTAAAACTCAAGTTCATTTGACTCGTGAAACATTGCTCGAAAGTCGGTGCTGAAAAGCTGGACAAGTCCTAATCGCGGTAGCATGTGGGGCATATATTACGTTTTTGGGGTCCAATTGAGGTGATTTGAAAACCCAAAATCAAGTACCCATTCTTAACTACAACTTTCATGAAAGCCCAAGTCTAAAAGAGGTCTCCATCTATCTTGAAATTAGCATAAAACGTTCCACAATTTAAAATTCTTTGGATGATTTAGTACAACACTCTATCAGTATTTTAGCCATAACATTTCACTCACAACTCCGAATGATGCGATTCTTTTTGGGTTGGAAAGAAGACTCAAAGGGCTACAACTTTTGTGTTCAAGCCAAAGATTAAATCTACTGTCCAGAGATGTTGTCGGGCTGTTTAAACAGTAGTAGCTATTAATGCGCGATAAAAACTAGGTTTAGGGTTTCATTTCGTGCTTATAAATATATATTTTGCGATAGCAGTCGTAGGCTTTTCTCTATTTTTTTTTTTTTAGATTCAGTTTTGTAAGAACCCAAAATTTTAAATATATATATATATATATATATATACTTTTATTTTATTTAAATTTTATTTTATTTATTTTATGTGTGACATGTTTATTTATTGGTTGTGTGTGTGCATATATTGTATGATGCTAATGTATATTTAAATATATATATATATTAGCTGAATGTGTTTTCTATTTATTGGGGGGGAGGTCCATTTTTATTGGCTGAGTGAGTGACAAGGAGTTAATATAGTGTAAGGAGACCAATAGAGGGGTTCTGGGAATACGTGTGTGTGAGAGAGTAGGAAGAGGAGTTATGACAAGAAATTATCGTCATAAGAGAGGCCAAACGGTTACAGCTAAGAATTTATGATTTAAAGGTGTACTGAAGGATAAGTTATGATGGTACATGTAACGGAAGGGAAAGATGAAACATTTTTACATAAACTACTCTTCTTCATCTCCCATCATTTTTTTCACATACATAACTTACACCAGAGAATTTTCTCCTTCCCGTTATTCTTCTATTTTGGTTTCAAAAGTTCTAACAAGAGGAGGTTGGTACAATCATACCTATTAAGAGAAATCGGTGTAAGACGAATAAAGTCCCGAGTTAAGTTCGAAAGAAGGGATCGCCAAAATCACTCTAGAAGGCCAACTTGAGTTGGTAGTAACGTAATACACACCGATCGTCTATGTGTGTAGTGAGGTAGGTGGGATTGTGCTTATTTGATATATATTTTTTATCATGTCATGTATATATATATATGTGTGTGTGTGTGTGTGTGCAAGAGATGAAAAACTTGTTCTATGAATTGATTCTTAATTATGTGAAATTCTGAAATTTCTACACTAAATGAGTATACTATTTTTCTATAAAAATCATACTTAGAGATTGATTTAATTCTTGAAACTTTTATATGTTAAATTAGACATGTAGATGAGTTTCCTGTAAAAATTTCATAATTTTTGGAATTTAAATGAATTTATTAAAAATAGTCAAATTTGACTAATTGGTTGGGATTTCTATGCTAGGATCAGCACACTATTTTTATATGAAATTCATACTTAGAGGTTGAATTATTTTTTGATATTTTTATATATGAGAGTACATATCCAAACTAATATCCAGTAAAACTTTCATATTTTTTTGAGTTAAAATGGATTTTACAAAAATCGTGAAAGTTGACTGTTTGTTTTAAATTGTTGCGTTGACAGGAGTTTGATTTTTGGTATAAAAATGATACCTGGAGATTAAATTTATTTTTAAGAATTTTATATATGAAACTAGACATGTTAGATATTCTACAATAAAATGTTTATAATTTTTTGACTAAAAATTTATTTTATAAAAATATTAAAACTTGGTTGCCTGGTTTACGTTGCTGTGCTGACAATAGTCAGGGACTTGGTATAAAAGGTATAAATAAAAGTTGATATAATTTTTGAAATTTTTGTATGTTAAACTAGATATATGAATGAGTTTTCTATAAAAATTTCAAAATTTTTGGATTTAAAATGAATTTTATAAAAAATCGTGAAGGTAAGCTATTCTATATGGTTCTAACAAAAATACCCACTTAGTATTCTTAAAATCTGTATTATATGGCTTTATGAATAAATTTTAAATTTTATTTTTTATGAAGCTGGAGTTAATTATAAGTATTTTAGGCTTTTGAATTTGTATAAAATATTTTATTTTCTATTTTTCATGAATTATCAAAATTTATGTCTTGAATCTTTCTTTGTCATGACATGCTTGTTATAAAATTTTGTTTATCAAGCTAGTTGTATATATATTCTTGAATATGGTTGCACGAGATTTATTTGATAAATGTTGTAATGAGAATGATATTGATAGATGGGCAACATGAAACTTAGGCTCAGGAGAATTAACTTCATAAGACTTATTGATTTAAATGATGAACACAAAAAAAATCAAATTAGGGAGAACTTCTGTGTATGTTGTGTTGTTAATTAAAGGAATTACTTGAGATTTGATTTTTGGGTTATTGGAGTCATCAAGGGTACTAGAAAAAGTGGGTTCTAGAGCCCAAGGATTGGAAGCCCCAAAACCTGCGCAGGGTGATTAGCATAACCAGTAGGCTAGAAACTTACGAAATGTATATACGGCTTATTCTAGCGTATATATAGTATCGGGACTGCGGAACCAGTTTGCCTACTAAGGCAAATGAGTACATTTGGGACTGCGGGACCAATTGTACCCCGTGATTGAGGTTTGGGGATGTGATGAGTACATTTGGGACTGCGGGACCAATTGTACCCCCTGACTGAGGTCTGGGGATGTGATGAGTACATCTAGGACTGTGAGACTAGTTGTACCCCACGGCTTAGGCCTGGGAATTTATTTTGGGTTTAGTTCTGAGGCCACAGATTAAACTTGCAGAGTACTTGGCCCATAATATGATATTAATGTGTGGTGATGTGAATGATGTGATGTGATTTATTTTTTTTTAGCATCAGACTGCAGGATCATGGCTAAGTAACTATATAATTTGAATGTAATGATTGAATATGGATATTTTAAAAATTATAAGATTTTAAATTTTATTCTTATTAATTAGTGTTAATAGCTTTGCATGATTAAGAAATTATATTTTATAAACACTTTCTGAGCACACATGGAATTTAGTGCTTGCCCCCTACTACAGTTGGTAATGCAGGGGTTGATACTCGTGATGGACCAGTGGTAGCTAGCCGTCTTGGGTTGTTATAGCTAGATGATTTGTTTTATTTTGCATTCTAACATTTAAATTATAATGTAATGGAGTATTGATTTAGGTCCATATATGTGGCATGGTTTTGTAGCCTATTTTTAGGGCATTTTAAAGGTATTTTGAATATTCAAAAAATTAAATAATATACTACTTTAATTAACTTTCGCTCTGATATGGTACATTTTTTATGGTTTGATATTTATTTTTGGATTTCATTCCCACGTCCCTAGTCGTGGATTTCGGGGCGTGACAAGTTTTTCATTAATATAGATTAGTTTAGAGAGAATTTTTTTGGCTTCATTTTACTGGTTCAAGTTGGTGAATGCGTCAATATATTAAAGTTTCATTTAACGCTTTATCAATGGAGTTCGTTTTCTTTCCGTTCTCTCTTGTTATTTACTATTTTATTATTATCTGCATACTAGGATAGATTTTTATTCTCGATTCAACCCATCAATGATAGGTGGATCTTTATTTGATGATTGGATGTGATTGGATCCTTGTATGCAACATAAAACTTGTATGCCAGGGTTTCTTTTTTCTGAATCTTCTTTTTTTTTTTCTTTTCAAAAGTTTTCAAAAACTTATAACCTTGATCATATTTCGTTGAAATCCCTAATGACATTACTTGATTAAAACTTTCTTCATATTTTAAAATAAACGAAAAGAGATTTGGACCAAAGACAAGCTTATTCAATATTTATCCAGTTTTCTAATCCTAAACGTGATTCTAAAACTATACTTTGGAATAATTATTTTAATGATGACATCTTTCAGTTTACTTTTCCTATACATGAGCTATAAATTGAGATAAGAAAATGCATCCAATTAGACAATAAGAAATCCACCCAAATTTGTAGGTTGGATGAAGATCTTTAATTATCTTAAATACATATTTTTATTGCTTTCACTGTTTTAGTTTAATTTAATTTTGAATCTTGCTTTTCTATTAATCAGAATAGAAGTAATTTAAGTTCTTGAATTTTAATTTAGTTTAATTTTTGCAATTTACTTATTTGGTTATTAGTTAGTTAAACAACACTTTTCAAAATCTAAAACCAATTTTCTTGTCCTGCTTTTAAAACAAAACCAGTAGGTAAAAGAACCTAGAAAACCTAGTGTCCAATCTCAAAGTTTCCTGTGGATACAATTCTGGACTCACCAGGTAAAATTACACTGCACGCCTTTATACCTGGGGGTTTATTTAATTTCATTTTTACGAGGCAATCACATAGCATTAACAAAGATACAGTTTATTTACACTATTACCACTACTATATTATGTTTGGGAGACGTTAAATGCACTCTTCTTTTGATTTTTCACAATCTCTCTTCTCTCACAATTAATAATACTTGTTTGGAGTGTATGAAATTAAAGTGGAGTATGTAAATACAAAAATCACAAGGAACACGTGGCATTGCCTCGAAACATAAATATAAGTGGGTAAGATTGTGCTTAGCGCTAATTTAATGAGTGAATGGGTCCCACCATTCAATATAAGTCAATTAGTATGATTCTAACCATAGATGAAAAATAGTAATAAATGAACTAAATTTATTACCTTATAGTTAGTTCCACTAGTTCCATGCATTATAAGTGGCTGACAGATGTAACATCTGGACATTTCCTCAAGGTTTTACTTTGCCCATTATAGTTATTTCCCATGCGCATTTATGCTAGGTGGAAAGCATTAAAGAATGAATAAAATCATTTAAGGCAAAGCAAAATAGTCATATACTCTTTTTTTTGGTAATTAAATTGTCATATACTCTGACATATATACAAAATACATAATCATTACATTTAAATTATATAATCATGTATTTATTTATTATATCTTACTATAAATACAAGCTTTAGTCCCAAAATTTAGGTATGCTTACTATTGTCAACTGTTTACTTTACTTTTTTCATTACAACTAATGCAAGCCAATTCTGACTTCACCATCAGAGGGTTTTTGGTCGGAGACCTTATTTGGCCATTGCCTTTGACTTTTCTTACTCTGTAGGCTTGAATTCCACTTTTTCTGATTGATGTAGTGAGCAAATCTAGTGATATTTTTTATTGCTGAATAGAGTGCCTTTAGTATTTTCCTATAATTTAAATAGGATTTTCTTGTATTATTTTTTTAAGTAGAATATTAATTTTTATAAAATATTCAACCGACTTCTAACTAATTGGATATTATTTACACCAAGTGATAATTGATTTTCAAACAAGTGTTTCAAGTTCAATTTTTACGAAAGTATATGATTGTAGACGTAAGCACAATGTTACTTGAATAACTCGAATTCAAAACGCGTCAATGCAAATTAACATGACTTACTAAAATTAATTATCAACAAATAGTTGTTAGACAATAACTAGTTCGGTGAATAGTGGCTCACTGGTGGAACAGGGTTAATTCAAGTAGTATAAAAGTAAGAATATCGATCATTAGAGGGAAATGCAATATGAAACGTGTGGAGAGAAAGAAACTTGAAATACAACAAAGCTACGGGTTAGGGAGTGTTATTCTTTTCTATTGTTTAATTGTTTAATAAAGAAAATTAAGAAAAAGTAAAAGAAATCTTTTTGGATCTTAGATTACGTTTAGTATGATATTAA
Organism: Vitellaria paradoxa; assembly: GCA_019916065.1. Classification (NCBI taxonomy): domain Eukaryota; kingdom Viridiplantae; phylum Streptophyta; class Magnoliopsida; order Ericales; family Sapotaceae; genus Vitellaria; species Vitellaria paradoxa. The sequence continues at coordinate 21,835,219 of CM034243.1, read as the reverse complement.
AAGGGTAGATGTTATTTTTGTAATTTTTAATTTATTTTAATTATAGTTAGTACACTCTATAAAAATTAAAAGGTTAAAATTTTTCACACTTAAAAAGGTTAAATTGAGTATTTGTTTATTCCCAAAATAAGGGCGCAATATTGAATCACTAATTCATGCATCATATCTTCCATTTAGTTTTGTTTTAAACTTGGATAAATAATTTTGAGAAATAATTTATTCCCATCTACTAAATTATCCAACACCGGAGGATGGGATAAGAGGGGATGGAATTAGGTTTGGTAATAAGCAAAATACCATTTACAAAAATTATAAATACAAAAATACCTTTACATTGTATCTTATAATAGTATATTATATCATATTATATGATAGAACAATGTTTTACAAAATAATATACTATAATTTATAATCATATTGTACTATTTATAATATTGTAACAATATTTTATTAATATATACATAATAATATTTCTATTCTGTTATATTATATTTGATTAGCATGCATTATTGTACAATTATATATATATTGAGCATGCTAATTATGAATTTACAGTTATTATTGGCGATGTGTTAGCGTGATTATCTCATTTCCATGCATTCTTGGTGTGTGTATATTTCAGGTGATATAATATGGTGTTTTTAGCCCAAACAACACGAAGGTTGCATGTGAGGAGGAGCCAAGGGAAGCCAAAATAAAGAAAGTGCAAGAAAAGTCCAAAGACTCCCAAGACTTCTTCAACTTCCCAAGAGCCATCCCAATGCATAAGATCGAGTACCATGGGTGCCAAGGAGAAGGAAGTGGTTTGAAGTTCAAACTAGTTGAAGTGGTGTGCGGTTGAAGTTCCAGCTCAACACCTTCTTAGTTTTTCAGCCATAACTTTTTCGTCACAACTCGAAATGGTGCCATTCTTTTTGGGTTAGAAACAAGACTTGAAGGGCTACAACTTTCGTGTTTTAGCCAAGCCCAAATCAATCATCTTGAGGGTCAAAATCACACCAGAAATCAGGGACAGAAAGCTGTCAAAGAAGAGCTATTCACTGTAGTTACAGACGGGCGCCCCACCTCAACCATGGGCGCCCCACCTATACCCATGGGCGCCCCTGATGACCCTTGGGCGCCCCACTCTTCATCAAGTGGGCGCCCACAGAGAGGGAGTTCTGACTACTGTTTTTGGCTATCTCTTTGAGGACTTCATCAAACACTTGTACCATGGGCGCCCCACCTCAGCCATGGGCGTCCATGAGGACTCTTCCAGCACAAGTTTAGAATAAGTTTGAGCTATGTTTTTACCTTTATGCCTTTGTAATATACGTTGATATAAAATGTTGAAAATCTGATGTAGGAAGGGTCGAAACCCTACGCACTTCTTCTCTTTTCTTAGTTTAGTTTGGATTACAGAGTTTACGTTTCATCTTCGTATTCATATTTTCTCTTGTAAGTTCAATTCTTATTAAGTTTAATTTAAGTTGATTACTTTCTTGTTGTTCATATTTGTCATTTATGCTTTCGCAAACACTTCATAACACTTCGTCTTAGCTTGTTTGTGTTTGATTTGATTTCGAAAGTTATTACAACCATTTTGATTTACTTCGTTTTTGTGTTTGAGTGCATAATGAAGATTATTTTCTTTTCGAAAGGGTTCATTTACGCTTTCGCAATGTTAGGCTAGGGTTTTTCTTGGTTTTAACCTAGGAATGTAATCGAATTGAAGGAGTTGAATTTGGATAGTTCGAACTAAAATTTGTTCATCTTTCGAATAAAAACGTCAGGATCGTGATCCTAGATTAAATTTCGAAAGTGAATCACCTGTGATAAAGTTGAACTTCGGTTACAATCGTGTAAATCAAAGGTCAATTCCATGTCCCGGTGATTTCGAACTTGATTTCAAAACCCTAGATTAGCGATCTCCTTACGAAAAAGGGTTTTCGATTGTTAAATCTTCCGACCTAATATTACAGGTGTAAGAATTAGGTTGCGTTAATTATATATCCGAATTCAGCCATTCGAGGGCATTATAAGATTAGGTTAAGGCCAAGTGTTTCCATTCACATAGTTTGTTTAAGTTCAATTTACGTAGTTTGTTAAAGTTTGCATCTTTGTGTTTTCGTTTTTCATTTAATTGGTGTTTTCAATTTTCAAATCATCATCTCAATTCCCTATTCGAAAACTCCAAAAATCATCATCTCAATTCCCTATTCGAAAACTCCAAAAAGATTTTCATCTTTTCTTTTTAAGATTTTCGCAAGTGTTTTTGAAACCAAGTTTTCCAAAGATTTAGTCACACCCTTGCTCCCTGTGGAAGATGACCTAGGACTCATCTAGACTAAACTCAACCGACCTCTTATACTTGAGAGTGAGCCACTACCAAATTGGAGAGCGATCAAGTTTTTGGCGCCGTTGCCGAGGACGAAAAAGTTATTTGATTTTCTTTTCTCTTATTTTTTTCTTGTGTACTAACTCTTTCTCTCCTCTTATTTTCCCTTTATTTTTCTTTTATTTTCTTTCTAACCTTTTCTCTTGTATATTTTTTTTTCTTCAAATAAGGACGCTTTTGAGGTAATATCCACCCTTTTTACCTTCTGTTTCTACATTTTGAGCATAAAACTTGGATATATGTTGTTGGTTATTGTTGGAAGTGCTATAGAAACTAGGTTAGGGGGTGTTTTTTATTACTTACAGGGTTCTCTTTTTGGATGCATCCTTGGCTTATGTGTTTTATATTGATTGATCTTTATGCTCATCATCATCATCATGCTCACTTTGCACACCACGGACCCACATATGCATCATAGTTCTCACATTGAGGACAATGTTTAGTTTAGGTTGGGGGGTAGAGTTCACATGATGACCCTTTGTGCTAAAATTGTCAAATTTTTTCAAATTTTGAGCATCTTTGAGCTTAAATACATGACTTAGCACATTTGTACCGGCATGTTAGCCCTTGTTGGTTTGGTTGATTGTGAATTTGAGTGAGAGAGTGATAAGTGAGTCTTGTTCAAGCTTTGATAGGAATAATTTAAGTTGAATGTGTCATGACTTTGTGCATTTCTAGCTATCATGGAAGAATTTATGTGCTTAAGAGTGAATTTTATATAACATTGGTTAATTGAGCATTCTTGAACTAGGTGGAGACTTATACCCCTTAATGGTGAGCTTTTGAGCCTAAATTTTTGTTTTTTTTTTTTTTTTTTTTGAGGGGGTTGCACATAATTATAGCTCTTTGGTTCTTCACTTGAGTTTTCAATATACCAGTTGCATCACACACTTGCATGAGTTCCATTTGGTACATTATGAGTTGTTACAAGCTTTGAACATGATGCTAGGCCTTCTTTGCGATTTTGGGCCTTCTTATCCTTTCTTATTTATGAATCACCCTAGGAACCAACTTGAAACCTTCTAATAAGTATGTGCAATTTATGTTTCTTTTTTGGCTCCCACCTCATATATTATCCCTTAACCTTGTTCACACACTTTTAAACCTTACCCTCACATGTTTTGGGTTGTGAAAAGTGCCTCAATGTCAGTTATGTGAATGGGGGTTGGGAATAGAAACTTTTGAGAGCATATTGAGAGGGAATATTGGGTGGAGAATTCAGCTTATATTTATTTCATTGTTTCAAGAAAAAAAAAGAAAATAAAATAAAATAAAAAAGAGAGAGAATGAAAAAAAAAAGTTTGTCATTCCTTTTCGCTTGTGTAATTTTGGGACTTGTACAATGTTTGCAATATTTGCAATTGTCCCAAGGGTAGTATTTAGTGTGAATAAGCTTCTTGTTGGGATTCTTGTTGGGGATAGAAAGGGATTGGGTAATAAGGGATTTGAGAGCACTTGACCATCTTTCTCCTAAGATGTGTACCTTGATTTCCATATCTTCCTTTGTTAACCATTACCCTTGGCCAAGTTACAACCAAAACAAAGACCTAGCGGATTCTAAGCAAACAACTTTTGTGTGTGCACGTAGTGGTCTTGTGTAGGTTGTGGGGTGTGATCTTTTGCATGGCATTGAAACTTTTTGGTTATGAGCTGCCACTCTAAATTTCAATTCAGCTCACTCACATATTGGTGGGGTTGTGTGCAACTAGGTTAGCATATACGCTAATAGGACTGTGTGAACCCTTGTTGAGTGACTCTCTTTCTATGAGTGCTATCCTTTGTGAGGATTTGAAGTCAAAACCTGGCTCCATTTATGCTCTTGCAACCGTATTGAATGAATGAAGCACTTTAGCACACATGTTCTTCCAGTTTTGATAGTATATGCATTTACGCTTAGCACTGGGAAATTATATATGATATTTAAGTTTTGTGACTTGTTGAGCTAGAACTTGATTCATTATTGACCTTAATCACTCTTTGATACCTTGAGACCATACCATAGATGTTTGTGGGTAGCATCACTGCAAATTCTCACAAGACCTTACTCGTCCACTAGGGGGAACCTAGGGGTTTAAAGGGCTTACCTCACATGCTAAGTGTGGTCATGTGTTTCCCATGAAAACGAACATTACCTTAGTTTTTATTTTGTTTTGTTTTGATTAGAATAAGAGCTTCTATGTTGTGGGTGTTCTTGCACATGTTCTTATACCTCATGGTTTGATTGCACTCATTGCTAGGGACTAGCAATGTCTAGGCTGAGTTATGCCCAAATCATGCTCTCGGTGGGCACCCATCTGATGAATAGTGGGGCGCCCATGACACCTGTAGGGTAACCATGGTTGAGGTGGGGCCTGCAACTATAGTGAATAGTCCCTAGCAATGAGTGCAATCAAACCATGAGGTATAAGAACATGTGCAAGAACACCCACAACATAGAAGCTCTTAGTCTAATCAAAACAAAACAAAACAAAAACTAAGGTAATGTCCGTTTTCGTGGGAGACACACAACCACACTTAGCATGTCAGGTAAGCCCTTTAAACCCCTAGGTTCCCCCTAGTGGACGAGTAAGGTCTCGTGAGAATTTGCAATGATGCTACCCACAAACATCTATGGTATGGTCTCAAGGTGTCAAAGAGTGATTAAGGTCAATAACGAATCAAGTTCTAGCTCAAAAAGTCACAAAACTTAAATAGCATGTGTAATTTCCCAGTGCTAAGCATAAATGCATATACTATCAAAACTGGAGGAACATGTGTGTTAAAGTGTTTCATTCATTCAAAACGGTTGCAAAAGCATAAATGGAGCTAGGTTTTGACTTCAAATCCTCACAAAGGATAGCACTCATAGAAAGAGAGTCACTCAACAAGGGTTCACACAGTCCTATTAGCATACATGCTAACCTAATTGCACACAACCCCACCAATATGTGAGTGAGCTGAATTGAAATTTAGAGTGGCAGCTCATAACCAAAAAGTTTCAATGCCATGCAAAAGATCACACCCCACAACCTACACAAGACCACTACGTGCACACACAAGAGTTGCTTGCTTAGAATCCACTAGGTCTTTGTTTTGGTTGTAACTTGGCCAAGGGTAATGGTTAACAAAGGAAGATATGGAAATCAAGGTACACGTCTTAGGAGAAAGATGGTCAAGTGCTCTCAAATCCCTTATTACCCAATCCCTTTCTATCCCCAACAAGGATCCCAACAAGAAGCTTATTCACACTAAATACTACCCTTGGGACAATTGCAAATATTGCAAACATTGTACAAGTCCCAAAATTACACAAGCGAAAAGGAATGACAAACTTTTTTTTTTTGTTCGTTCTCTCTCTTTTTTATTTTATTTTATTTTTTTTTTCTTGAAACAATGAAATAAATATAAGTTGAATTCTCCACCCAATATTCCCTCTCAATATGCTCTCAAAAGTTTCCATTCCCAACCCCCATTCATATCACTGACATTGAGGCACTTTTCACAACCCAAAACATGTGAGGGTAAGGCTTAAAAGTGTGTGAACAAGGTTAAGGGATAATATATGAGGTGGGAGCCAAAAAAGAAACATAAATTGCACACACTTATTAGAAGGTTTCAAGTTGGTTCCTAGGGTGATTCATAAATAAGAAAGGATAAGAAGGCCCAAAATCGCAAAGAAGGCCTAGCATCATGTTCAAAGCTTGTAACAACTCATAATGTGCCAAATGGAACTCATGCAAGTGTGTGATACAACTGGTATATTGAAAACTCAAGTGAAGAACCAAAGAGCTATGATTATGTGCAATCCCTCAAAAAAAAAAAAAACAAAAAAAAACAAAAAAAAAACAAAAAAAATAAAAATTTAGGCTCAAAAGCTCACCATTAAGGGGTATAAGTTTCCACCTAGTTCAAGAATGCTCAATTAACCAATGTTACATAAAATTTACTCTTAAGCACATAAATTCTTCCATGATAGCTAGAAATGCACAAAGTCATGACACATTCAACTTAAATTACGTTTCCTATCAAAGCTTGAACAAGACTCACTTATCACTCTCTCACTTAAATTCACAATCAACCAAACCAACAAGGGCTAACATGCCGGTACAAATGTGCTAAGTCATGTATATAAGCTCAAAGATGCTCAAATTTTGAAACAATTTGACAATTTTAGCACAAAGGGTCATCATACGAACTCTACCCCCCAACCTAAACTAAACATTGTCCTCAATGTGAGAACTATGATGTATATGTGGGTCCGTAGTGTGCAAAGTGAGCATGATGATGATGATGAGCATAAAGATCAATCAATATAAAACACATAGGCCAAGCATTCACCCAAAAAGAGAACCCTGTAAGTAATAAAGAACACCCCCAACCTAGTTTCTACAGCACTTCCAACAATAACCAACAACATATATCCAAGTTTTATGCTCAAAATGTAGAAACAGAAGGTAAAAAGGGTGGATATTACCTCAAAAGCATCCTTATTTGAAGAAAAAAAAACTATACAAGAGAAAAGGTTAGAAAGAAAATAAAAGAAAAATAAAGGGAAAATAAAAGGAGAGAAAGAGTTAGTACACAAGAAAAAAATAAGAGAAAAGAAAATAAGAAAAGAAAATCAAATTAAAAAGACATAAGAAAATAAGAAAAAGAAAACTCTAATCTACTATGTACAAAAGAAACAAAGAAGAAGGGTTATCCAACACCCTCTCTATCCCATGTGTCCACAAATGGTTTAAGAAATGACATGTTCTCTTTAGACTCATGAAGTACTGAAGGTGGACACTCCTTAGGTGTAAAACACACCAAAGGATATAAGGCCAAGTGAGATTCATGAAACCTCGGATGTGGCCATAATGCGTGTAAGAATATGGATATGGTGGGTTTTATCAATCTCTCAGTGCCCAAAAAATCAATGTACTCACCCCCAATGATGATTGGTCACATGATCACTCATAATCCCCAAAGCGAACTTCTCAAGTTGGACTAAGTCAAGAGGTGAGAGGTGTGCACCACCCTCAACCTTGAGAGTGTAATGAAGTGGACTAGGATCAATCAACTCAATAATGTGCTCCTCGGGCCAGGTGACATTCAGATGCTCAGGTGGAGTCAAAAGACTCTCAATGGGGCCTAGGACGGTCGGGGTGGGTTGAGCATTAATCTTGGTAGTTGGTAAGGATTGCATGTCTCCCTGACTCTCTGTAAGTGATAAAGAAATCTCCTGAATAGGAGAGTCCATATGAAAATAAGAAAAACGCTCATCCCAACTATCATCCCCAATGTGATTAGGGCAAGTGTCCCACTCAGTGCCTATGGTAGTGCCTGAGGTCGACAACTCAGTCATGTTACCACTTAGAGTGGTGCTCATTACTTATGTCAACTAGAAATTTGCTCTGTGATGTCATTTAAAGCATGGTTCACATCGTTATTAATGCTTAACTGTTGCTGCATGAATTGATAAAGAGTGTCCTCAAATTGTGCATCATTAGGTTCACAAGGCCAATAATCCTGAGGTTCCTTATGCTGGCCCTCAGTGAGTGGAACAAGGTTGGGACAAGCAAAATAATCGATCTCCATGGATGTGCTACTTCTAAAGGATTGATCATAAAGGTCAAGTGAAGTAGAAGCATATGGGGAAGGTTCAGTGTGGCTTTTAAATGCATGAGATTCAAAATTAAGCTTATGTCTTCCCTGTTGCTTGGTGTGTTCATAGAAAAGTTCAAGGAATGACCATGCCTCAGCCGGGACGAGGTTAAGAAATTCCCTACCTAAGGCTATATCAAATGCCTGATGTAACTCACTGGATAGAGCATTATAGAATATAGCTAGGATGTGTCCTAACTCTAGTCTGTGACTTGGGAATGTTTCCAAAAGGTTGTTAAATCTCTCCCAACTTTTATAAAATACTTCACCCCCTTTTAATAAAAATTTCTAATTTGAAAGCCATGGGTGAAGGTTTGATGAATGGGAAAGAATTTTTCAATAAAAGCTAGATAACATTGTTCCCAAGTGGTCCACGCACCAAAAGTATAACACCAGTCACCAGCCACACTTTGTTAAGACAAAGGGAAGAACATAAACCTAATTCTCTCATTCTTTCTAACATCATATGAACCACACACTTCCTCAAATCTATCAAGATGAAGACATGGATCTTCTTCCTCATGCCCAAAGAACTGGGGAAGCATACTATAGGTGGCTAATGTAAAAGCATAGCCAAACATGCCACCTAGATATTCTATGTATTCTCGAGTATCAAAAGGGCCATGTACAAGATCACCAATATCCATGTCTAAGATCAGAAACTAAAAATGAAAAGAAAATAAGAAGAGAGAAAAATTGCACTAAAATGCAACCTAAGTTAACTAGCATGCAAACCAAATTATATGATATGCAAATGAATATGTAACAATGCAAAGAAAAAAAACTACTAATAAAGAGATAGAGAAAAGAAAAATTCATCCAATTTCTCAAGTGAACTCCTTTTTAACTCCCAAATCTAGTGCTTAGTTGCCCTCCCCAGCAACGGCACCAAAAACTTGACCGACCTTAAAATGTGTTCGGGTTCTACCTCTCAAGTGCAAGAGGGTGGTTGTAGACTTACTTGGTGAGAACCAAGGTCATCTCCACAGGAAGGGTTGTGTTAAAAGACACTAGACTGGTTCTCTTTAGTTAGTAGGTGATTCTAATCTAATCTATACTATGATTGGATTTTTGGGGAAGGTTGAAGATGATTTCCTTTTCGAAAGGCTTCGTTTATTAGGTTAAGGTTTGTTCTTGGCTTCAAGCCATTGAAGGTAGTGTGGTAGTTCGGTGAATTCGAACATGAAAGAATATTTTTAATTAAAATATCTTTTAATCTCTAAATGGAATCTCATAGTAAGCTAGGGTTCTTTAAAAACCTACTTAACCGGTGTTACAACCGTAGCTTGGTTGCACTTGTGCACACCAAGTGTTTGGTTCAATGTCCCGGTGAGTTAGACTCTTATTTTCCAAAACCTAAATTAGGTTTTCTTACGAAATCAATCACCCGTGTTATAACTAAAGCTTGGTTACGATTGTCCATTCGTGTATACCAAGTGGTTGGTTCAATGGCCCGGTGGTTTGGAACTTATTTTCATAAAATCATGACTTGAGGTTTTCTTAAGAATAGGTTCATTCGTGTTACAATCGAGGCCTGGTTACGAGTTAACGCTTGTGCATACTAGGTGTTCGATTCAATGTCCCGATGAATCCGAAACTAATTTCAAAAGCCTCCGCTTACGTTGAATTCCATAAAATAGGTTTTAATGGAATATCTTCCAACCTAGCAATGCATGTGCGTTTGTTGGGTTGAGTTACAAATGCTTTTGAGTAAACCACTACCCACTACTGGATTTGGTTCAAAGCCAAGATTAACTTAGTTATTTTATTTGTAGTGTTTTTTTTATTTTAATTTAGAATCATAATTCCTTCACTTCACCTTTCTCAACCCAAACCATAATCAACCTTCCCCAAAAATCCAATCATAGTATAGATTAGATTAGACTCACCTACTAACTAAAGAGAACAAGTCTAGTGTCTTTTAACACAACCCACCTTCTGGAGATGACCTCGGTTCTCACCGAGTAAGACTACGACCACCCTCTTGCACTTGAGAGGTAGAACCCGAACACATTTTAGGGTCGGTCAATATTGTCAAGCCCCGAATTACAAATTGTGAACAAAAATCACACACAATCATTTAATCTTGACCTAATCAAAGTTAAACTGCAACTCGAGCAAAACATGATATGATATAACTAAAAGAGTAAAACAAAATAAACCACAATCACCATTGGGCATAGTGCTCCAAAATATAAATAAGCGCTCAATTGGCCCAGTACAACCCCTATTGAAATTATAGTAATAGATAAATGAAATTTTGAAATTCGCTAATAGAGTTCCCAATCAATTAATCATAATTTCACGTAGAGATAAATAGAAGGTGAGATATACAAAATGAAAATACCCACAAAGGGAAACCTCAAACAAAACTTTCACTAGAATAAACGAACGTTGGTTACAAACTCAACCTCTCTATAGATCGACTCCTCAACTCTATACTCTCGTTGACGTTTGCTCAAATCCTTGATGCACCAACTCCTCTAGCAAAAGCCCTTCGACTCCTTGAAGGCACAACATTGACTCCTCAGTGACTATGTTGAATCCACAGCGATCACAAACCTCAAATCTGAACTCATTCGGATTGAACACGAACCATGTTGGCTAAGTTGTAGAGAGAATGATCAATTTTTAAGGCTCACAATCTCAGATGTATTCTCTCGATGTGTGTGTCTCTCTTTTTGTGTCTCATTGAACTTGAAAATGCTAAGAGATATTTATAGACAAACCAAGGTGGCTGGGGCTATTGAAGTGGTGTGTAGCTGAAGTTCTAACTTGACACCTTGTCAGTGTTTTGATGATATCTTTTCACTCACAATTCAGATTGACCTAATTCTTTTTGGGTTGGAAAGAAGACTCAAAGGGCTGCGAAGCCTGAATCCATCGTCTTCGAGGTCAAAATCATGTTGGATGTTAAGAACAGAAAGCTGTCATGCTAGTACCTCACAGGATGAGCGCACCCGCAGCCTTCCAGCGGTCTTCCCACGGCCTTCCCGCACGGCTTAATCTCTCTTGGCTTTTTCCCACGGCTAAGTGCGTTCTTTCTGCGTTATTCAGTTCTAAACCTCTTCAGGACTTCCAAATCTCTTTAGGACTCCCAGCCATTATGGAAACTTGATTTTCTAAGGTTTTTTAGAATTCTAATCAACTTAAGACTCTAGTGTCTTAGCCTACATGAAGTCTAAAGTACATACAATTCTGTCTTTGACCATGGATTTGCCAATATACAATTTTATCCTTAACAATCTCCCCCTTTGGAAATTTCATGTCAAAACTTGAAAAAAATTATAAGAAAATCAATCTACACTAAGGCCTCAATAAATTTGTCATCCATTCTATCAACACGTTCCGACTAATAACCTGTATGGCTGCACACTTAAACAAAATGATCAAGGCATCATGTGGAATAAATAAATAATTAAAAATTAACAAAAAATGAACAACAAAATAAAATATTCTCCCCTTTAATTAATAAAAAAAAATGATTGAATGATTGACTCCCCCTAAATGAACAAAATTCTTTTCAAAGCATTCTCCCCCTTAATTAATAAAAAAAAAATGATTGAATAATTGACTCCCCCTAAATGAACAAAATTCTTTTCAAAGCATTCTCCCCCTTAATTAATAAAAAAAAAATGATTGAATGATTGACTCCCCCTAAATGAACAAAATACTTAATGATTGACTCCCCCTTAATGAACAAAATTCTTTTCAAAACAAATTCTTTTCAAAGCATTTTCCCTAACTATTATCTCCCCATTTTTGACATAAATTGACAAAAAATTAGAGATAACATGTATTCCTGATCAAATCATTCCAAGTTCTATTTTCCCAAACACAAAACGAAACATAATTTCAAAATTTTGACTATACATAAATAGTAACAAATAAGAATTCTAATAATCACTCTACTATTTATGTCATGAGTTGTTCACACATGTCATACCAATGGTCAAATGCCTATGTGGTGTGTTAAATAAAGTTTAAGAGCAACATGATTAACACTTTTCACAAACTCGCATGAATTTCAAAATTGTTTCTTTTGGACTTTGAATTAAATTGAGTAAGATATGCAGTGTTAGCTCTTCAACTAAATTCTCCTCAATTCATGTTTTCAACTAAACTCTAAGATTTCAAATTTTCAATTTTCATCCCCCAATTTTTTTTTTATTTTTTTTATTTTTACTTGGCGACTTTCACACACTTTATGGGTAGGTAGCCTTCTTCTTGGTATTGTCAAACCCAAAGGGTGGTTATTTTGATAACCCGCACGTCAACAGGCTAGCTTTCACTCTGTCCCATATGGTAGCCCTTTCCAAGTGATATATTATTTTTTTTAAACTCAAGAGCAACCAATAGTCCAAAAAAGAGAATTTTTTGTACTAATTGAGTAGTGGAAAAAATTTCTAATGATGTACTAAATTTCATGCAATTACAATTCGACACACCACTACCATGACAAAGAACAACAAAACATAGGATTCAAGTTCATCAAGTAATTCAAATTTATGACCACTATGTAGATCAACAACTTTAATCCTGTGATTTTGAAGAGTGTATGAGGTAATAGAACATGCAAGAATATCATAAGGAATAACATTGCACCAAAAAAAATTTAATTATCTAAAAAAAAAATAAAAAATATCTAATTTACAAGAATTCATCGAACTAGGTAAAAATAAACAATGATGTACATCCTAGTTCATGAAAAAAAAATGCCTCTACATATGAAGGCTCACCCCTTTAACACTCTTAGGGGTGTGGGAGACATATAAATCACTCTTTCTAACCCAAACATTTCTTAATTTTGGAAAAGCATTTTGAGTCTTGGAATTGTTGGGTTTTGGACCAATGGGTTTTGAAAATTTTTTCTTTTTATCTTTCCTCACTGGCCAGGTCATGTAAGGTTTAAAATCAAAACAAGACTTTTGAAACCTTAAAGGATGAAACCTATTTGACACTTGAAGATTAGATTTCAAAGAATTCCTAGTGTTAACATAGGATAGGGAAAGCCCAAATAATTTGTGATAGTATGGTCTTGTGTGTCCGGGTATACCACAATGAAAACATATAGGAACAAACTTGCATTGCAAGTTGGGGGGCGTACCTTTAGGCTTCTGAAAATAAGCTCTAGACCAATTACCTTTCTTTGGTTGAGGAGCTTTAACTATACTTAGAGCAGTTTTCTTTGAGGAACTGGGGGTAGCTTTAGCTTCAAGATCGACTGCCTGTGTGCCAGTGTAGCCAAGTCCTCTTTTGTCTCGCGGGCTCCTTTACATCGCAAGTATGTTATCAAGTTATGACGATGCATGTTGAATGAGTTGAGAGCTTCTCTCTCTAGGATTTTCTCTCTCTAAAATTATCATGGCATTTACAGCTCTCTTGTCATCTTCCCAACTTTCTTCTTGTTAATATTACAGCTTAAAGGTTCGGGAGGTAGTTTTCAGCTAGTTAAGTTCCATCACCATGGGTAAAGCAGCTAGTTTAAGGAAAGGTTCCGCAACCAAGATGTCCCTCAAGGATTTCCATGCAAGCTTGGTCAAAGAGAAGCTAGCTAAAAGCGGTAGCCCTAGTGTTAAAATTAATTTTTCATATTTAGAAGGGGATGAATATGAAGATGATGAAGTCCAAGGTGATGTCTTCAATGGTGATGCCTATGAAGATGTCCTCACCGGTTCCTCTTTTGGAGCAAAAATCCAGCAAAGGCAAAGAAACGAAGAACATACACCAGAAGCTATGGCAAAGGTGGCTCAAAGGTTGAAATCTCTTAAGGGAGACACCAACCCACGGCAAACTTTGTCCTTAGCAAAATCGGATGATAGAAGAAGAAGTATTGAGGCAAGGGCTGGTTCCTCATCAGCAAGACCATCTCCAATATCTACCATTAAAACGCTTCACCCGAGCTCAAAAGCTATGGTGGAGAGGGAGAGGAAGATGATAGTAGAAGACGCCTGCAAGTTAGAGTCTAAGCAACCAATGTCTGGAATTTTCTTAAGCGGGAGCTCCACCGCCCAATTGGAAATTTCAGATTTGATTTCCAAAGGAGAAGGGACATCAAGTGTTAGTGGTGGGCCCAACCTTGTTCTTCCAACAACACCCGTGCAAAGATGTATAGAACCATCGGGTAAAAATGTAGAACCATCGGGTAAAGATAGTGATGTGGCTGATGTAAGTTGGAAAGACAACTTGAAAGTTGACTTATGTGTTAGTGGTGGGACCACACCTGCAACTGCACGTGTAGATGGGCAAAAAGAGGGATTTGGTCCATTGGTTACTTGCTTGGAGTCCCCTCATTGCACGGCCGAGCAAACCAAAGTTGCTGAGTGTGAAGGCTCGGGCAAAAGTGTGAAGGCACGGTTAGACTCCACATCACCAACCCGAGGGACCCACTTAGTTAAAGGAGTCGAACCAGCAAGCAAGTCCAATTTCAAAGCTAAAGGAGTGGGCGGGAACCCATTTGTTCACCCGTGTGCAATTGAACAATCCGTGCATGATGAAGCTACTGGAAAATGTAAGTCCCCCTGGTCTAGCTTATTTGGCACAGAACAGCAAAACAAGGCCACCAACCTTAGATTCTTCAATGTTGATTTTAAGGAAAATGAACTTAAAATTCCAATTGAAATTTCTAAGCAAGGATATACCCATTGGGAACATGCTTTAGTTGGCTATTTTCTTGACAAATGGAGCTCCTTTCATTATGTTAAGACATGGGCAGAGAAAAAATGGTCAAAGGAAGTAGAAGATGTGGTCACCCTTGAAAATGGATTTTATATATTTAATATCAAGGATGAGGATGCATTAAGGAAAATATTGGATGGAGGCCCCTATTATTGTGGTAACCGATTAATACTCATTAAAAGGTGGCACCCCGGTATGCAATTAAATAGGGAGGAATTTTCATCACTGCCAATTTGGGTGAAATTCTTCAATATTCCACTTGAACTTTGGACGGATGAGGGTTTGAGCTATATAGCTAGTGTCGTTGGCAAGCCTTTATTCCTTGATGAGTTTACACAGAAGAAAAGTAGGCTCACCTATGCCAGAATATGCATTGAAACGCAAGTTGGTAAAGAGATTCCCGAGTCTTTCAAAATCAATTTGGGTTATGGTAATCCTTATGAGATCAAGGTTGAAGTTCCATGGAAACCAAAAAGGTGTGAAGAATGCAAAATCTTTGGTCACATGGCAACATCTTGCCCCTCCAAAACTAAGCCCAATGTCAAGCAAGTCAAGCAAGAATGGAAAATTAAAGAGCAGAAGGAAGAAGAATGGCAAGAAGTAAAAGGAAGGGGGAAGAGTACTCCTACAGCAAAAGAAAGAAGTAATGATAATTCACAATTGCCATCCAACATCTTTGAAGTTCTTTCAACATGTCAACAAGAAGAGCAATCAAGGGAAGAAGAGGAAGGCAAACCAACTGAAGAGCCGAAGGATGATGGGATTTCAATCAAACAAAGGCCGAAAAAAGCAAGTGCAACACCAACTTCCTCCCAAGCTCGGGAAAAGAAGCAGCTTCTAGACCGCATCCAAAAGTTCAATTCAATCAAAGCACAAGCACTTGCAAGCATCTCTCTTATAAAACAATCAAATTCCAAGTCCAACAAAAAAGGGAGAAGATGAAGTTATATGAGAGACCTATTTTGCTAACCTATCCACTTTGGTTGTTAGTGGAATTATTAAAGGATAGGTTAGATGGGTTTTTAGTATTTTGGATTCCCTTAAATGGGATGTGTACCCTTTGGGGTTTGTTTTGAGCTAGTTGTAAATCTATATTTTTTGGTAATAAAACACCCGCTTAACTACCAAAAAAAAAAGTTATGACGATGCAGTATTCATCTTGAGGTGCATAGATTGCAGCTTGCCATGTGCCTCTTTCACATCATTTTCTTTTTGTTCCATCTTGGCCTTAAATGCTGCTATCAACTCCTCTTGAGTTTTCTTGTTTGCTTCAAGACCTTCACATTTAGCTTGCAATTATTCTAGAGCAATTTTTAGACTGTCTCTCTCCCTCTTTAACATCTTGTTCTTCATCGTTAACTTTTTGTTTTGCTTGTGGAGCTTTCGACAGTCTTGGTACAGCTGTTCATACGCCTTTTCAACATCTACTTCCTCACCTAAATCTTCTTCAACTTCACTTTCGGAGGATTCTTCTTTCTTGCTCGCAGAATAGGATGACTCGGTTGAATTTGAGGGGGCACTTGCTCTAACCATAAAAGCAGTATAATTCTCTGGAAAATCATCTGAAGAAGAGGAGGTACTTGAATCGTTTGTATCATCAAGAGTTGCATTGAGAACATTCTTCTTACTCTTCTTGTTTCCACAATCTTGGGCTATGTGACCATATCCTTAGCACTTGTAGCACTTCACGCCTTTTGAATTGTTCTCATTTGTCTTCTTCTCTGAAGATTTCTTCCCTTTGACTTTCTCATCTTTCTTCTTGGGTTCAAAAAAATTTTCACCCTCGGATTTATCATTCTTCTTAATCTTTTCAGATTTTTTGCCTTCTCTACAAGGATCCATCTAGCAAGTAATAGGATCACGTTTTTCTCTCAAAAATGTACCTGTTCTGATACCAATTAAAATTTCAAAATATGCTGATAGAGATCCCAATCAATCAATCACAATCACACACAGGGATAAATAGAAGGTAAGATATACAAAATGAGAAAACCCACAAAGGGAAACCTCAAACAAAATTTTCACTAGAATAAACGAACGTTGGTTACAAACTCAACCTCAGTATAGATTGACTCCTCGACTCTATACTCTCGTTGACGTTTGCTCGAATCCTCGATGCACCAACTTCTTTAGCAAAAGCCTTTGACTCCTTTAAGGCACAACATTGACTCCTTAGTGTCTATGCTGAATCCACAGTGATCATAAACCTCAAATCTGAACTCATTCGGATTGAACACGAACCGGGTTGGCTAAGTTGTGGAGAGAATGATCAATCTTTAAGGCTCACAATCTCATGTGTATTCTCTCGGTGTGTGTGTGTCTCTCTTTTCGTGTCTCACTGAACTTGAAAATGCCAAGAGATATTTATAGACAAACTAATGTGGCTGGGGCTATTGAAGTGGTGTACAGCTGAAGTTCCAGCTTGACACCATGTCAGTGTTTTGATGATATCTTTTCACTCACAATTCAGATTGACTTGATTCTTTTTGGGTTGGAAAGAAGACTCAAAGGGCTACAATTTTTGTGTTTTAGCCAAAGCTTGAATCTGTCATCGTCGAGGTCAAAATCACGTTGGAAGTTGAGAATAGAAAGCTGTCATGCTGGTACCTCGCGGGAAGGGCGCACTCACGGCCTTCCATGGTCTTCCCACGACTTAGAGCGACCTTCCCGCATGGCTTAATCTCTCTCAGCTTTTTCTCATGGCCAAGTGTGTTCTTCCTATGTTATTTAGTTCTAAACCTCTTTAGGACTTCCAAATCTCTTCAGGACTCCCAGCCATTATGGAAACTTGATTTTCCAAGGTTTTTTAGAATTCTAATCGACTTAAGACTCTAGTGTCTTAGCCTACACTAAATCTAAAGTACATACAATTTTATCTTTGACCATGGATTTGCCAATATACAATTTTATCCTTAACAATAAATGCAGCTTATCACTCTAATGAGGGCACAAAAGAATAATATAAGCCTCACAACTAAGATACCAAAATAATGTATAAGCAATTTGGCAAAAGATGAAATAGAGGACAACTGGAATTTATAAGTCTCTTGATCAAAAGTCTCCACTAATAGACCCATCTCAGATCTTACAACCATAACTGTAGGGAAGTGAACATGAGTTGACGTCAAGCCACTGTGCAAGCAACACACATAACATATTCTATCATAGTACTACGTGATCATGAATCATATATATCAAGTAATACAACATCTAATGTCAATAACGAGCAACAATAACTTTAACATCTCAAATCATGATATTTTAATTATATAATTATCTTAATCTAATGTCATACTGAAATCTTATTAATGTAAATTATCTATTCCAGCATCATTACCATTATCACGTTAAATCTTATGTATATCTATCATCTTAGACATAAAGCTATCGCACTAATTGTCAATTCAATACTTATCAAATCATAACAATAATCTTAACAACATGTGTAAAAATAGACACATCTGTATCAATCACACATCACTAAGACTCATTTCAAACACAAGAGCACACCAACACGTATAGGCAGGTACTCTACAAGATTGGCCCTTTGCCATGATGCCCAATCACTAGCACACTATCTTAGCTGTCAACTCTTAGTGCCTAAACATTGATCCTATGTTATCTCAGGCATTTGCATCCCTTAGGACAATCAACATGCTTTGTGGATTACTAGCCCACTAAAAATGATAACTAACACTGTGCAGGTCTGAGGACTATCAATTACTAAATATATATACCTATTATTTTAATGGTATCTCTTGACACAAAAACAACTCACACATACCACATAACATATCATCATAATCCACATATAATGACATCACATCCAACTTATAATATCACAATAACAAGATATCATAATCCATACTTAGTAGGACATCGTATGACATCACAGTCCAATACATTTCTCATCAACAGGAATCAAATTTCCAATCACTTATTATAATAGGACATTGTAGCCTTTTGCAAGACATCATAGTCAAATTTCACTTTATTAAACCCATTCTTATCATAAAATCAATAACACAGGAACCAAAGTCCCATATCTTATCACATATCCTTATCCTTACCCATATCTTTGTATCACCTTAAATATAATAGAATATCAACCTTATTAACATCATTTATTTTCATTGAGAACTCCATTTTTAAGTCACGTATAAAATCTTCAAGGATTTATTTAGAAAACATATTGTTTCTTGGAAACATTTAAATTTAGTCTCTCATATGCTTAGGTGTCCGTACAGATCAACTAGTGTTTTGTCTGGACAACTGTTTGTATAGGAAACACCAGAACAACATCCAAACAGCCGTCTAAACATTGAATTGTTCGCACAGCTGTGTGCATGATTGATGCTCATAACTTAGAAACCAAACTCTGTACTGATTTCTCATTTTTAATCTTAAATTAAAACATTTTCTTTTGAAATTGTGTACTTAATTAGTTCAATTTCACTTCAAATATGATATTTTGAGTTTCTACATTATCAATTTCGCATTTAGATTTCAATTTTCTTTTCCATTGTTTTCTTCAAAATTCATATGAACAATAAAGCTCAATTCAATAATTTAAACTCAACAATCTTCAATTAACATTGAAAAGATCAGTTACACATAATAAATCAATCATTAATGATCCCTACACTATTTACTCTCATCAATAGGTATCAATTCAAGATCAGATTCATCATCTTCTTCAAGTTCTAAATTTTTCAATCAATTTTCCCAAAATAATATATTATGTGTAAAGATAACTTTTCAAATCTCAATTTAAACATACCAAGCATTATAGTTCAAAAACATAATATCCCTTCCTCAAATTGGCTCAATTGAAAACCCACACCCAGCAACCCCCTGTTCAAATCAATTTCCCACTCTTTGATTTTATATTCAGAAAGAAATTAATTTCTCACTCCATATCCCTTCACCAAATACTAAAACTAGAAAGAAAAAAGTAGTAGGAGGATAGAGCCAAAAGGAAAAAGAATTTCAAAATCAAAACATAAAACCAACTAGCTATCCACACACACACACACACACAAAAGCACATAGACCAATCATCATAAATCAACAATTTTACAAGCTAATAGAGCTAGGATTGGAGTTAAGGTGGTGGTGGATGGTGATCTTATGCTGAAAAGTGGGTGATAAAAACATAGGATGTGCGGTTGAATTGCAAATTACAAGAACCTCACCCTGTTGGATGATATAGAAATAAAACAAGATTATTCAGTATACCTTTAATGTGAAAGACTTTTGGATTTAGGATCTTTCACTTGTTTTATAAGCTTCTCTGTAACAAACACAACCCCACAGAATCGACTTTCTTCTCACTTTGATAGAATATTATTGGAGTATTTACATAGTACATGAACCAGAACCTTAGGGACTAAGATGGTACCTTAGAGAGAACCAAGAGAGAATATATGAAGAGAGAGACAGAGAGAGATCCAAAAAAATTATAAAACATTATTGTTTGTATTATTTTGTGTCAGATATACAATAATGAGAGGTCTAACTCATCTCAACCACTAAGGAGATAGAGTTAGATTTTATCTCAGTCAGGTTTTATCTCAAATATTCAAGATTGAGATATAATATTTATCTGATATATTGGGATAACTTTGATTCTAAAACTTATCTAATATCTTGCTTAGGGTGCAAGCTAAGCCTATGTAGGCATACCACAAACCATTATAATATCTCCCACTTAGACACAAAGGTCATATAACATCTTTTATCTAAAATTTTCTCATCTTGTTCATCTTTTCATATGGGTAATGGATCATGTGACCAAAAATTAGAAAGTAAAAAATGAGGAATGTTACATCAAGTTACCATTTCACTAATATAACACTACAACTCCAGGTCTCGTTTTATACCCCAAGTCATCTAATCACACTAGATCTAGCACTTCTAATCACTTTTAATCCCTCTTGTAACACATATAAAGTCATACTAGACCTTATATTATATTTGCACTTATAATTATATCGAAAGACTAAGAATGACATGATCGCCCGAGCCATGAGTCACAAAATATCAGTGTAGTATCAAATGACCTTTCCTTAGACATTATGTCTATCCATCTAAACTTGATTGCTTTCCTATACATGCTTCATTAGACTGTATGATTCATGGCCCTTAGATAACATGCTAAAGTAGCAACATCAAGTCTCAACTTCAAAACATAACTCTAAGTCCTGAAGGGTATAAGATGGAATTGATAGTCCAAAAAGTCTCACACAGTAACGAAAAAGGGATTTATTTCATCACTTCTTTCACAGTCATCTGTTAGCACATATAGTATGATGTGTATGCCATGGAGCTCCCACTTAGGGTTTGTCACACTCTAACATCATATGAATCTTAGTCTAGTCGCTTCTTATAGCGCCTAACTTGATCCTCTCAAGACAGTCACTCATTAGTACATTCTCATGAGTTTCACATTTGGCTATTCTTAGGTTTCATAGAGACATAGATTTACTCCATGTTCAACTAATGTGGTCTTATCTTAGCCTAATGCTAAGTTAACTTATGATAACTTAATCCTTATTGCTTTCGAAGTGCCATGGAGATTACTACTTCATAGTGTGATCATCTATATCCCATCCTGTTTGCTATTCAAACGCTAAGGCAATCACCTATGTGAGCGAGCTAATGAAAACCTGGTAACTTAAACTCATATAACTAGATATGTGCACTAATTAAACAAAATAGTATGTAACAAAAAACATATTTTGTTAATGCATAATATAAAAATGTCCATCATACAATAATGTCAAACCCTACGTAATCCCAAGCCCCTAACATGTCTTTGGAAGATATTTCTTGGGATGGGTTTAGTCAGGAGATCAGCGACCATATCATTGGTGGAGACATACTTTAGGATAACCTGACCTTGCGCAATAATATTTCTAATGAAATGGTAATGAGTATCAATGTGCTTCGATCTACTATGGTACTTTGGATCTTTTGCAAAAGCTATGGTAGCTGTGTTATCACAATGAACCACAACAACTTCACGCAAGTGCCCTGTAATACTCAAGCTCTACAAGAATCTCCTCAACAATAAAGCCTCTTGTACTATAACAGTGCAAGCAACATACTCTGACTCCATAATGGATAAAGAACACATTGTTGTTTCTTACTACACCATGAAATGGCTCATCCTCTAAGTAAGAAAGCATAACCCAATGTGGATTTGCACTCATCTTTGTCAGCAGATCCGTCTATATCACTATACACAGCCAATTTTATATTGCCAACTTGAGAGCACAAAACGAAGTCTACAGTCCCTAGCAAATATCTAAATATCATTCTAACCGTGACCTAATGGATAGTTTCAGGATTACTTTGGTATTGACTAACCATACTAACAGCAAAACATATGTCAGGTTGAGTACACATTATAGCATACATCAGACTACCGACTACACTGGCATATGGAACATTGACCATTTGCTTCCTCTCTTTATCTATTCTAGGACACTGAATAATGCTAAGAGTTTGACTTTTTTTTTTCCATTGGAGCATCTATGAATTTTGAATAGTAAATACAAAATCGTTTTAAAATCTTCTTTATGTAAGTCTCCTAGGACATTCTAAGAAGTTTCTTAGAGTGATCTCTAGAAATCTTAACTCTAAGCATAAAATCTACCTGACCTATGTCATTCATCTCAAAAGAGAAGACAACCACTTTTAAGTGGCAACCATAATCTCTATGTCATTTCAACTTAATAAAATGTCATCCCCATAAAGTGTGAGAATAAGAAACTTATCTTTTTCTCTTTTGATATACACACAATGGTCCTCTTCAATCATTGTAAATCCCATAAAGAGAATAGCTTGATGAAATTGAATGCACCATTGTCAAGATGATTATTTCAGGCCGTAAATAGAATGCTTTGAGTGACAAACCTTACGTTCTTGTCCTTCAACCTAAAATCCTATTGGTTGATCCGTCTAGTTCTTCTTGCCTAGTTTTCTATTGAGAAATACTGTCTTTACATCCATTTGATTAAATGTGTGACAATATCTCGAATGAAGCAAATGGAGGTAAATCTCATCACAAGGGAGAATGTCTCCTTATAACTATGCCCTCCTTTTTGTATAGCCTTTCGCCACAAATCGGGCCTTATATTTGTCAATTGACCCATCCACCTTGTGCTTGACCTTTAGAACCCACTTGTTTCTGATGGTTTTGTGCCTAGGCGGAAGGTCAACTAACTCCCATACATGATTTTTATCCATTGAGGTCATTTCTTCCTTCATAGTAGCTATCCACTTATGACATGCAAGTGATTTCAGGGCTTCCTCATAGGAAGTTGGCTTATCAACATCTATAGAGGCAGTTATGAAGGACACCTTCAATCTCAAAGCATCACCGAGGAACTATTCCTCGACTGCTTCTAGGCAACTGTGAATTTTGAAAGTCTCTTAGTGGTATACTCCCACTAGGTAAAGAACTACTCCCATTATCTCTAGCAACCATAAAATGAGATTGTGATGCCTCATATTACCTATAAGATAAAGGTGCATTTTCTTAAGGTTCTTCCAACTTATAGAGTTCAAGATCCCCTCTAACTTCACCAATACTTGGAATATCATTTTTAAGAAAATTCACATCACCTAACTCTATTTCAATCATTCCTCCATCTGGGTGTTTACTATAGATAACGTAGCCTTTCAAGTGTTCAGAGTATCTTAAGAAGATGTACTTATCAGCTCTTGGGCCCAACTTCCCATACTTATGGGAAGTATTGTGAACGTAACCTAAAGAATTCCATGGACATAAGCCTTCTAGATTAGGCTTTTTGTCATTCCATAACTCATATGGAGTGGAGGGAATTTAATTCTAAGGCACTCGGTTAAGTATATAGGCAGTAGTCAAAAGAGCATCTCCCCAAAAACTTATTGAGAAGTTTACGTGTGCCATAATTGACCTAACCATATCCAAAAGAGTCATTTTGTCTCTCTGCAACACAATTTTATTGCGGTGTGCCTGGAGTTGTTAACTATTTGAGTATTACTTTTTCTTTAAATAATCATCTAAATTGATTAGAAATATATTCTCAGCCCTTATTAGTATGAAGAACTTTTAAGTTCTTATCTTTCTGATTCTCAACCTCAATTATGAGGCATTTCAAACAATCCAAAGTTTTAGAATGGTGAGCTAAAAGATATATTAAACCAAAATGTGAGAAATTATCTATGAAGGTAATAAAGTAGGATGTGCAATGTCCTACCTTAACATTCATTAGTCCGCAAATATTGGAATGGACTAGCTCTAAAGGATGAATGGCCCTAGCAGTCTTACCAAAAGGCTTTTTACCTCCATTTAAATTCCATACACAACATACATAGGTTATATTGAATGGAGGTTACTAACCTCACATCTAAAAGAGCTGGTCTATGGTCTAACAAATCCGAAGGTGTCAAAACATGTGCCCATGTGGCACAATAGGATGGATATACTAAATATTCATTTATGCAATTATATATATAAATAAATTAAACAAATTAATTATCCATGGGCTATTAGAATACATTCTCATCATAGAAATACCTAGAACACATCTTGGTATGAGACCTAATAGCATAAAACCCTCTAAGTAAGCAAGTGGGGACTAAATTTGAAACTCACTATTTTTTAAAATAATAATAATAATAATAATAACAACAATTATTTTTTATTTAAAATATTGAAAAACTATAATTTGAAAAAAATTATGCCCCTTTACTGAACCATACGCACCTACACTTACTTAACAAAGTACTAGTATATAATTATACAAACTATATATACATACAAAATGTATATATATACTTTATGTTGGTTAAAAGAATATTGATTTAACAGGCTTGCACAGACTTCAAAAAAAAAAATAAATAAAACCAAGTCCAAGCCACAACAACATTAATGGGAAACATGCACTACATTGGGTGCTTATATATATATATATATTGTGATGGCCTAGAATTTTGATTATTGCTTTGGTTATTTTTTTTTTTTCATTTAATAGAAAATTTGATGAACTTAAATTTTTGAGGCATTGATTGAATGCCAATTTCATTGTGGGCATATGTTGCATAAGGTTTTTTTTTTTTGTATTAAAATATATCTGTGAATCTTAAATTATTGTATGATTTTAATTAAATAAAATATTAATTTTTTTAAACTAACATGAGTAGTGCACAATGCTAACACATATCTATATATAGTATATTAAATATTTATTAAATAATAAGAAAGAGATAACATTAATATATATATATATACCTATTAAAGGTAGTTAGTTAATAGATTGAAGTTGAATCCTAAACTTACTAGCAATCTTATTAATTACTTAATAGCTACCTAGCCTAATGTGTGTATATAAGATAGCACGTGTAGTGTATATATATATAAACACAAAGAGAGTGGTATGTTAGTATGCTCCAGTAGAGAAGAGTTAGGGAAAAAAATGTAGCGGTGGTAGAACATTCAGACAGCAGGTTATTGTTTCTTTTGGTTTACATTGTGGCTTCATAGTGGCAGTGTGTTAGTTTTTTTTTTTTTTTTTGGTAAGTAAGTGTATATTTGGATTAATGGGAAAATTTATGTACAATATCAAGGGGGCATACCCCGAATCAAGCCATACAAAGTAAGCTACATGTGGATTCCCCAACTATGCATTAAGCTAACATTTACATTAGCCATGTTTTGGGATTGACTTGAGAATTTGGCTCTAGCTACTTGCTCTAGTTTCTTCACAATAGTTGTAACCGTGGATGCCTTGGTCTTGAAGATTCTTGCATTCCTTTCTCCCCATAGGTGATAGATCATACCAGCCCATACGGTTTTGCAAAATGTGTTGCTAGGTTACTTCCCACTAAACTTTCCCAAGGCCCATTGGACTTCGGCTTCCCATGTTTGGTTGACTTTTGAGATAAAGCATCTTTCCATCACTATGGATCTCAAGTCGGCTGCAAATGGACATTGGAAGAAGAGATGATCTAATGATTCAAGCTCGTTACCACATAAGACACATGATGGATCAATATTCAATCCCCACCCAAGCATTCGGTCTTTGGTGTTAAGTCTACCTTTGATTGCAAGCCAAAGGATGAAGCTAAATCTAGGAATGTGGTTTCCATACCATACTAGTCGACTCCAATTGACTTTGCTCCTTCTTGCTCGGCTGGCCTTCCAAGTAGAAGCTGTTGTGTATTCCCCTCTCCTTAAAGTAATCCAAATGAATTTGTCACCCGAATTAGTGCTAGGGAAGTAGTCAAGTGGATGCTCAAGAATGATCTCCCTTAGCTCCCATGTACATGGGTAAGGCCACTTCCATTTGCCATTCTCCACAATTCTTGAAACTTTGGCATTCTTTGATAGTTCGGCGTCATATGCAATCCCTGGACCATATTTAGGGATGAGCGGGCCAAGAGGGTGCCAATTAGCAAACCACAATGATAAAGAATCTCCATTGCCAATTTTATACTTTGAAATCCTTTGTGCTATTTCCCTTAGCTTTAGTAACTTTCTCCATGTCCATGAACAATCCATTGGTGGCTTGACTTCCCAAAAACACTTCCCTTTGAGGAGATTAGAGTAGCACCATTCCACCCAAAGAGAGGTCTTCCTAGTACACAAGGCCTATATATGTCTCATCATAGAAGCTTTGTTCCATTCTTCAAGCTTCTTTATTCCAAGGCGGCCTTCCTTTCTTAGCTTATAGACTTCTGCCCATGCAACTTTGCTTCCCCTTTGCTTAAGTTCCACGCCGAACCACAAGAATCTCCAAAGAACTTGTTCAATGGCCGTGCATACATTCTTTGGTAAAACAAAGAGCATACTCCAAAAGACTTGTATACTAAATAGGATTGCTTTGATGAGTACCACTCTACCGGCATAGGATAGGTGCTTTGCGGTCCAACTTTTAACTCTCCTTGTGACCTTATCAATCAACTCCTTGCAATCTTCATGTTTGAGCTTGGTTGAGATCAAAGGCACTCCCAAATATTTTACTGGAAGGTCTCCAAGCTGAATTCTGAGAATGGAGCATAAGTTGAGCTTTTCTTGATCATTGACTCCGGAAATATAAGCTTTACTTTTTGTACCATTAGGTTACAATCCCGAATATTTGTGGAACTCCTTGAGTGCATCATGGACAATCTAGAAAGAAGAGACATTAGGAGTGCATAGGATAAACAAATCATCTGCAAAGCAAATATGATTAATGAGAGGGTTTAAGCATTTTGGATGATAAGTGAAATTACTCTCATTCACCATCTTGTTGAGAAGCCTTGAGAAAACTTACATAATTATAATGAACAGATATGGGGATAGTGGGTCTCCTTGCCGTAGGCCTCTAGCACCATGGAAATAGCCTTCTAGAGTCCCATTCATTGAGATTGAGAATTGAGGAGAGGTGATACAAGCTTTAATCCATGTGATAATCCTTCCTGGCAATTTGAATGCTTGCAAAGAATCCAGGATGAGGTTCCATGAGACTGAGTCAAAAGCTTTCATTAAATCTATCTTCAATGCACTCCTAGGTGATATGTTCTTTCTGTGATAATTCCGCACTAGCTCATGCATAAGTAAAATTTGATCTGTAATTGATCTGCCTTTAACAAAAGCTGCTTGAGAAAGGCTAATTATAAGAGGCCTCAAAACCTTGAGCCTATTAGCAATGATCTTTGAGATGCATTTGTAAATTGTAGTGCAGCAAGAAATAGAACGATAGTCTATCACCTTGCTTGGATTAGGAGTCTTTGGGACTAGAGCAATAACAGTGGAATTTACCTCCTTTAGCAGTTTCCTTGACCTGAAGAAGGACCTAACAGCATCAAGGACATCATTCCCAACAATATTCCAAGCTTTTTTGAAGAAGTGTGGGGTGAACCCATCTAGACCTGGAGCTTTATGACTCGGCAAAGAAAATATGGTGTTCTTTATTTCTTCATCCGTGACCATGCAATCAAGAGATGTCATTTCTTCCGAAGGTAGATTTGTTTGCATAATGCTGTCCACATAACCCCTTGCATCTTGTGGGTATTGGAAAGGTGTACCTAAAAGCCGTTTGTAAAACTCAATAAAAGTAGATTTGATCATCTCATAATCCTTATGTCTCTCACGTTGATCATCTTGAACAGTGTGTTAGTTTAGAGTTTGTTTTTCAATCCGAAGCCTTGTTTCTTATTTTTCTTCTACAGATTTAACTGACGTAGGGGTAAAGTAAAATAAAAACTAAATTTATTATGTGTAGTTTAATTTGTTGAATTTCTGTGATTATTTGATTTATTGTTATATGTTTAAGTGTATGATTGTGGTTGTCCTACGAACTGGAAAAGTAGGTATAAATTGATTTTTGATTTTGAGGAATTGAAATTAAATCGGTACAAAAATTTTAAGTTTTTAAAATTTATATTTTATTATGGAACCTTGAATAAGAAAAACAAATATTTTTAAAGAATAATTTGGATTTGAATAAATAAATTGATTATTTATTCATGTATTTTATGATTTTGATTTTGGGTTGAGAGAAATACCGAAATAAATAGTTGGTACTGAAAGTTCTGTTGGTGAAAAACTGGGAACCCGCACGAGGTTAGGTATTGTGTCCAGTGGGTTAAACCTATGAAGTATGGTTGAATTGATATTTTTGGTATCCTAAGACTGAGGCATAGGTTAACCAGGGTAATGGTACCTAACCCAATAATTGTGATTGTGGTTTTGTTAAAATAATTTATTTTATTTTGTATTCAAAATATTTAAATTGAATATATTTGATATGTTATGTACGATTAGCATGAAATGTTAGAGATTCATGCTAGGATACCTGTACATGATTTATTTAATTTTTATTTTTTTCGAGCACTAGTGGTTTTTTTTTATATTGTGCTCAGCCCCTACAACTATAGGTGAAAGTGCGAGTGTTGAACTGGATGATTGTCGTGATGGGACTGGTTTGGCAGAGTTGAATGTCCAAGTAGTTTTATTAATTATATTTTAGAAAAGAGATGTACAATTACTTGATTTTCTTGTTTATTAGTTGGATTGGCTATTGTACAAGTCTCGATTTTGGAGACTAGGATGCATTTTTTTTATATCTAAGTTTATAGGTCTTGAGTTCATTATTGTTAAGCATGTTTGGCTCTGACTAATTTAGATTGATGGTTTTGGTCATTTATGGTTGATTGTTCATGTTTTCGGGTTTGTGGGAAATTCGAGGCGTAATAGATTGGTATCAAAGCCTAGGTCTAGAATACCTAGGGACAGTGGGGTCTTTATTTGAGTATTATGTGGTTATATGATAAGATGCTTAAATGGTTTACATGGTTTTATATTTTGGGATGTCTTTAGATTATTGGCAGTGAGATTGAAAAATTGTGTTATGAGATGCAGTTGTTTTTAGATAGTATGCTCATTAGTAGTTAGCATATAAATCTAGTGTGGCATTTTTGTTTATTTACCGTGGCATTGGGTAATGGTGACTATAGGAGGGTTGCTGTGTAAATTGGTGGGGTTGAAAGATTTTTTAGAAGTTTTGGAATGAATGGTGATCTTTAGTCTATAGTGACTCGAGGTGTAATTGGTTAGAGATTTAGATTTATTTTAAATTGTCTACCTTGAAAAAAATTATATGGGCTTACTAGTATTCGAATCTTGAGGTAGAATAAGGCATCACCACTTATTTTATATAAATGTTGGATTTCATTTAAATATCAACACGTGCATTCTTCTATATAGATCATTCATAACTAGTAAACGATAAATTTTGAATGCATGTATATTTTGCCAACACTTGATTTAAGTAAATGTAATCATGGAATTGGATCTCTTTGGTTGAGTTTGACTTGATGATTTTAAGTCTATAAAAGTATAAGTATAACGTTATGCCTTTTTTTGGGGGGTTTGTGATTTGTTTGGTTTTTAATACAATATATATATATATATATATATAATTGTTAAAAAAAACAACTTTCAAAATTTGTAAATGTTTAAGGTATATTACTTAGGTTATGTCACGGTATATTTTTGTGAGGGTTTAATTTATTCTTGGTGGACAACTATCATTCACTTATTTATCTATGAGTTTATCTAAGATTGCTATGGTTGAAATATGTGATATTGTTAAATTTTATAATTATGGAATACTTGCAAATATTATTTTAATTATGAATTTTATATTCATGAAAATAATTATCTGGACACAATTTTTTTGGGAGGGGGTTGTTTTAAGCACTATATTTGGTTCTCTTAACGTTTGATTTGAAAAAGGTGCAAAACTTTATAATACATTTTTCTTGAAGTCCAGTTTTTAGAACCATAGGACTTATAAAATTTGAGTTATATTCTACTTTGTAGAAAATTTTAGAAAAAAAATTATTGTCTTTGTTTGGATGCTATGCAGACACTTGTTCAAATTGTGATAAAATTTTCTATTTAGAAATTTATTTAACTTTTGAAAATTTTTACAAGTGTTGATAGATTTGTATATAAGTGTTTCCAAATTAATTTTATAAATTTTAGAGTTGTATGTAAAAAAAAAAAAATCTATATAGCGAGTGGCATGTTGGATATATCTATATGATATTATCATCTCTTAATTAAAGATGCTATAATATGATAAATGCACTCACTTAAGAATTTGAACAAAAAAAGGAAAAAATAAATAAAGTTTTCATTAATTTAATGTTCCTACATGAACTGAGATCAAATTTGGTTGAGTCTAATTTCAAATAATTGATGATATCTTTATGAGTAAATTTTACATAATTTCATATGATTTGAGTAAACTATCATAATAAAAAATGATTACCTTGTCGGTGTTTGTGAAACTTGTTATTTGAGTAAACTGTCATAATAAAAAATGATTACCTTGTCGGTGTTTGTTATTTGAGTAAGAAGGTTAGTGGCATTTGATGAATATTTGAATTTTCATTAAATTAAAAAAAATTGGTATTTTAACAATTAATTTATCTAAAAGATATATTTGAATAGAAGATGAACTTGGTTAGGTGTGGAATTGGTTTGACTATGATATTTTTGGAATTAAGATACGAATCTAAGAGAGAGCCATGAATAAAAGTTGAATTATATATTGGTAATCATGAGATGTAAATTGCATTTTAAAAAGTTTTGTTTGCATATATTGAAATTTTTCTGAAGTTATGATAATTTATTATTTTGATATACTAGTAGCTTCTTATATTTGTGTAATATAGTTTACTTCGTAGGTCAAGTTAGATTTGATGTTGAATAAGAAGAGGCTAGTAAATTAATTGTTCAGACCAAACAGGATTTTAGTGAATAACAAGTGCCACAGAAATCTAAATGTGATATTTAATAATAATAATTTAGTTGTAAAAATATTGCATATTATGCTTGATTTATTTATTCCACCTTGGAGGATTAAATTTATCAAATTCATTCTCTTGATCACTATGATTTGAGAAATTTAGTGCTTGGTAGTTAACTAATTTTAATGGATGCTATCTAGTGAGAATTATAAATTTTAGTTTGTTCAGTTGGATTATTATTTAACTAAATGTCTGTGATATTTTTGTTATATTGGATTTAATTAATTGAATTATTCACTTTTAGTTATGATATGAAAAATTGAATATTACTAGATTTTATTGGAGTATTAAAAAAATTGATGAATTGTGAATTTCTGTATGTTTGGTTAACGGTTTAATATTTAAATTAGGATATGATATTAAATTTTATGCTTCTCATCTCGGCATAATTTTAAATTGTGTGATATAGATAATAGAATTTCCTATGCTTAATTGATTTAAGGGAATTGTTATTAATTATTAAATTGGTTGTTAAAAAAAAAGATGAAATAAGATTGTAAATTTTGTAGTTTATTACAAAATTGAATATTTAGTTCAATTTCTGGTTAAAAGTTTTTTTTCTTCTTTTTAAAGAAAACTTCCTTAGCAGGAGAAGGGATTTGGCACAGACCCTACCGGTTTAATAAAATTAAAAAAGATAGTATATGAAGGAGGGGGACCTAAACCTTACCTCTAGAAAAAGCATAGAAAAATAATAACAAAATATCTAAAGAAGCAGTGATTCACCGCTTTACAATAGTAAGAAAACTACTAATAAAAGTAATAAAAGAAAGAAAATTGTGGTGGTGACCATAGTACAAAAAATAGGAGGGGGATATGAACCTGACCTCCTAAGCAAAAGAGAAAAAATGAAGAATCTAAGTTTTAATCTGAGGAGTCTCATTTGTATCAAGAGAAAGAATGCTATATATAGCTTGAGGAAGATCTCTTTACTCATAAAAAGTTTGGTTAAGAGTTTAGTACTTAACATTGTGACGAATATTTAATGAATATTACTTCAAAGTTTGATATGTTACAAAAACTAAGTGGAATTTTAAGAAAATTTTGCAATTGGAATATATATGTTTGTTTCAAATGATGGAGACATTCGGTTGTGAGTTATTTTATACAATTATTTTGAGTATAGTGACATTAAAATTTTTATCTATTAAGAAATGGCTTTTAAAAAAAAAATACTAGTATTGACTCGATTGGCCTTTTCATGAGAATATTGATTTAAGTATTTTGGAATTAATTAATTTTATTTTGTTACTTTGATAATTTATGATTATAATCATGGAGTGTGTTAAATAACGGATTCTACAATTTCCTGAATATTATAGTTAAAGATAAAATTTTGATATTGTGAATTTTATTTGGGGCTTTATGTGACCCTAGGTCGTGAAAATTTTTTTTGCCTAAATTATTTTTTCTAAGGACATAGGAAATATTAAGCCCTAGATGTTAAGTTTGTTGTCATTTCTACAAACTTAGGCGACATTATGTCCTAAGATTATAATTGTATAATATAACTTTGACTGTTAGTAAGGAATAATGATTGCATATATAGTTGGAGTAAAAAGTTTATACTGAGATTTGATGACATTATTTTAAACTTAAAATGAGGTTAGTATTTTACAAGATTTTAGCAATTTAGGTGCATGCTCCACAATGGTTTTAAATTCTAAAAGATATGTGTTTATATTGAAATAGACATTTGGGGTTATTTTGGAACTGCTAGTATAACTAGGGTAAAGTTCTATTACGGAAATAAAAATTGTAAGTTTCAAAACTTAATAAATTATGGATTTTGATATAAATTTTTATGGTAGGTATTGAATGCATTTGTATTGGCTAAAATTTCAGGAGGAGAGATTGCAGTATCTATGATATTTATTTTCAATACATTAGTTAATTAAATTGATTAGAAAAATTTTTGTCGAGTAAAATATATATATATATATATATATTTATATATATTCTTTATATAGCGGTTTTGTGTGGAAATTGTTGGTTTGATTTGGTGCTTATATGAGTTGCTATGTGCAGCGGTTTTAAGTTTGCTGGTCAATTTTATTTGTTGGTTTGCTTTGTGTTGTGAGGTAGATGAATACTATTTATGATTTGATTGTGGGTTAGTGGTTGGGCTGGCTTGCATTTTGTGATGCATGCTTATCATTTGTTGAATTGTTGCAATTTTGCTCTACCTTGGACTGTGATTTTGCTCTATCTTTATTCTCATTTATGAGTTAGATCTGTTCCAGTTGTAGCCTGTAGTTGTGAACTTATTGTTTACTTGGGTGTATGCCTCTTAAATTTTGTAATTATTTTTATATTAATATATTTTTCTTATCCTTCAAAAAAAATAATGATTTTGTGAGAAAAGTATGCATGGATTTATGAAGGCTTAAATCTATACAAGTAATTTAGTTATAAAGTGCTCTAGATTATATAATATTTGTGGAGGTATGTGATTTAGGCTTTTCCCATTAAATAGTGTTATAAATTTCGAGGACGAAATTTTTGTAAGAATGGTAGGATGTGATGACCTAGAATTCTGATTCTTGTTTTGGTTATTTTTTATATTTAATAGAAAATTTGATTAATTTAAATTTTTGAGGCATCGATTAAATTTCAATTTTATTGTGGGCATAAATGACATGAGATTTTTTTTGTATTAAAATATATCTGTGAATTTTAAATTATGGTATGATTTTAATTAAATAAAATATTAATTTTTTCTAAACTAACATGAGTGGTCCACAATGCTATCATTTATGTATATATATGTGTGGATAGTATATTAAATATCTATTAAATAATAATAAAGAGATAACATTAATATATATTTATATATATGCACATATTAGAACAGATTAAAGTTGAATCCTAAACTTACTAGAAGTCTTATTAATTACTTAATAGCTAGCGAGCTTGATGTATGTAAATAAGATAGCATATGTAGTGTGTGTGTATATTTATAAACACAAAGAGAGGGGTAGGCTATATATATAAACACAAAGAGAGGGGTAGGCTAGTACGCTTTGGCAGATAAGAGTTAGGAAAAAAGAAAATGTAGCCGTGGCAGAACATTTAGGCAGCAGGTTCTTTTTTCTTTTAGTTTTCGTTGTGGCTTGGTAGCGGCAATGTGTTAGTCCAGGGAGGCTTTTCAATCCAAAGCCTTGTTTCTTATTTTTCTTCTACAGATTTAATTGAGGTAGGGGTAAAGTTAAATAAAAATTAAATTTATTATGTGTGATTTAATTTTTTGAATTTCTGTGATTATTTGATTTATTGTTATATGTTTAAGTGTATGATTGCGGTTCTTACGAATTGGAAAAGTAGATATAAATTGATTTTGAGGAATTGAAATGAAATTGGTACAAAAATTTTAATTTTTTAAAATTTTTTGTGTTTTATTATAGAATCTTGAATAAGGAAAAAATATTTTTAAAAAATGATTTGGATTTGAATAAATAAATTGATTATTTATTCATGTATTTTATGATTTTGGTTTTAGATTGAGAGAGGTACCAAGATAAATAATTGGTGTTAAAAGCTCCACTGGTGATAGACCAAGAACCGACACAGGGTTGGGTATCGTGTCCAGTAGGCTAGTAACCTATGAAATATGATTGAATTGATATTTTTGGTATCTTATGACTGAGGCGTAAGTTGACCAAGGTAACGGTACCTAACCCAATAATTGAGATTGTGGTTTCGTTCAAATAATTTATCTTATTTTCAAAATATTTAAATCAAAAATAAAAATATTTAAATAAAATATTTTTGATATATGATGTATGATTAACATGACACATTAGAGATTCATGCTAAGACACTCGTACATGGTTTATTTAATTTTTATTTTTCTTTGAAAACTAGTGGTTTTTTTCTTTATATTGTGGTCAACCCTACAATTATAGGTGCAAGTGTGAGTGTTGAATTGGATGATGGTCATGATGGGATCAGTTTGGTAGAGTTGAATGTCCAAGTAGTTTATTAATTTTATTTTAGAAAGAGATACAATTACTTAATTTTCTTGTTTATTAGTTGGATTAGCTATTGTACAAGTCTCGGTTTTAGAGACTAGGATGGATGTTTATTTAATATCTAAGTTTGGAGATTTTGAGTTCATTATTGTTGAATATGTTTGGCTCTGATTAATTTGGATCAATGGTTTTGGTGATTTATGATTGATTGTTCATGCTTCCGGATTTGTAGAAAATTCGGGGCATGACATATATATAGTAAAAAATGGCCGTGTCTTATGCTTGGCACAAAAAAAAAAAAAAAAGCGTGATTCATTTTTTTTATATAACGCTTGAATTAAAAAACCAATGGAAGTTACATGATAACCATCACAAGTTACAGTGTTGGTCTCGCAAAGTAACCAACTCTAGTAAGCCTGTCCCAGTTGCCACACAAAGTTAGACTGCTACAAGACTAATATAATTTAATTTGGGAATCACCCATTGTGGGCCTATTAATCCTAGAATTGTAACCCTACCATTTTTTTAAGTTACTAATCAAACCCATACCAAGAGTTTGGGGTAAGTGGGTGAAAATTTGATGGATTAATAACAGGGGTTGAAAAAGCTCACAATTGAGCAATAAGTTCTTTCTTAAATGTTTTATCTCTAAACTTATTCTAGACTTACATTCGTGTTTTAGATTTTAAAACAGATAAAATATATTTCTCAATAATTTTTTTTATTAACTAAGTGAAATTTAAATCAATTCAAACTCGGTTTGGTAAATTAAAAATTTATCTCTTGACTTATTTTTTACTCAAACTCACATTCGAGACTTTCCAAAAGTCATAAAAATATTCATCTATAGTTTTCTTTTTCTCTTCATTTCATTAAGCATGTCACACTCTAAACACATGCAACTTGTTTATACAATCTCGATGTGAAACACATCTAGTTAAAGCAAATCGACTGAAATTACTTAGTCCAACAGCTCTCTACCTCTGTGCCAAGGTTCCAAGAAAATAAAGATGATGCAAGAATGAAGACACAACTCCTCCCCCAAGGTTACTCAAGCTCTCAGTAACTCATTCAAAATCTCTCTCTTTCTCAAACAAGATCGTTGCAACCCTCAACAACCTATGCATTAAATATATGTATTATAAGTAAGATGGAGCTCAGGGAAGCCTTATGGAAAAGTAACAAGACAAGTGGAGACAACCCACTCAAGCAATTGTGTACGACGAATATATCTATACATATATAACATATTAGCTAGTAGGACCTAACGGAAAACCTAAAAAATGGAATGTCCTCTGAATGCCTGTCCAAATGGCCCATCATTTGGACGCGCGTGTGGAAGGGTTTTTAGAATTTGAAAAAATTTGAGTGTTTAAAATATCCAATTTAAAAAAAAATGATGATTTTATCCTTTCGAATAAATCAGTAAATAAATACTGAAAATGAAAAAGTATTCTAATTAAATACCTAGTCTCTTCCCTGTAAAAAATTCGTCCTTAAAATTTGGAGAGTAGCATATAAAAAAATAATATATGTGTGTATATATATAAATTAAAATCAAATCAAATGTGGATGCCAACATAAGACCCCACCTCTGATACTCAAGTGAAACCCCAAAACACAGCATATAGCCTAAAACAAACACACCTTCATTGACCCAAACACTAACTTGCACACACATAACCTATACATTAACAAATGCAATGACAAAAAAAAAAAAAAAAATGTTAAACAAAAATATATCTCCGCCAATCGCAGATTTTACCAGTCCCCCCATTGAACCACGGTGAAATCATATCCTTACATCGGAACAGGCGTCCTCCCCCTTCACTGCCTCTACTAGGACTCACCTGGGATTCCCCTTTGCTGTTGGACCCTAATTTGCATAGTCCACCGAAACTATTGTGCTCCACCCCAATCAACTTGGTGGCCCACTACCCCATACCTATTGCTGGGCCTGCACTACACTAGCACCTTCCCACTTTCGTGAGCAAAACTGTTGAATGTGGCTTTGCTGGCCACACGTATAACGAATCCTGATCTCTATTCTTAGCTCAACTCTGATAAATGTCCCTAAATGAACACTCAAAACTCTGATGCCTTAACTGGCTAAAATGATGATAGATATAGTCCTCTGAGAAAGAGACTCTACCACCCCTACTTGAACCCTGTTGGAATTCATGGTTTTAACCATGATTTTTTTTTCAAACTTTAAGCCAATTTTTATGTGGGGTCCATATATTATTAACTATGGATCAAATGTGGAATTAATATAATTATATTCTATGTATTCACTGTTCAAAACCATGAATTATGTGAATGGAAATTAGCTTCAAAGTGAGGATCAAAGTAGGCATGGATAAATTTTGGGCTTAAATGATCTCATTTTGGACTTTGGCCTTAGATAATTCGGAAAATTGTATCCAAGTCATACTTTGTAATCTTTTAAAGATATTAGTCATACCAAAAAAAAAGTATTGCTTTTAAGTCATATTAATGTGGAAAGTTTTGTATTTAAGTCACACTTTTGAGTGGGTCCCACGAGTTTGTTTTAAATATAATTTATAATATGACTTAAATGCCCTTTTATCTATAATTAACTGATATGAAATTGCCGAGAATTATGGAACCGAGAATCACGTTTTCCGTTTTTTGTTTCATTCCTTATAGATCGCGTGAACAAGCATACAGTGAGATAAAAAGTCTGTTAAAGGATTATATATGAAGAAATAGATACAGATTACACGATTTGCAGTGAGATTAACGTCGGTCGAAGGAATACGTACGGATTTGGATTACGCATTTGGGTGAGTTTGTGCTGTGAACGATTTCGGTCAGTCATGTCTTCGAATTTGATGCTGCTATGTAAGTTTGGTACAGAGACTTTTGTAGTCAATTTGAACTGTGAAATGTCATTTTCAGATTTTGCGTTAAAGGTGTGTGAGAATTGGTCGAGTTTGAATTTGGAAAATGTATCATTTAGTTACTCAATCCATGAACATTCTTCATGTTTTCTGAGAAACGATGTTGATTTTCAAAATATGATTATGTTGGCTCGCATGGTTGGTTTGTGTTATATATCGATTGATGTTTTTTTCGGCGGTTTGAACACAGTACCGATCCAAAACAGTACCGGTACTGTTTCCAGCAGTTCCGGTACTGTTTCTAATAGTGTGCCAATTGGTGATGTTGGTACTGGTCTGGATTCGTATGATGATTGCTGTGATGTTGATGTGTATCGTAGTTCAATTTCAAGCCGTAAGGATAAACCATTGTTGTGTTCTAATTGGTCGTCATTAATATTGAGCGTGGGACAGGAATTCGTAGGAGGTGTTGATGAGTTTCGTGATGCAATTTGTCGATATGCTACAGAGGTTGGCTTTGAATTTTTGTATGAGAGGAATAACAAGGATAGAGTCGAAGTTGTTTGTGCAAAAAAGTTCGCTGAAGGGTGTCCGTGGTCAATTGTTGCATCGTTATCAAAAGTTAATCGTAATTTTTACATAAGGAAATTCAACAATATTCACAGTTGTGGTCCGACAATTATTAGGGATAGGTCTAAGAGGATGAGCAGGAAATCTTTAGGTAAGTTGATTGTTGATCAAGTAGCATTAAAACCTTCAATGTCGCCGGTCGACGTTATTATATTTTTTAAAAACAACTATGGCATGGAAATTAGCTATGATAAGGCTTGGAGTGCTTTAGAGAAAGCTAAAGACATGATTTATGGTGAGTATGCTGATTCGTTTAATAACTTGAGTTGTTATGTGAAGGCTGCAATGGATCTTAACCCAGGTAGTCATATTGTGTTGGATGTGGATGACGGTATAAACCGGTTTAGACGGTTGTTTGTATCATTTGGGGCCAGTATACGTGGATTCAAATATTGCAGACCTATCATTTTTATTGATGGTACTTTCTTGAAGTCACGTTTCAAGGGTATTCTGATGGCAGCTACTGGCAAGGATGCGAATAATGGTATGTTAATGTTCATACTTTTTTGTGGTACTGTTTTTTGCGGTACTGTTTTATTATGTGGTACTGTTTTTAGTAAGATGTAGTATCGTATAAACACAGTACCAAATGTATCTAGCAATACAAAGAATGGTAGTGTTTTTGTGCGGTACTGTTTTTGTGCGGTACTGTTTTATTATGTGGTACTGTTTTTATGCGGTACTGTTTTATTATGTGGTACTGTTTTTTGCGGTACTGTTTTATTATGCGGTACTGTTTTTAGTAAGATGTAGTATCGTATAAACACAGTACCAAATGTATCTAGCAATACAAAGAATGGTAGTGTTTTTGTGCGGTACTGTTTTTGTGCGGTACTGTTTTATTATGTGGTACTGTTTTTATGCGGTACTGTTTTATTATGTGGTACTATTTTTTGCGGTACTGTTTTATTATGCGGTACTGTTTTTAGTAAGATGTAGTATCGTATAAACACAGTACCAAATGTATCTAGCAATACAAAGAATGGTAGTGTTTTTGTGCGGTACTGTTTTTGTGCGGTACTGTTTTATTATGTGGTACTGTTTTCATGCGGTACTGTTTTATTATGTGGTACTGTTTTTTGCGGTACTGTTTTATTATGCGGTACTGTTTTTAGTAAGATGTAGTATCGTATAAACACGGTACCAAATGTATCTAGCAATACAAAGAATGGTAGTGTTTTTGTGCGGTACTGTTTTTGTGCGGTACTGTTTTATTATGTGGTACTGTTTTCAGTAAGATGTAGTATCGTATAACACAGTACCAAATGTATCTGGTATTCAACGACCACAAG
The DNA here is from genome assembly GCA_019916065.1 of Vitellaria paradoxa. NCBI lineage: Eukaryota > Viridiplantae > Streptophyta > Magnoliopsida > Ericales > Sapotaceae > Vitellaria > Vitellaria paradoxa. The sequence goes on along the minus strand of CM034243.1, from coordinate 21,795,429 downwards.
TACACCATACAAAGAATGGTACTGTTTTTTTTGAACTGTTTTAATATGCGGTACTGTTTTGTAATTCGGTACTATTTTTATGTTCATCTGCAGGGTTATTCCCATTGGCATTTGCTGTTGTTGATTCAGAGAATTTCGATAATTGGTCTTGGTTCCTAGGTCATTTGCGTGAGATATTGAACCCCTCTGAAGATTTTACAATTATTTCCGATAGAAATCCTGGATTGATGGAATCTTTGCCAATTAAGTTTCCTACATGTCATCACTTTTTCTGTCTACAGCATTTGAAGAATAATTTAAGAGATAAATTTAGTCGTGGTAACAGATCTAATGGATCCCGTGAATACATTGTGAACTTGTTTTGTCAGTGTGCTTATGCTCCCACAGTTGCAGCATTTAAGGAGAAGTTAGATGTTTTGAAGAGGGAAGGGGGTGCAATTGTGGATAACTTTTTGAGTGGATTGCCTGTGCAAAATTGGACTAATGCGTATTCTTGTAGTAGAAGGTATGGTGAGATGTCTTCAAATGCCATTGAATCTTTTAACTCATGGATTCTTGATGCAAGAAATATGCCAGTGGCACATTTGGTTGACAAGATAAGGGTTAAATTAATGGAATGGTTTGCCATAAGAAAGCTCGATGCTACAAAGTGGAATGGTGTTCTATGTCCAAGAATGGAAGAGAAGTTTAATGCACTTGTTGATGCTGGTAGAACATGGACCATCAAGATGTGTTCAGATAGTATTTATGAAGTATTTTCTAATCCTTCAACAACTGTTGATTTGGTGAATTGTACATGTTCTTGTTATGGTTGGCAAATTTCTGGTTTTCCATGCTCTCATGCATTTGCTGTTATTGGGAGGATTAACAGACCTTTGAGTGAGTTTGTTGATGAGTACTTTCATGTTGATAATTACAAATTGGCATATGAAGGTGTGATTGTTCCAATACCAACAGACATAATCCAAGAGTTTGCAGACAGTAATAGTTCAATATTACCTCCAATAACACGGAGACCAGCTGGAAGGCCGAAGAAGCGTAGGATTAGATCAACTGGTGAGCTTGTACGAAGAATTCGTTGTGGTCGTTGTGGTCGCATGGGCTCTCATAATAAGAAGACTTGCAAAGAGCCGTTGAGTTGAATTGTTTTTTGTTTTTTTTTTCTCCCAAAATTATGCTGTGAAGAAGTCTGTTATTGTTTGTTTGTTATGGTACTGTTTTTGAATTAATAATGAGAATGAGTATGTTTCAATCCATTTTGTGATAGTTTTTTATTCAGCGATATTCATTTTTAATGTTGGTATTGAGAATGACAGCGGTATAAAATAGTACCGGTACTGTTTTTATTAATACTGGTACTGTTTGTAATAGTGTATCAATTTTATATTTGCAGACAGTACCGTTGTCATTCTTATATTTAAAGGACATAAAATTTGTTGGTGACAATAGCTGTAAGTGTTTTCACAAGCAAAGAGCACCATTAAACAAAGAAGAGAATCACACATACAATGAAATGACCGACAGTACCGCATGTGTGACAGTACCACATGTCTGCGGTACTGTTTTTTTTTAGGATGCATGCTCGTTCAAAAACAGTACCGCACGACTCTATCATGCAAACATCACATGTAAACACAAAAATAGCTCACATATCAAACGAATGAGAGACAGTACCGCATGTGTGACAGCACCATAGTCTGCGGTACTATTTTTTTTTAGGATGCATGCTCGTTCAAAAGCAGTACCACGTGACTCTATCATGCAAACACCACATTTAAACACAAAAATGGCTCACATATCAAACGAATGAGAGACAGTACCGCATATGTTGGTATTGAGATACTTCATACAAACAGTACCGGTATAAAACAGTACCGGTACTGTTAATATTAATACCGGTACTGTTTCGAATAGAGTATCAATCAGCACTATTTTGCAGCACTATCAACATAACAAGAATCAACATCCCAAGAGTTATCATACAAAAATCGCAAAAACCATGACTATTTATGTTGCACAAATAGTACCATTAACTGGACATTGACTATTTGTATTAGCATAAACTGTATCATTCAATTTACAGGAAAAGAATGTTGAATATACAAGTATTTTGTTAAAAAAGAAACAGAGTGTGCACTAATACAGTTTAATTACAATCACAATGTTTGTACATCACTAATGGACAGAAATTGTGTTAGCATCTTTGCTCTGTAAGCTTGTACAGCTTCTTCTGAAAGCATGGGTTCAAGTGGCTCGTCATTTGATATGCATTGCATTACGTAGCACACCATTGGCCCACAGTCAACACTGCACACAAGATGTTATAGATTGTAAGAATTTAGTTAGAGGTGTTCAACAATTTGCATGAATAAAAAAGGGTGTGGCTTACGTTGTAGATCCTTGTTGTGGGCAATTTGCTGCAGAAACAATTGGGTATTCGAATTCCATGCTGGTATGTTCAATATTTTTTGTTATTGGATCATTGAGGTATTGGTCTTTAAGTTTCAATTCCACATACTCTTTCTGATACAATATGACAAATGTGGAGACAGTATGAGTTTTAATAAACAGAACCGGTACTGTTGTAAATAGTAGAAAAGAGTACCAATGAAATTATGTATAAAATTTACATACAGAATCTTACCACTTTCCTTGCATCCTCAAGATACAAATCTTTGGAATTTGCTCTACGTGGTTTCATGGAATTATAATGTGTCCATGTCCACGTGTCTCTATCCAATACCAAAAGGGTCCAATGGTTGGGATCAGCAGGAATTCTCGTTCCACTTGTATTCAAAGGGAATACAAGTAGTCTGTATGTATCAGATAGTTTCAGCTTTTGATCAATCTGAGTGTCTCGACCTGCATGATGTCTCTCAAATACCACAAATGTCTGCAACAAGAAAAAATACATGTTGTCAAATACCACATGCTTGCGGTACTGTTTCCCCCAAGATGCATGCTCTCGTAAAAACAGTACCGAATGATTGTAGTATGCCAACAGTAATATGAAAATAAAAAAGAAGTCTCATATCCATCGCATGGCTGACAGTACCATATAGATGACAGTACCACATGTATGCGGTACTGTTTTTATGTATAAGATGAATGCTATTTGAAAAACAGTACCAAACATTTATGCTCTAGAAAAAGAGTACCGAATATATATAGTATGCAAAAAGCACAATTAACCACAGAAAGAGGTCACAAATCTTACCCAACACAAACTGCTGAAGTATAAGCATCTTTTGGGGAAAGTGCTGTTGACTGATTCATGTTGTGTTGATTCTAGATAGCGTGCATGACAGTCAATTAGCTGGGCAAATATTGTGATTAGTAAATATCAGATTAATTTGTTGAATTTAAGAAATAGTCAACATACTTTATTAATTCTGTAGAAATAGAAGTTAATCATATATGCCTACCATGTTTGATATACTCTCATTTGCTATGAGGTTGTAGATATCTTCAATGGTGATCATGCAGAGTGGCTCATTTGGTACAGCCCAAACAGTTGCACTGTGTTGTGTGTATACAGTGAGCAGTGAGATGTCAACAAGATCAGCCAAAAAAAAAAAAAAAAAAAACAACAACAACATGAGTTAAGTTTGAAATGTTTATGTTAACAGTACCAGATAAAGGAATGACAGTACCAATTATTGTAAAAAATAGAGAACAGTACCAGATGATAGCAAGTAATTTTTTTTATAATTGACAAGTAATAAAAAAGAAAGAGTTAAATATTGTCTTACGCTTTCCCCTCATTATCAATAAGTTTTAAGATCCGTTCCTTTTCTACCGCCGATAGATGTGTGTTTTGTTGAAAAGTTGAAATAATCTGCTTAAGCGAAGGTTGCTTGGGCTCGGTTTGATGTGTAGACAGTTGTAGAAGATCAATGTCTATAATGTCAGATTCTATATCTTCCGTGACAACTGCCGCAGTATCTGCCTTTTGTTTTTTTGCAACCTTCTTTTTACCACTGTATGTGAACTCAGGATCTCTTTTCTTTTGGCGTGTTTTGTCCTTGAGCCTTTTGTACATTGAAGGTGGTTCGTTTGCAGCTGGAGTTTGTTTTTTATTTGTATCCGATTTCTTTGGCCTTCTAGTTGCTGCATGTTTCTGCGTCACCTGGTGGACGCTAGATTCGACAAGTTCAGACCTTAATAATTCAACAACTGCATTCACATTATCAAGTTCTTCCTTCAGGTTTGTGTTTTGCAGGTTGAGATTTTCATTGTCAATGTACAACTTTGTCAGAATTTCATCTTTCTCTGCCATTTGCTTCTCCAATTCAGCAACTTTATCATCTTTTTCTGCCATTTGCTTCTCCAATTCAGCAATTTTATTATCTTTTTCTGCCATTTGCTTCTCCAATTTAGCAATTTTATCATCTTTTTCCTTGACTTGTTGCTCCAGCTCTTCTATTTGTTCACGGTTCAAAATTGATAAAACTGAAGCAACTGGATCATTACTTTGCTGAACTGGTACTGTTTCTGCTGATGCAGCCTGTCTTGCCTCTTGTTCTGGTGCCTTTTGTTCTGGTTCATCAGATTCTGGTACTGTTTCTGGAAGCCTTTCAGCTATGGCAGATGGAACAGTACCAGATTGATCGAGTTCAGGAGTACAAGACACCTCTTGTTTTCGCTCGCTTTCAGTTGTCTTGCTCAAATGCACTATGTTTGTCTTCAGTTTTTGAAGAATGTCAGAAATTACTAATTCATCATCACTGGTTTTTTCTGACGCAATGATGTATTCTTCTGTTTCTGTCCTTTCATCATCATAATTATCATCATCATCATCATCATTATCATCATGAAATTGTTGTTGTCCATCCTCCTCCTCGTCATCCTCCTCATCATCATCATCAAGATCAGGTACAATGACCTGATATTTTGTTCATCAATTATATAATTCATTAGTATGTCCATGAATACATTGTTGAATCTAGAATGATTTTATTTATCAGATGCAAACAGTATCATGAAATACAAAAAGAGGTGACAAATACAAAATAGCTGACAGTACCACATGGATGACAGTACCAAATGTATGCGGTACTGTTTTTTAAGGATGCATGCTCGTTCAAAAACAGTACCGAATGTATATAGCATTCAAACAGTATCATGAAACACAACAAAACAGTACCGCATACATGGAAAAAAGAATAGGTCACAAATTCAAAGAATAACTGACAGTACCACATGTCTGCGGTACTGTTTTGTTAATAATGCATGCTCTTTGAAACACAGTACCTAATGCACGGATGACAGTACCACATGTATGCGGTACTGTTTTTTGTAAAAGATGAAGATGAATCTATTGGAAAAATAGTACCGAATATTCTTAGCATGCAAACAAGATCTATTTTATCATAAATAGTACCTGATTTTTATTCAACTTTTTGAGATTTATTTTTTTCAATGCACTGGACAATGGCTTGAGATCCCAGACTAGACATCTGGGTGTTGCACTCTTCTGTACTTGTTGGACCAGAGTGGTGTGCTCACAGATCCAGTACTGCATCATTTATAGGGCTGATTAGTTGAATGAAGTTCATAAGACAGTACCAACATATAATATAGAATATGATATGAAAAGGTTACCGGTAACATCATGACACAGCCTGCAACACCTTTGTTCCTAGAATCTGAGCACAAACTGTTCTCCAAGAATTCCAGTATATGTGCACTCCAGTTGTATTGGCGGATTTGATCCAAATTTTCAACCAATGTTGTGTAGTGCCACGACAATGAATGTCCTTTGTTAGGGACAAACAACGTTGCCAAACAGAACAGTGTCAAAAGTCTTGCAACATCTTCTCTGCCAATGCGTGTTTGCTCTGCAGCAGCCTGCCGCAAAGCATCAGATATGTTCTGTTTCTTAATTCGTCGCAACCCAGAGAATCTACGAGAGACGAATTCAGTGCCTGGCCTTGCGATTTTTTTGACACTGTCTATCAGTTGTTCACCATCCTCTATTGCAAACATTGTTCGCAACTCTGTCTCTCTGATGCGAAGCTTTATTCCACCTAGGTTGAAAGATTTGGACTGTGGGTCAAATGCTTTGATGATTGTTTCCACATCAACATCGCTTTTCCTCGAGTAATCTTTGTTAATTTCACAGTTTAAAATAGTGAGGATGAGCTTCCAAAATGGAGAATGTTTGAGATATACATGGTGTGCTTTTGTCAAGTTGATGGTTTCAACTTCATTAATGACTGAGATTAGGTTCGAACGGTACTGGATGTTCACCATGTTTGATTTTGTATGAGCGTGATAGCAATACCTGTATTTTCGTAACATTTGTTTTCTGTTAGAGATAAAATGCAATATCATCTAGATACATTACCACTTCTATGACAGTACCGCATGTTTGACAGTACCACACATGCGGTACTGTCTCACAAAATATGCTTGGTTCGCAAAAACAGTACCGAATGATTATATCATGCAAAGAGCACCATTAAACAAAGAAGAGAATCACACATACAATGAAATGACCGACAGTACCGCATGTGTGACAGTACCACATGTCTGCGGTACTGTTTTTTTTTTAGGATGCATGCTCGTTCAAAAACAGTACCGCATGACTCTATAATGCAAACATCACATGTAAACACAAAAATAGCTCACATATCAAACGAATAACCGACAGTACCGCATGTGTGACAGTACCACATGTCTGCGGTACTGTTTTTTTTTAGGATGCATGCTCGTTCAAAAACAGTACCACGTGACTCTATCATGCAAACACCACATTTAAACACAAAAATGGCTCACATATCAAACGAATGAGAGACAGTACCGCATGTGTGACAGTACCACATGTCTGCGGTACTGTTTTTTTTTAGGATGCATGCTCGCTCAAAAACAGTACCGCACGACTCTATCATGCAAACATCACATGTAAACACAAAAATGGCTCACATATCAAACGAATGAGAGACAGTACCGCATGTGTGACAGTACCATAGTCTGCGGTACTGTTTTTTTTTAGGATGCATGCTCGTTCAAAAACAGTACCACGTGACTCTATCATGCAAACACCACATTTAAACACAAAAATGGCTCACATATCAAACGAATGAGAGACAGTACCGCATGTGTGACAGTACCACATATCTGCGGTACTGTTTTTTTTTAGAATGCATGCTCGTTCAAAAGCAGTACCGCATGACTCTATCATGCAAACATCACATTTAAACACAAAAATGGTTGCAAATATCAAACGAATGAGAGACAGTACCGCATGTATGACAGTACCACATGTATGTGGTAATGTTTCATATTAGGCTATTGTAAAAATAGCAACGATTATACGTTTTCGGAGAAACTAAATACATAATACAGTACCACAAAACCTGTTATTACAAAGATAATCGAAAACCCTAAACAGTACCACACAATAAATATTCAAACCCTCGATATGTGTTTTGAAGAAAAACCCTAAAGAGTACCTTTAATCGAATATAGTACCTGTTGATTGCGAAGCACTGTAATGTGTGGATTTGCTCGGCGAAAAGTTAGGGATCGATTGAGGCTTGATTTGGAAGAAGTTTTGATTAGTTTTCAGATGATTTGTGAAGAAGTTGGAAAGTCGCGGAACGTTTCCGATAAAACAGGGAGGTTTTCAAATAAACTGGTTTTGTGAGTGAAAAGATGCGCGAGGTCTTTTTTGTCTTTTCGGTGCCCATATGACTTATTTGCAAATAATTTTTAAGGGTATGACTTAAACCCTTAATAGTCTATAAATTATGACCGGCCTCCAAAAACCCCTAGATAATTCTTTGGCCCATTAGCCCAATCTAACTATTAACCAACTCAAACTACTATCTCCAAAACTACGTTATTTTGGAGTGTCCATTCCTTAACAGAGTGTCTGTTCTATTAACAGACGCCCCTGTTCATGAATGGCGGTGTCTATTCTTCTAATAGACATCTAATGGCTGCCTATGTAATCATTTTTCTGCATAAAAAATAGGATGGATTTTTTGCACTAAAAACATTACATACAAATAATCTTTAGCATAAAAAATCATTGCATACAAAGAGTAAAAACAGAGTTTTGGTTCGCAAGAACACACATTCTATCGTAAGAGACTGAAGTCCATTAAAACCAGAAACTTTTGTGGGGGCGAATTCAGTCTTAAATAGATAGTATCCAACATTAGGCTTGATCAAAGTATATTCGAATATCTGTCTCAAAATTGTGAGTTTTATTTCTGTATTTTTTTTTTCCTAAAATAGTGACTAATTCAAATATTTACCAACAATCTTAAAACTAAATTCTTTGGTTTGGTCACTGGTATTTTAATTTTTTATATACCGAATATTTTCTCTATTCTATGTTTTACAGAATATCCGAATCTTCTTGTATATATATATTTTTACTGTTGTTGTGTGGTACATATCAAAAATTCGTGTTTTCTGTTTTCTTTTCTGGTATTGACGCTGCTTTAATAAATTTTTTTCTTTTCTTATTATGGAATTTTAATATCTATTTTTCATTGGTTGGAAAACTTCAATCTGCATAGAAAATTTATATATTGTATGCATTAAATTCAAGTGTGCAAACATAACATTTCCCTGCACACTAGAAAGATTCCTACACAAAACCAGTGGAATTCTTTTTTTTTTTTTTATTTGTCTTTCCCTGTGCATGGTGACTGTTCAATCAAATTAACTGAATTGTTCTTTGCTAGAGTCCAAGCAACTTTGTTGTTCACTACACCGATTAATATCTATTGTGTTACATATTATGTTTTGTAACTTTCTATAAATGCAATTTTTTTTAAACTGTAGTGCACAAATTAATTTTTCTGCACGATTTTCCGTACACAACCAAAATATATATTTTTTCTATGTACAGTTTTGTCTTTGCATTGCACAGCGTTAATTGTATTCTTTATTCAGATTTTTGCAAAGATTCTGTGAGGATTTTCATTCGGCATTTACACTACCTTCCATAAAGAATTTTAACAGTTTTAACAGGCTATGTTCTTCTGTACGTTTCATTTACTGCTGCATTTTTTTTACGGAAATGTTAAATTGTGTGTTTTTCTTATGGAAGTCTTAAATTGTTTTTTACAGTTGAAAAGTTTCCATTGCAACTTAAAGGTTTAAGACAGAATTTTGTATTCTGGTTATAAGCACTACAGTTAACTGTCTATTTCTATCTTGGTCCCTGCACTTATATCTTCAAATTCTTCTTCCTCCTGAATCATTAAACTGTATGCATTAATTTGGACTTTATTATAAAGTGTTACTTCACAACATTGAATTAAATTTCCTACTCTGTAACATTTCCTATAGAAATTGTTCAGCATTTTTAATCTGCATTGTGTAAACATTGTTAAAAAAAAACTATTGTTGCTCAATTAAATTTTTATTGTGTAAATTTTCTACACTGTATTGAACTGTTTTTAATACAATTTTTAACAAAGTATTTTATAAAATTGCATTAGTAAAATTGAAATTTTGAATTTGTTAATTTTTTAGATTTGAAAATGACAAGTAAGACAGTAAATTCTGTTACTGTCCTGGTGGCAACACCGATCACTGCTCCTAATGTGCCAATGGGCTATGGTGAGAAGCCGAAAAAATTCAGTGGTGCAGATTTTAAAAGATGGCAACAAAAGATGCTATTTTATCTTACTACACTGAATTTAGCAAAATTTCTTAAAGAAGATGCGCCACATTTGGATGGGAATGAGACTAACAGTCATGTTGTGGTGGCGGTCGAGGCTTGGAAACATGTTGATTTCTTGTGCCGTAATTATATCCTCAATGGATTGGACAACATGTTGTATAATGTGTATAGTCTAATAAAAACATCTAAGGAACTTTGGGAATCTTTAGACAAAAAGTACAAGATAGGAGTTGCTGGCTTGAAGAAATTCGTAATTGGCAAATTTCTTAAGTACAAAATGATTGATTTGAAGAGTATGATCAATCAAGTTCAAGATCTCCAACTTATCATACATGGAATACATGCTGAGGGGATGACAATCAGTGAGTCATTCCAAGTTACTGCAATAATTGAGAAATTACTGCCAACTTGGAAAGAATTCAAAAATTACCTCAAGCATAAGCATAAGGAGATGAAACTTGAAGATCTTATCGTGAGACTGAGGATAGAGGAAGATAACCACAATTCTAATAAGAAAAGTGGATATCAGCACATGGTGTCCAAGGTAAATGTGATAGAGCAAGTGAAACATACCAACAGTAAGAAAAGGAAGTACACTGGAGAAAGCTCAAAGACTGGCAGCTCCAAAAGGTTTCAAGTAAAACGCCATGTCTGTGAGAAACCTAGCCATTGAGTAAAAGATTGTCATATGCAGAAAGCTCAAGAGTCGTCTAAGAAAAGGAAGAAATCAAATCAAGCTAAGATAAACTAAAGTGGAAAGTCATATGGATGATATGCATATTTTAGCAGTTGTCTCTGAAGTGATCTTGATTGGAAGTAATCCAAAGGAATGGTGGGTGGACATTGGAGCCACTCGTCATATTTGAACCAACAAATGGATATTCTCATCTTACCAAACTATGGAAGGAGAACAATTATATATGGGCAATTTAGTAACCTCTAAGGTTGGAGGACAAGGAAAGATTATGCTAAAGATGACTTCAAGAAAGGAGCTTACTCTAATGATATACTTTATATGCCTGATATTCGCAAGAATTTGGTTTTAGGGTCAGTGTTGAGTAAGAAAGGGTTTAGACTAGTATTTGAGTGTAATAAATTTATACTGACTAAAATGGTATGTATGTTGGAAAAGGGTACATTTGTGATGGCCTCTTCAAACTCAATGTAATGACTATTGTACCAAAGATTAATAATAATTTATCTTCTGCTTACTTGCTTGAGCCTGTTGATATTTGGCACGATAGATTAGGACATGTAAATTTTGGCATTTTAAGAAGATTGATGAATTTAAATATTCTTCCAAAATTTAATATTAACGTGGAACACAAGTGTGAAACTTGTGTTGAAGCCAAATTGGCTAAAGCTTCTTTTTACTCAGTTGAAAAAAGTACTGAACCTTTAGAATTAATTCACATAGATATCTGTAATTTAAAGTATGTTCAAACTAGAGGTAGTAAAAAATATTTTATTACTTTTATTGATGATTGTATAAGATACTGTTATGTATATTTGCTAAGAAGCAAAGATGAAGCACTAGAAATGTTTATACAATATAAAAATGAAGTTGAGAACCAACTTAACAAGAAAATTAAAATGCTAAGAAGTGATAGAGGTGGTGAATAGAGGTTGTGCTGAACATGGCATTATTCATCAAACAACTGCACCTTACACACCTTAGCAAAATGGTATTGTTGAGCATAAGAATAGAACTTTAAAGGAGATGATTAATGCTATGTTAATAAGTTCTGGTTTATCCTAGAATTTGTGGGGGGAAGCTTTGCTTTCTGCGAATTATGTTCTCAACAAGATACCTCATAAAAAATTAAACAAAACTTCTTATGAATTATAGAAAGGTCGAGAGCCCACCTATTAATTCTTAAGAGTGTAGGGGGTGTTTAGCTAAGGTCACAATTTCAACTCCTAAAAGGACTAAAGTTTGACCTAAAACTGTTGATTATATAGTCATTGGATATACTCATAACAGTAGAGCATATCGGCATAAGTCTGACAATTCTGAGATATATGAGAATATCATTATTGAGTGTAGGAATACATCATTCTTTGAAAATATATTTCCTTATAAACCTACACAAGAATTAAGTTCCCTCAAAAGAACTTATGAAAGTGTAGCTAGAAATGAGCAAGATGAAGGGCCTTGGAAAAAAAGAAATGAAAATGAACCTAGACAAAGTAAACGGGCAAGGACTAGTAAATCTTTTAGTCCTGATTTTCTAACATTTTTGTTAGAAAAGGAATCTCAGATTTTTAAGGAAGCAATGTCTACTCCTGAAGCTCCTTTATGGAAAGAAGCCATTGATAGTGAAATTGAAGCCATCATTAATAACCATACTCGGGAGCTGGTGAGTCTTCCACCAAGGAGTAAACCCTTAGGTTATAAATGGATCTTCAAGAGAAAGATGAAAGCTGACGGATCCATCGATAAATACAAGGCAATATTTGTGGTCAAAGACTATAAAAAAAAAGAGAGAGATAGAGAGAGAGTAGATTATTTTGACATATATTCACCTATTACAAGAATAACATCCATTTGTATGTTAATTGCTTTTGCAGCATTGCATAACCTTGAAATACATCAAATGGATGTGAAAACGACATTCTTGAATGGAGAATTGAATAAGAAAATCTATATAGAAGAACCTAAAGGGTTTGTGGTTCTAGGCCAAGAAAATAAGGTATCTAAACTTGTTAAGTCACTTTATGGACTTAAACAAGCACCTAAACAATGGCATGAAAAATTTGACAATGTTATGATGTCAAATGGTTTTCACATTAATGAATGTAATAAATGTGTTTATGTGAAAAGCATATCAAATGAATATGTTATTGTATGTCTTTACGTGGATGATATGATTATCATAAATAGCAATAATGATATCGTTAAAGCTACTAAGAAAATGTTGGTTAGTAAATTTAACATGAAAGACTTAGGTGTTGTGGATGTTATACTTGGTGTTAAAATCATCAAAACATCTGATAGATATGCTTTATCTCAATCTCAATCACATTATATGAAGCAAATACTTGATAAATTTAATAGAGATGATAGTAATATAGTGTGAACACCTATTTTATAAATCTTCATCTCACAAAGAACACTGAAAATTACAAATCACAATTGGAATATTCTCGGATAATAGGCAATTTAATGTATCTTATGAACTGCAATCGTCCAGATATTGCCTACTTAGTAAGCAAGTTGAGTAGATATACTTCTAATCTAGGGGTAGACCACTGGAAGGCAATAGTTAGAGTATTTAGATATCTAAGATATACTTCTAATCATGGGTTGCACTATACTAGATATCTAGTTGTACTAGAAGGATACGGTGATGCTAATTGGATTTCTAGTAGTAAAAACACCAAGTCCACTAGTGGATATGTCTTTACACTTGCGGGTGCAGCTATTTCATGGAAATTCTCTAAATAAATATATATAGCCAGATCTACTATGGAATCTAAGTTCATAAGTTCATAGCAATAGATAAGGCTAGAGAAGAAACTGAATGGCTTCGTAACTTTTTAGAGGATATGCCCATGTGGCCAAAACCTGTGTCCGCTGTTTGCATACATTGTGATAGTCAATCAGCAATAGGAAGGGCAATGAATAATAGGTATAACAGTAAGTCACGACATAAACATTGTAGACACAATACCGCGAGACAGTTGATCTCTAATGGTATAATATCCATTGATTATGTAAGATCAAATGATAACATTGCTGATCCTTTAACAAAAGGCTTAACTAGAGATCAAGTGTATAATTCATCAAGGGGAATGGGTTTAAAGCCAATAAATTGAGAATTGCCACAATGGAAACCCAACCTAGTTGACTAGAGATCCCAAGATCTAAGTTCGAAGGGACAACCGAATTGTGGGGGCGCTCGTTGAGATCAGTAAGGAATTAATTCTTTCACCATTTCCTATGATGAAATGAATAGTGATGACCTAAACTATGTGTTAAGATAAGCTTTGCTTTTAATGATCCTTATATCTTGGAAGTCTAAGTGGGGTATGACAGGATACTCTTAATAAGAGATTACCTATATTAAGTGTGAAGGGGACGCTTCTATGAGAATGGATAAGGTTGCATTCTCTAGAGCACTAAATGAAATTACTGGGCATGTCTAGGTGAAAATGGATAGAATCAAAAGAACCAAACTTTGTCAGAGAGAAGCTATGTGAATATTATTGTCTTGGTTTATACAAAAACTGAACAATTCAAGACATCAAGTTCTTTGGTTGGCAAATAAACCCGATAATATCCCACTAAGGAAAGTTCAAAGCTAAAAGCTACCTGTCCTGATGCAGTAATTTTCTATTTGTTCTCTATGTCGAGTCTGCATTTTCGTTTGCATTTCAGCTATTTCATTCATGTGGCGGATTGTTGGAATTTATGGTTTTAACCATGATTTTTTTTAAACTTTAAGCCAATATTTATGTGGAGTCCATACATTATTAATTATGTATCAAATGTGGAATTAATAAAATTATATTCCATGTATTCACTGTTCAAAACCATGAATTATATGAATAGAAATTGGATTCAAAGTGAGGACCAAAGTAGGGCTGGATAAATTTTTGGCTTAAATGATCTCATTTTGGATTTTGGGTTTAGATAATTCTTTGACCCATTAGCCTAATCTAACTATTAGCCTGGTCCAACTATTGTCTCTAAAACTATGTAGTTTTGGAGTTTCCTTCCTTAAGAAACATGTCTATTCTGTTAATAGACGCCGCTCTTCATGAATGGTAGTGTCTATTCTTCTAATAGACATCAAATGGCTGCCTATTTAATCATTTTTTTTTGCAAAAAAAAGGGGGATGGATTTTTTGCATTAAAAAACATTGCATATGAAGAATCTTTTGCATAAAAAATCATTGCATACAAAGAGTACAGGTAGAGTTTTAATTCGCAAGAGCACACGAATTGTTGCTTCCTTTTATGTGTTGTGATCATTCTATCCTGGGAGGCTGACGTCCATTAAAACCAGAAGCCTTTGTGGGGGTGAATTCAGTCTCAAGGAGATAGTGTCCAACATTAGGCTTGATTAAAATATATTTGAATATCTGTCTCAAAATTGTGAGTTTTATTTCTGTATTTTTCCCCTAAAACAGTGACTAATTCAAATATTTATCAACAAACCCATAGAATTAATATCACTCTACCGTGCCTAGAATCCACATATTTATCCCTCTGTCTCTTATTGGCTGGACCCTTTTACTGAACCTCTGAACCTTCAACCCACATACTCTTCGTAGAACACTATTAGCCAACATAGCTATAGCCACAACCACCTATTGTGTAAAAACCTCTAGATTAAACACTCCCCGCTGCTGAACACTCTACACTCCCGACTGAGCCATCTCCACCAGTGGCTGTACTACTAGAACCTCACCATCGACATCAATGTCAACAAGAGACCCTGGCCCTTAGTTACCATAACTACATTGGAATGTTACTTACCCCAAGAATTGCACCCCCCAGATTGGCCTAAACTCCACGAACTCGGCCCCCAACCTGATGCCGACCCTTATCTTGACCTCTGCCTCTGCCACTTGGGGTAGCTAGTGGCGACATTCTTTAAAATAGCACAATAAAATAACAACAATATCTAAAAGACAATTAACGTCTTGAATGTTCAAGAGTTAACGTAAAATTAAAACACTTAAGCATGTGGGCATATAATCACATAACATGCAACTTAAAAGACTCCACTGTCTCCAAATATTTTACCCTAATCTTTGATATCAATTTGTCACATCGTGATTTTTTGTGATTTGGAGACATGAGCTAAACACATGCAACCTTTTTTTTTTTTTTTTTTTTGGTAAGTATAATTTAGATTAATTGGGATAAAAATTTTTAGGATAAAGTACAAAAAATACCCCTACAGTTTACCATCGGTATCACTTTGGTCCCACACGTTTCAATTGCAACAGTCAAATCCCTACACTTTCGGTCAAGTATCAATTTGGTCCTTTCGTTAGTTGACCATTAGAAACAACTGTTAGACTGAGGATAAAATGGTAATTTCATCTATAATTTATCCTCAGTGTCACTTTAGTCTCTCATGTTTTCAATTATAACAATTGAATCCCTATATTTTCGATATATATTTGAAATATATTTTATTAAATTATTTTTAATAAATAATATAATCTAAAATATCTTTTATTAAATTATATAACATATTTTAATTTGAAATATATCTTATTAAATTATTTTTAATAAATAAAATATTTAAATTTTATTTAATATATTTTCTTTTTAATTGAATTAAGTTATTTTTCATAAATAATATGATTAAATTAATAATATAATTAAAATAATAGTTAATATAGTTTAATTAATATGAAATATATTTTATTAAATTTGAATAATTTTTCAAAAATAATAAAATTAAATATTTTATTAAAAATTAATTTATGTAAATAAAATTGCATCCATAAACGTAGTTTCAATTTTCATTTTAGAAAAAATGATAACAAAAAATAAAATCAAAAAATAAAAAGTTCAAAAAATAAAAACAATAATGTTATCAAATGGCATTCGAATCATTATTTTCTAAATTTTCTATTTCTGCAGTTTTCTTTCTATATATAATTCTGTATGTATATTCAATTCGAGAGTATACGTTTATATATGTGACTTTTTTAATTCTATTCTAGTAATTATAACAACTACTAAGTAGAACCATCAAATCACCCCTTAATAAAATTTTTAATTTTATTAATTTTTAAGAAAATTAACTAAAGTTAATAAAATATATTTCATATTAATTAAAATAAATTAAATATTATTTTAATTATATTATTAATTTAATCATATTATTTTTAAAAATTAATTTAATTCAATAAAAATAGAATATATTAAATATAATTTAAATATTTTATTTATTAAAAATAATTTAATAAGATATATTTCAAATTAAAATATGTTATATAATTTAATAAAATATATTTTAGAGTATATTATTTATTAAAAATAATTTAATAAAATATATTTCTAATATATGTTGAAAGTGTAGGGATTCAATTGTTATAATTGAAAATATGAGGGACTAAAGTGACACTGAGGATAAATAAATGAAATTATCATTTTATCCTCAATCTAACGGTTATTTCTAGCAATCAATTAATGGAAGGATCGAATTGATACTTGACCGAAAGTGCAGGGATTTGATTGTTGCAATTGAAACGTGTGGGACCGAAGTGATATTGAGAGTAAACTGTAGGGATATTTTTTGTACTTTACCCAAATTTTTATATCATCTTAGGGGCATACCCCCGTATACTATTAATTACAAAATGGGATACCCCAGGAAGTACAAAGATTAGAATTTTTCCACTGTGTTTTTTATTACAGAAAACTAGGAAGCCTTTAGCCTGACCTCATGCTTGATAGTATTAACAATATTAGTAGTTGAGGACGAGAATCCTTTGAAGATTCTTGCATTACGCTCATGCCATATGCGACATATTAGGGCACCCCACGTAAGCTTGTATATAGTAGTTTTGAAACCCTTTCCTTTGAAGTTATCAACTGCCCATGCAATTTCCTCTTGCCATGAGTGTGTGGATTTTACAATTGAGCATAATTACAAAATATTTCCCCGCACTTCATCCACATAGGGGCATGTAAAGAGAAGATACTCCAAGTTTTCAGTTTGGTTTCCACATAGGACGCAAGTGGATTCAACAATTAACCCCTAAGCAAGTAGTTTATCCTTAATGGCTAACTACTCCTTTATAGCTAACTATAAAATAAAGCTATGCCTTGGAATGTGATAGGAAAACCAAAAAAGTTTGTGCCAAGATACCTTTTAGGATCATCGCCTTAGTGAATTCCACGTAGCAACTGCATTATAAACTCCATCTTTTGAAACAAGCCAAATGAACTGATCTTGGGTATGTGATTGCGAGGCATACTCAGGGGGTGATTCAAGAACTTCTTCTCTAATCTTCCATGTGTGATTGCAAGGCATTCTCAGAAAAGGCCACTTCCATTGACCATTATGGATAACACTTGAAACTTTGGCTTCTCAGGACAAACTGACATCGTAAGCAATTCCTAAAGAGTACTTTGGAATTAGGGGCCCCTTAGGATGCCAATTAGAGTACCAAAGAGAGATGGATTCGCCATTGCCTACTTTGTATTTGGAGATGTGGACAGCATCCTCCTAAAGTTTGAGTAGTTTGCACCACGTCTATGAACAATCTGAAGGAGCTTTAACTTCCTAGAAGCATTTTTTCTTTAGGAGGTTGGAGTGGCACCATTGGACCTAAAGAGATGGATTTCTTGAACATGTTGCCCATAAATGTCTCAACATGGTAGCCTTATTCCACTCTTGTAGCTTGCGAATTAGAAGGCCGCTTTCACTCTTTGGTAGACAAACTTCATCCCATGCTAGTTTACATCCCCCTTTCTTAAGTTCAGCTCCCATCCATAAAAAACTTCTCAAAATTTGCTTAGCTTTGATTACTTTCTTTGGAAGGATGAAATGCATACTCCAATAAACTTGAATGCTAAATAGTATGAATTGAATAAGGACTAGTCTTCTAGCATTTAAGAGGCATTTGGAAGTCCAACTCTTGACTTTCTTCATTATTTTTTCAATGAGGCCTTTGCAGTCTTCAAGCTTGAGCTTTGTAGAAATAAGAGGAACTCTCAAATATTTAACTAGTAGTTTTCCCAACTGAAATCCAAGCAATGAGCAAAGATGTTGTTTTTCTTATTGATTGAGCCTGTGATGTAGACTTTCCTTTTGAGGCTATTAGGTTGAAGACCGGTGTGTTTGCAGAATTCTTGTAAGGCCTTGTGGATAATTTTGAAAGGGGTTCATTGGGAGTGCATAGAAGAAATAGATCATCTGCAAAACATATGTGTGCTATGAAGGGCCTGGTACACTTAGGATGAAGAGTAAAGTCACCATGTGACCTATTTATACGATCTTGGTGTGAAACATAGCCCGTTAAAGCAATCGAATAAATTTATTTAGGCCTCGTTTGGTTGGCCAAAAACCACTGAAAGTTACAAAAAGTTACAAATATTTATTTATTTTTACCAGTTTTTGTCATTTTTTTCGTGCATTTATTTTCAAATTTTAAATTTTACAAACTTTTAGAAAAAAGTTACAAAATGCTACAAAAAAAGTTACCTAATTTTTTCCCATTTTTTTCAACATTTTTCATCTTTTCATACTACTTTTTGACCAAAGCCGTTGGAACGGCTTGCTTTACACAGTTCTAATGGATTATTTTGGTCGTTTTTGGTTGTTCTGTCAAACATAAAAAAGTGACTGACATTCCCTACTTTTTTCAACTTTTGGCCACTTTTGGCCATCCAAACCACCCCTTAGTCCAAGAATTCCTTACACCCGTGCTAAGGTTCCAAGAAAATGAAGATGATGTTAGAATAAAGACACAAGGTTTGGTTAAACTTTTCTTTTTCTTTTTTTTTTTTTCCCTTCTCCTTCTCACTCATCTTTTATAGTTTCTTTTTTTCCCTTACCTAAACATAAGAATATTCTCAACCCCTCCCCTAAGGTTACTCAAGCTCTCAACAACTCATTCAACATCTATCTCTCTCTCTCTCTCTCTCTCTCTCTCTCTTAAACAAGCTCGTTGCAACCCTCAATAACCTATGCATATAAATATATGTATCATAAGTGAGGTGGTACTCGGGGAAGCCTGATGGAAAAGTAACAAGACAAGTGGTAACAAAACAAGTGGAGAAAACACACCCACACAGTTATGTATGAAGAATATATATAGCATATTAGCTAGTGGGACCTGACAGAAAACCCTGGAAACGTTATCGTCCGAACGCTTGTCCAAATGGCTTGTCGTCCAGACGAGCATGTTTATGGGGTTCTTAAAAAACTTTTGAGCGTTTAAAATGCCCAATTTAAACAAATTGACGATTATACCCTTCGAATAAAATAATAAGCAAATAATAAAAATGATAAATGTATTCTCAATGTATATCGGGTCACTACAAAGCGATGTTACGCCCAATCCTAACTTGAGGCCAAACAATGATAATTTTACCTCTCAAGTCGTTTTCAGCTCAACTTTGAATTTGGGGCATCCCAAAATAATGAGAAATATTTCTCAACATGCATTTTATCATTTGAGTATATTTTGATAAAATTTGAACTCAAGTAAAAAATTACAATATTTTTATTGGACTCATTTTTGACCCATATTCAAATCTTAGACCTCCAAAAAAGTTTTAAAAATTCTCTTGACACGTTTATTATTATCTAAATAAATTTTGGCTTTATTCAAATTCGAGTAAAAAAAATGACCATTTTACTCCTGATTTCATTTTTAGCCCAAATTCAAAATTTTTCCATGAAAAAATATTCTTCAACGTGTTTTCATTAATTAAGCAAATTTTGAACCAATAAGCACTTAGGCCAAAAAATTACTCTTTAAACCTTGGGCCCGTTTTACCTATATTTACATTTTGACTTCCTAGAAAATTGAGAAATATACCTAACTAAGTAAATTTTAGCTCAATCTAAACTTGAACAAAGAATGACCATTTTACCCCTAGTATTGTTTTTGCCCTAATTCAGATTTTGAATTTCCTAAAATGCTAAAAAATATTTCTTGATATGTTTCATATTAGCTAAACAAATTTGAGTCGATCTGATTAAAAATTAAAACTTTACCCTCTTAACAATTATCTCCTAGCAATTAATTGTGTAAAATTTACCCCCTTAATTTTTAACTTCATACTAAACACACCCTCAAAATCAACTTCTAATTGAAGTCCAAACTTTTCTTTCTTTCTTTTTTATTTTTTACTTTCTTTTTGGTTTAATTAGAGCCCATATATGTAAATACCTACATATAGAGTTGAAGGCACTTAACAATCCTAAAGCAGGGATAATTGTTACTCGAGTAATAGTTAAAAGGGTAAAAAGTTTATGATACTTATGTTTGCATTGAGAGAGTAATAATCCTGAAATTATCATGCTTATTAGGTCCAAATTAAATTGTAATTGGTAGATTTCTATGTCATTATGCTATTAATATCTCTTCAAATTCTTAATTTGAAAACAAAAAATAAAAAAAGCAACAAATAGTGACCAAGTAAGGAAAAATAAATTAAGATTTTCTTTTCTCCTCCTTCCTCGGCCTCTTGTAATTTTCAAGCACACCTAGCCAAAAGAAAAAAAAATTCCAAGCACACTGTAAAATATAATTTTTGTTGCAATTTGATATACTTTTTTTTTTCAAATTAAAAAGGCTCATGTAATTTCAAAACAAAAATTTCATCTTCACTTGAGCCTGCTTCACTTCCCCTTTTTTTTAATTTTCATTATTAATTTATTTATTACTATTTTTATGCTTTTTATTAATTCAACCTTATTTACATATTCTTTTACTTAGTTGTGGCAAATAAATTTTTTTTTTTCATGTAGAGGGAGGGACGGACCTACCTTATGACAATATGGGGCCATGACTCTCCTAAATATTCAAAAAGAAAAAATCTATATATGTAATATAGGTATATATATATTTTTTTCTTTTAGTAATAGGGAGAAATTTTTCAGCAAGCCCTTTGAGATTTATGAGAATAGCAAACTTCTCGAGTTGTCAGCATGTGCCCTCCATGCACTGACTCCTAAGTCAATCACGAGTACCCATCTGGCTAATCAATTTTAGCTAACCATGATATTAAGTGTTTTCTCCAAATCGAGTCAAACTAATCCATTAGCAAGTCTTCTCACCTAAAGTCAATCGTGAGTACCCATCTGACTAATTAGTTTCAATTGGTCATGACATTGAGCATTTTCTCCGAATTGAGCTAGAGCAATCCAACAACAAGTCCTTGCGGTTATCTCTTTCACTAGCTGGCAATACCCATCTGACTAATCAATTTTGGATAATTGTAACATTTTCCTTCGAATTGAGTCAAAGTAGTTCACCAGCAAGCTTTTTTGCCTATTCCTACCATCAGTTGGCTAGCTCACGGGAATAATTTCAAGGAAATAACACTCCTTGGAGTTGAACTTGAGATCTCCCTTAGGAAATCTCAAGTTCTAACCAAGAGATCTAAGTCCCTTGGTTTAGGTTTATTTGTAGGTATATTTATATATTTTTTTTCAAATTGGCCACCCAACACTTTTATTTGGGGTCATTGATAATGCATGATATTTGATTCTTGAGTTGGGTAATTAATAAAATATGAGATTTGATTCTTGAGTTGGGTCATTAATAATCTAACCTAATCAATTGAATAATTTTTAAATGATTTTATGAAGGCGCTTTATATATTTACTTGATTTTTTAAATTTATGATTCTCAAATATGCAGCTTGATTAGGAGATTGCATTTTTATAGTTAGAACATAAATATTAAAATTTATAAGAATTGATTCGTTCTACTACATTTCTAATTCTGTCACTGCATAGAAGACAATGAAAACAATCCTGATTATGTGATAAAACCCTTCTTTTTTGATGCAATCTTTTTGGACAATATTTTTGTTATCAATAGTTGATGAATCCATGAACTCCATGGCAGTGGGGCAGATAGTATCTTTAGTTACTTTTTTTATTTTATTTAAAATAAAATTTAAAAAATATCTCAAATAAATGAATAACAAAAAAATTATTAGTTAAAAATATTTAAGTAGATAATGAGCAATTAAAGAGTATTTAAATAAAATAAAAAATTATAAAAATAATAAGTAGTTGAAGGACATTTAATTAAGGAAAATAAAAGGTAAAATTACTTAAATAATTTATAAAAATTATTTATATACCTTTTTCAAGCTGTGAGTAATTATTGGTGGTTAAGAGATATTAATAAAAAAATAAAAATTTCATTAAATAGTTAGTTTTATAAAATTTACATCCTTAAAATTTTCTTATTATAAAAAGTATAGATAGTTGAATATATGGCACAAAAGGAATAAAAATATGTAAAAAAAAGTTGTGTAAAATCCTATATAGCATACATTTACATATTATAATTTCCAATTACACATCCAGGAGTCCCAGGTCAAGAGCATACATTCACCAACTCATGAAACTTGTTCTTTTGCGACTTCATTGTATGTACAAAGAAGAATATTATTTTAGGTAAAAGTACAAAAATTATTTTTACTGTTCAATTTTGGTATCATTTTATTCCCTCACGTTTCAGTTGTAATAGTCAAATCTCTATACTTTTAGGCAAGCAGCAATTCAGTCATTTCATTAGTTACCCGTTACACACAACCGTTAGACTTAGGGTAAAAAGGTAATTTCGCAGGATAAATTACACAAACCACCCTTATAGTTTATTCCCCGGCGTTACGTTAGTCCCTGACAAAAAAATTATTTAAATAATAATTAGGATTGAAAATTGATTTAAAAATATTGAATATTAATTAAATTTAACAAATATCTAACTCCATCATAATAACCATTCTTGGTATATTTTAAATTTAAAATGAAAAGACAAATGCCTACTATTAATTAGGCTTAGAAGTGCGTAAATCTAATTAGGCTATAGAGTAATTTATTTATTTTTTTATGTTTAATTTAAAAGTTAAATTAGTCATGCTAACCATTATTAATTAGTTATTTTTATAAAGTACAACATACAATCAATAAAAATAAAATTTTTACCTTGAGTTATTTTTATAAAAGTAGTCAAAAAAATTATTTTAATAATTAAGATTAATAGTATTTCTAACTCAATATAAATTTACAAAATGAGTTAAGAATAAAAAAAATAAACACATATATTAAAATAAATAAATAATTTAAAATAAAAAAGAGATCAGGTCAATTGGGAAGTTTGAGATTTAATTTATATAATAAAATACAACGCATTTCAAAAATGTCGATCTCATAAATTAAAATCCAAAGGCTGATATTGAGTTTTGTTCTTTAACGAATAGTTGAAATTT
Organism: Vitellaria paradoxa; assembly: GCA_019916065.1. Classification (NCBI taxonomy): domain Eukaryota; kingdom Viridiplantae; phylum Streptophyta; class Magnoliopsida; order Ericales; family Sapotaceae; genus Vitellaria; species Vitellaria paradoxa. Next base: position 21,771,844 of record CM034243.1, on the reverse strand, counting down.
TTTATAAACTAATGCTTTCCCTCAAACTCCCGTTTAATTTTTGGGTTACTTCACATTTTAATAAATTATTGAGTTGAACTTAATGATGATATCTGAAGAATTGTATTGACATTACAAGAAAATATGCTTTTAGTAACAACAAAAGTCGTTGCCGAAAGTGTAACCTTTGTCATAGAAAACTTTTAGTGACAATATCAATGACAATTGAATATTGTCACTTATAGTCATGTTGTTAAAATTTAATGTGACCACAATTTGTTATTGTCATGAAAACTAACTTTCAGTGATGAGTGCATATCGCCACAAAAATCGCCACAAAAGGATTACTTGTTGTGACAATAACTTGTTGTGACAACTAAACCTGTCACTAATTAATATATTTAGTACTACGAAATCTTGTCAAAGGATTCTACAAGGTTGTCACTATAAAATTTTTCTATTTTTTCTAAATTAAAAAATGTTTTCTTATAGCGACAATATATCTTGTCACCAAAAATCTGTAATAGTGACGAGTGACTGCATTATCACAAAAACCATTGCTAGTGACACTATTATATCTTGTCACTAAAAGTACATAACAGTGATAAATGATTTCGTTGTCACAAAAATCACGACCAGTGGCAATCTTGTTTATTGTCATTGTACATAATAGTGACAGATAATTTCATTGTTACAATAACTATGACTAGTGAAAATTTTTTTCATCATAAGTAATAAAAAAGATGCTATGATAACTCTTTTGTGGTCATTACACCCTTTTTTTTTTATGACAAGTCCTTGTAATTTCACATTTAAATTTTATAATTCAAAAATTTTAAGAATATCCTATTAAAAGTTACTTTTAACTAGTAAATAACTTTCAATAAGGAAATTCAAGTAAATAAAATATATAACTTAAATAAAGAATTGTTAGTTTTTAGAGATTGGAAAACCATGAACAATCTAATGAATACTCATTGAGTCTGTATACTTAGACAGTGGTTGAATGCTCTTTTGTACATAGACTTATTATTAATTTATTGAAGTAGCTAAAAAGTACTAAAGGATAGCATTCAAGATTGATTCATTGCGGGGAAGCTCGCTGGCTTCACTAGAAATCTCGCTGGGAAGACTAGTATAGGTGTCATTCAATATGGAAGCTCACTGCTAGCTTTGTTGGAAATCTCACTGGAAAGTCCAGTATAGGTGGCATGTAATATGAAAGCTAGCTGGATCACTTGTTCGCATCGCTGGCTTACTCACTGGGCAAAACAGAATACTTGTTAAGGCAGAGGAACTCACATTGGCAAGCTCACTAGCAAGTTCGCCTCAATAAGGTACCTATCCTATTTAGGACATTTGTTGATTCGCCAAGATTTTTGAAACTGCTACATACTGGAGCCTGCTCCTAGGGTTTCAACGCAAAGAAAACGAGTGCTATGTTGCCTATACTACTACAAAAAAATCTCAATTCTTCACTTAGCAAAAAATTATCATACACTTAAGTTTTTGATCTTCAGGGTTGAGGATTAGTCTTTCACTAATGAGGATTTATTGTTGTGATACGAGCGAAGTCTCAACACAAGGAATTGAGGGGTTTTCAATTGTGTAACTTTGTGATTATAGATTTGTAACCCGTTTTATATAGTGAAAGAAGTATGTGGTTTTCCCAATTTGGGTATCATGTTTTATTCTGTGTGTTTTCTCAGTTTTGCGCACTAATTTACTTCGATTGTTTGATATTACGCTTCGTAATTTTTTCAAAATTTAAAAATCTCCAATACATAAATTTGTCATAATAATAGCAAATAAAAAACTTTACCATACTCTAATGATGTTTGTATCAAGTTTACTACAATTAGCGATTAAGACATAATAGAAAATATTTACAACTAAATATTCTGAAGTTACCAGAGGTAGCTCTAAATTATTAATATTATTAAGTGTCCTGGTAAAAAAAAATGAACATACAGACAACAAAATAAGTACCCAGAATATTTTACATTAAGCATGCTCACTTCCAATATAAACGAAATTATAATTTTTAAATTAGAAAAAAAAAAGAAAAAGAGACTTAACTCTTACCTGATTTGGGTCAATAGAAAGTGATGCTCTCGACTGGGACATAGAACTAGAAAAAGGATGCTAATCATTCTTGTAACATTACATCGAATTCACTTCGCATTTGAGGTCAAATATATATCTTGAGTTGTTCTTCTACCTGTGGTCTAAGTTTTGCTACGTTTATTCAGTTTAGTATAAAAGGTTGTAAAAATAAACAATTAATAATGATAGTTATAACACATTTTCATGTTATACAAAGAATTCCTCAATCACACAAGTAGAGTTTTGCTTTCTTATATACTCTTAATCAATATATCAAACTTTGCAAATTATATGCATTACAAATTAATCAAAAACGCAAATAAATAAATAAATAAATAATTCTCTTGATCCCACCAAACCATGTCACTTAATATTGGCTATTTTATTCATGGTGCAACCAGAAACAAACTTCAATCATTTTATAGTAAGTCCAAAAAGAAAACTTACAACCATTTTATAGATTATAGAACAAGGGATTTTAGACATGATTTTATCAACCTTATAAAAAGGCAAGGTTCTTGTTTTTTATTATTATTATTATTGTGGCTGAATTTAAATGAAATATCGTCAAAGGAGGGATTAGGTGATTTCAGTGGAGAAAAAATAAGAAGAGTGGGAAAAGAAAATTAATAAAAATTTGTTGATTAATGATATCTATCCATTTTGATGATGCTCTATTTTCGTCCGCACACTGTAAACTCTCTTGGTAGATATTATTTACTTTGGGTTAAGTTAGCTACTTTCTAGGGGGTTAGCCACAGGGAAAGAGATAGAGACACTTATAAGTTATCACAATCCTCGACTCCTCGACTTCTGCTCTCACTAGAGCACGCTTAACCCTGTATCTCTCACTGAATCCAGTGTCCACACAACTTTAAAATATGTCATGCCAGAGAGAGAGGTAAAAGTTCTTATAAGTTACCTTATTTCTCGATTTCTTTTTGATGTGGGACAGTTGTGGCATCATTACATTTGAATAGCAAAAACAGTAGGATGCACTAAAGCAGTAGAAAGTAGGAAGGCTTAAATTTGAATCAGTTGACACATTTCCCTTGGTTGTGTTTGAGTGAATTTTTTTAAAAATATCTCATCTCATCCGAAAGAAACAAAATCAAACATCTAGTATCTGCTATCTTTTCTTAACTACCAATGGCTAGCCACCTAATAATCCATCTAAAAGTAAGAAAATTGAGTCAAAGTAACTGCTTCTATTTATTTATTTTTTTTTTGACAGGTAATCAAATAAATAGAAAAGACAGCACCAAAGATTAAACTTTTCTATTGCTGATCTCCATAATTTTGAAACAAAGTCAAAATTACAATTCAAATGGCTGCAAAGGAATTGAACTGAACGTCTATGCAAAAGGAATATAAATTCCTTCCTTTTCCTTGTCTAGAAATCTAATGCAAGATATCCAAAGTAATATAGGTTTAAGCCTATGGCAGCAAAATTAAGCAATAAATAAATATATAAAAGAAAAATCAAAGTACCTGCCCCATAAGAGCTTAATTTCACATTTCGACCAATATAAGAGTCATGGTCTTTTTATCTAAGATATCAATTCAATTTAATAAACACTAATATTATTTTAGACCATGGGTAATTTTTGCAAGAAATGAATTTTACCCTGATCCAAATATAACTCTTCAAATAGGGAACTTTGAGCAAAATGGCAAGCATTGAACAAAGAAAAAATTATAATAAATAGATTCTATCAAGTATTATTTCAAGAATCAAAATAATTCAACTAATCCTAATCAAAATAAGAAAAATAATATCCACGGCTAAACAAGAAACTTAAGTACCCTATGCAAACAACTATAATTAACATCAAATTGTGAGGGTAAAAAAAAAAAAAAAAAAAAGGAATCTGCCTAGTTTGACAGTATCTAAATACTTGTATGCTCACCATCCATTAAAGGTCTTTTTTTTGGGTGGGCGGACTACAACAAAGGTAACAGGAACCTTTATTGAATAACAGTTTAGCTGAACGTTTGCAAGAATCAAACAAGATTTTTAATGAAAATTCTTAAATAAAAACAATGTGCTAACATATTTCAAGAATCTTAAATTTTTGGAAAGGGAATTTATTTTAGGTTTTTTGAAAAAGAAAAATGGACTAACATATTTCAATTTCCAATGCGTGTATATCTAATTTTAGTTGAGGAGCACCATAAGCATGAGTTATTCGCTAGTATATGTATTTTAGTATAAATTTTAATTTTTAAGATTCGGTTAGATCAAGATTTGATAAAATATAAACTTTTAGTATTCATATGGAAATTCGACTTTAATCAATTCTATTAATTCATTAACATTAACATAAATAAAAAAATATAAATATAACAAAACAACCGAGCAATTGTTTTATGAAATTATGCAACTTTTTTTTGTGAACGGAAAAAGAAATTATGCAACTTTGTTGAAATATTTTGTAATATATTTAAAAATTTTGCAACTTTAAAATAATTTTTTGGTTGGTTTTATAAAAATAAATCAAGCTAAAAAATTTTATTTTTACTGATTGTATATTGTACTTAATAAATATAACTCAAATACTGATTAATAATAGTCAATATAACTAATTTAACTTTAAAATTGAACTTTAAAAAAATTGCTCTCTAGCCTAATTTAATTTAGGTACTTACAAGCTTAATTAATAATAGGTATTTTTCTTTGTATTTTAAATTTAAAATATACTAAGAGTAGTTATTATTAGAGGAGTTAAATTTTTGTTAAATTTAATTAATATTCAATACTTTTCAAATCATTTTCAATCTAATTATTATTTAAATATTTTTTGTGAGGAACTAAAGTGACACCAAGAAATAAACTATATGGAGTAAAATATATGGGTAATTTTTGTACTTTATCTTATGAAGTTACTTTTTACCCTCATTTTAATAGTTGTGTGTAATAGGTAGCTAGTGGAAGAACCCAATTGTTGTTTCATCGAAAGTATAGGAATTTTACTATTACAATTGAAATGTAAGGGACTAAAGTAACACTGGTTGGTTTTTGTATTTTCTCCTATTATTTTATTAGAAAATATTGTTAGAATAATCCTGCAGTGCCATTTTTATAAATAAACCATAAGATAAATTGTACTTTGCATTCTTGTACTTTTTTATCAGTATCACTTTAATACTTGTACTTTAAATCGTCTCATTTACCTTGTACATTTAACTCAGATTAGATTATATCTGTTATCGTCAAAAAACTATAATGAAAAATATTACGTGTCAAATGCACTACAAATGAACTATGGGTTTAACAAACCGCTCACAAATAAGTTCGTTTATATTCATTTCAGAAGGTAAATAAACAAGTTTGGTCATATTTTATAAACTTGATATAAATAAATAAGTCATACTGGAGCAAAGGACTACACTCGTTCAATAAGGCTAATGAACAAATTCATTTATCGTTTGTGAATAGATTTGCAAGCATGCTTGTAATTATATTAGTTAAAATTGCTTGTAAGATTTTAATAAGTTAATTTTTTATTACTAAATCAAATTAGTCATAACTTGTTATTTATTAATTTATAACTCGTTTGTTAAGTTAAAAAAAATTATTTGTTTGTTAAATTTGTTCAAAAGATTCGTGAACAAACTTAATTACAGACTCGATTAAAAGCCCACGAGCACGTTTGACTTGAGCTTGAGTTCGTCAATAAATTTTTAACTAACAAGCTTGAGCACCTAATTCGAAACTTGGCCCGAACTTAAATTCGTAATAAATTTAACAAATTAACAAATTGAGCATGCTATATACTCAGCATGTTCATTTACAGACCTATATACACAGAGTGAATCATGCATTTTTTCTTCAGTAAATATGATAAAAAGTGGCAAAGTAGGATGATTGAAATATATAAAGAGTAAATTGAGAATTTTAAAATAAAGATTCCGAAATAAAATTATTGATAAAATAAGAGAGTGTTTAGTATACTTTTATCTTATATTATATTTTCATGAACTTTTTTTTGTTTTGAATAATGAACTCACACTCAACCACATTTGATAATAAATATTAGCTCGTAAAAGGTGAGCCCTTTAATCATCTAACCAAGGAATTCTCTCAAAGACAGTGATATATCCTTAGAAAGGAAAATACTTTTTATCAAAAATTTTTAATCAAAAAATTGTAATAAAATGAGAGGTTAATGGTACTTCTATAATAAATATGTATCTTATATTGTATTATTCTAGTTAAAATACCTGACATATGAGACAACCACATGCTTTTAATTAAAAAAAAAAAAAAAATTGTTACATAGCGGTCCATTGATCACTTAATTAGAAATTATACCGAATGTTGGAGTTGCTTTCTTTATATATGAACAAGGTGAAACAAGTAATCCACTCCCCTCCCTACATCATATGCCATTAGCCCTATCCTTCCCCCAACCCAACTCCCCATTTGGCTTCCAACAAGAGAACCCAACCACCCAAGCCTTCCCTGGGATCCAATGATCCCACCAGCATAGGCCCCAGAGAAGGCTCCAGTGCTCCTGACGATGCCCTCTGCTAGTGTACCCCCAACGTAAATGGTTTCAAAGAAATCCCATCCCGATGATATAACAGGCCCAATTAAGTGCTTTATTTGTTGAGATGCTCGCTTTGCCGCTGCATTTCCCTCCTCAGATGCCCATTTTTGAGCCCCTTCAGGGCTCCATCCCTGGGACAATTTCTCCCTCAAGGCGTCCTTAGCTGCCTCGTGTTTTACCTTATGAACATGAGCGGCTCTCATGTAGTAGAAATATAGCTTCACGCACTCCTTTGTTATGCATCCAATGCTTCCGTAGCTCATGTCAAAGCAATCCAAGAATGTGAACCTATCCTTTCTGCTTTTTGAAGATCCTTCTTCCCCAACTAGCTGCCGACATTTTTCGGCTGCAATAAGACCATCTTAATTATCATTATCAATATGCATGCATATACATATATATATATGACATACTAATACACAATTGCGTGTGTATATATGTATATAAGACGAAGCTATATATGCCAAAGAAATTAATAATGGAAAGGTACCTGCAATGTGGAGTGCAATAATGGCAGCCATGAAGAGCACCTCCACCCTCATTTTTCGTGAAATGTTGGATTTCTCCTGAAAATGAAATGCCAACCTAGCTAATTAGCTATTTTTATATTATATAGATATATACTTTGGTAAAAGAAAGCTAGGAAAGGAAGGAATTTAGAATAAGGGCAATGGATATTGAGACGCAAAGCAAGCACCAATGCCAAAAAAGAAAAACATGAAACTTGTGTGAAGATCAAAGTGAGCATCTAGGCTTTGAAAAACACATTTATGCATATTTTTTAAAAATATTATGAGTAAAAATATTTTACATTTAAATAAACGGTCAAAACTACAAGGTTTGGTCATAAAAAAAATAATAATTTGAAGAGAAAATTGGATAGATTTCTTTTATTATTATTATTTTTTGTTTATTTCCAAACTCTACGAGCAAATAGGAATTGGTATTCATGCGGTAGATTAGTAGTCTATAACATGACGTATATTGTGACTAATTGTAACCCTGAATGACAATGGATTTCAGTTAATTGTTTTGTTGAGTGTTAACTCATAAATTTGACATTGGTTGTACCCACCTTGTAGTTGTGATTGAGAATATAAATATGGATATGAGTTGATAATGATAAAATTAAGAAAGATAATAATTAGAATTGTTGTTGAAAACTACGATGATAATCCTGATTGTTTGGTTTTATTGAGGTATTGTAATGCTATTGAGGATATAGATTAATATGATGATTATGTTTTATATTGTTACTTTACATATTATATATGTTGCTATTGTGCATCATGGGCACAAGCAGTTGATGCTCACGTCCTTATAAACTTTGCTGTAGGTCCTAAACCTAAATATGTAGGTGGGCATTGAGTTGCATAATTATTATAGACATTTGATTTTCATTTGTTTAAATTTAGTATTATTCGGGATTGTAATATTATTTTAATTTGGAGATTTATTCGATTGAATTGTAAAGGTCATAAGGTCTATATTTATTTATTTTTGTGGAATGTGTTAGACTTGGTGGGTTAGCTAAGCCAAGGCTTGGTTTATTTCATTATTATTTTTAGTTATTATGCATGTTGCTCCAAAGTGGTTTTATTGCTTTGATCAAGAGGTTATTGCAGTGTGCATGGTTTGTATGATATTCACTCACTCCTCAAGTCACGAGATCCGGCACATGACAATATGTTGGAACCATTAAGGAAGCAATACTATATATCTAAATTAATTTTGTATGCTCAAAAAGACTTTATATCTCACATGCAAGCTATAAGTAAACCAGAAATCCATTATTATTTTTCATGCAACCTTCAAATGTCAACAAGTCATTGTAGCCTCATATACAATTTTTGTAATTTTTAGGAAAGAATGTAAATTAAATGCAAGAAACAATGTACAAATATAAGAGGCATACCCTTAGGCTCAAACTAGACAAGGTCGATTAGAGGATCATTAAAAAAAGAGCTATAGTTAGTGACTACCAAAAGAATTAATGTTCAAACTAGCATACCACAAAAGAAATTTGAGAGTATCCTAACTTAACTAAAGCAACAAAAGCTAGGAAGGGATGCTCAAAAATTAGATTAGCATAATAAAACTTTAAAATCAGTAAACCAACAACAAATACCAGTATTAAGACTCATCGTAGCCAAAATCAAGTGAGCATGTTTCAATAGCTGCAATAATAAGCAATAGATTAGGAAACAAGGCAATGACAAGTACCTTAACTTATCTTAGTACCTCAACTTTAGCTTAACACCACAGTCCAAATATCTAGACCCCATCCAACCTTGGTCCATATTTAGTCTTACCTGCAACATACAGTTTAATAAGTAGAGCAGGTCATTCGCAATAGTTTAGCAAACAGTAGCAACCCCAAAGCATCTTAACGTAGCAAAATGGGTCATTAGCAGACAATAGACACCCTAGAGTAGCAATAAGACAACGCTAAGCATCAGAGCAAACTTCAAGTGGTATAACGTCAGTAAATTATCATCATAACAAACTAGGATGCCCAGCAACAGTAATAGAGCATCAAAAGTTTAGAAAACTAGTAACTTAGCAACCAAAGTTAGGATAGAACAAAAAAATCCCAAGATTAAATCAGATAAGAAAATGTTGGTGTTATTAAAGATGACTATGAGTTATTAGATAAGACAATGTTCACGTGGTGGTGTCAATTTTAATAGTAACAACAGACTTGTTAATTCAAGATCTATAAACTTAGTTTTATATTTAATTTTGATAATAACAAACATTGAATTAAATTTTTATAATTCATTTTCAAATAGATATTATATGAAATGTTACAATTGATTTCAAGTTGATATATTCAACATAATATACTTAGAAGGGATTGGTATTATTTTTAGGCATTTTTACACAATTTGAATGAAGAAATAAAGGAATTCTAAAGCTTAGCATAATGGAAATCAAAGTAAGATGAAGACTTGAAGTGAAAGATTAACTCAGATGAACAATAAATCAGACACATTTTAATATTTGGATAATATTTGAAAATATAATAGTTCAATTTGCACAATATTTTAATGTAGTAAAAAAGACTTCCATATCTACAATTTTACTGAAGGGACTTTTTTGTGGATCTAAAAGTAACATGTCCAAAAAGGAGCTGCAATATTAGTCATGGCAGCAGAAGTTTTAATTTTTACTTCTATAGCTAATCTTAGTTTTTGAGACATAACTCACAATCTAAAACTTTAAAATTTCTAATTGCTAGTGGGTGAAAAGAAGACTTATAAAACTATAACATTTAAAGTTTAATTTTCTTCAAATTTAAAAAATATCATGGTGAAATAGTAGCTTTAATTGGATACACAGATTCAAATTATCAAAAATGGATACTAGGAGATAGTCTCGGTTCTGAATTCATATTAGAAGATCTAGTCATTAGATGAAGCTCAAATTTTGACAATTAGTAGCTAACTTATAGCTTATAAAGCCATTATTTTAAGTCAATGTAAAATATGAATATTAGGAGGCCAAAAAGCAGTCACAAAGTGAGCTCAGTAAATTTGAATTTGAAAATTAGCATTAAAAGTAAGGAAATTAAAATTCTTTTAAGGGAAAAAGTTTCTTTCCACTTAATGGCAATCATTTAAAGATTTTTGACCACGTTTAAGGATGATTGATTGACATTGTGAACTCTTGCTTTAATCTTGGTGAACCTATCCCTGATCCTAGAATTAATAAAGAAATTCTTTGATCTTTTCTTTCATGTTATGAACCAAAAGTAACAACCGTAGAAGAGATGAGAAATATAGATAAGAGATTGGAAGATTTGGTTGGCTCTATTCAAACTTTCCAAGCCAACGTCATTAAGTCCAAAAAGTCTAACGGGATGGCTCTCAAGGCAATTAAAGAAGTAGAAAGCCTTATGGACAGTGACAACATTGACATAGAGGATAAGGAGATTGCCTTTCTTGCCAAGAAATTACATTCTCTCATTCAAAAGCGGTGGGCAGTCCAATCCTTCTTAGAAGAGTACCTTTAACAAATCTAAGAAGAAAGGTAAACCCTCCAACTCTGGTAAAGATCGTGAAAGTAAATAAGGAGATTCAAAAGTAAAGGAACTCAAAACTTCAATTGTCACAGCTAGGATCACTTTTTCCAAGATTTCCAAATCAATAGAAGAATCTAAAATCCAAAAAGGGTCTTAGTTACTTGGGATGATTATGATGAGGAGTCAACTAAATCAGAATATGAGGACGATGACTCCAGTAATTTCAATGCCTTCATGACCTTTCTAAACGAGAAGAATTTTCCAGATATTATTGAATTTTACAAGGATGTTGATAAGTCAAATCCCTTTCAATATACATCTCTTAATGTTCGTGAGTCTTCAAATATTGTGTCAAGTCATTCTTCTTCCTCGTCGGATAATGATATGTTGATTTTGATGAGGAAACTAATGCTCAATTAATTAAAGCTAACCAAAAATGCTAAAGTAAAATTTCAGGTTGAAAGTTGCAGGTCAAGCCTTAAAGAAGGAAATGGAAACCTCATTAGCAAGTGTGAAAGTCTAACTACTCAACACTCTGAAGTGGAGGACTCTCTACACAAACTTAAAGCTAAATATGAGACCTTAAAAGATATAGCCGATGTACTTAGAGACAAATTGGCAGTGAAATACAATTAGTGTGTAGAAGTGCAGAGTTAGCTATATGTACTCTAAGAGAAGTTGGTCAAACCTTCGAAAAACCTTCTTGAAATCTTAGGTTCTCACCAAAGGGTCACGAAGAAGCGAGGCCTTAGATTTGTCGGAGCAAGTGATTCAAAAGAAACAAAAATAAGCAATGCTTTAAAGGCATTCGTAAAGGCTTCTATCTAATTGTCTGGCACTACCCCTTAAGCCTTCACTCCTGCACCCCCATAAAGAAAAGAATCTTCTAAGAATCAAGATGTGACTCAACTAAGGATGGCAACAGATTGGATCGAGGTCGAGTATTGTCTATACCATCCTCGAACTCATCAGGTAAAAAAAATACCTGGACTAAATGGGTACCCGGTGAGTATTTTTAATTAGCTACCATCCCCTAATCCATCAGTTAATCGGGTACCTATGACCTTCAAATATGAGGTGATTAAATCAAGAATAAGAATTAAAAAATATTTTAAATACCATAACTTTATAAATAATTTTAGATATTGTTGGCCGAAGATTTATAAAGTTAGTTTTATAATTGATTTTGATGATAACAAACATTGAATTAAATTTTCACAATTAATTTTCAAAGACATTGTATGAAATGTTACAATTCATTTGATAGATTTAAGATAATAGAGTTGGAAGAGATTGATATTATTTTTAGATATTTTCACATAATTTGGAGGAAGGAATAAAGGAATTTCGAAGTTGGGAGTAATAGAAATCAAAGTAAGATGAAGATATGAACTAGAGGTTAACTCGGGTAAACAGAGAAATCAGACACATGTCAGCATATAGATGATATCTTAAGATTCAACAGTTCAATTATCATGAAATTTTAATATAATAAACTAGACTTCTATATCTACAACTTTACCGAAGGGAAATTTTTGTGGATCTGACGTTAAGATATCAAAACATGAGTTGGAATATTAGTCATTACAGAAACGTTTTTAATTATGGATTCTGGAGATAGTCTTAGTTTTTGAGACATAACTTATACTCTACAGCTTTAAAAATTCTGATTTTTGGTGTGTGAAACGAAGACTAAAAAATCTACAACTTTTGTAGTTTAAGTTTCTTCTAATTCTAAAATTATCATGGTGAAACAGAAGCTTAAACTGGAAACACAGATTCAGAATGTTAGAAAAAGCTATCAGAAGCTGGTCTCGATTCAGAAGCCATATCTGACTATCTAACCATTGGATGAAGCTCAAACTTTTACATGTGATAGCCGACTTATATATCTACAAAGTCTTTACTCTGAGGCAATGTCATATTTGAACTCTCTGAGGCTGAAAAACGGTCACAAATATATCTCAGAAAATCTGAATCTGAAAGACAGCATTGGAAGCAAGGAAATTCAATTTCTTTCAAGGGCAAAAGTGTCTTTTCAATTTGTAAGGCCATTTGGAGATTGTCATCTATAAATAGAGCCTCAAACTTAGATTCAAGGGGATGAACAAGGCAAGAAAGAAGTGCTTACAAAGAGATACAAGAAATTCCATATCTTTGCAAACATAGAGTGATTTCTTCTCACATTTGTGCTTCATCTTTCATATTCAACTTGTGAGAGTTCTTTTTGATTTGATTGAGTTATAAACTCATCATTGTTGTTGTAAGAAAGGGAAATTTAAAGCCCTTTTAATTTGTGAGAGTTGGGTGAGCTCTTGTTGGTTTTGGTTCAAGTGTTAGAACCAAAACAAAAGACTTTCTTTGAGAGAGACTTGTGTTAGTGATTTGGGGATAAAATCACTTGGGAAAGGTTTCTAGCACCTTGGGAAGCTAGTGTGTAATAAGCTCTTCAAAGAATAGTGAAGAAATCTCAAGGAAGGCCTTGGGGAGTGGACGTAGGCAACATTGAAGCTGAATCACTATAAATCGATTGTGTTTACTTCTCTTCTCTTCTCTTTATATTTATTGCAAACACTAGCACTCACTCTTCATTCACAAACATTAAATAATTTTTTTTGGTACATTTCATATTCATCTTGAAATATTTGTTTTAGGGTTGAAATTTTTATTGCAAAATTTTTAAACAACCCTATTCACCCCCCTTTAGTGTTGCTATTTGGGATAACAGATATTAATATATTAAAAATTATCTTTAAATAAAGGCATTTAAATATTTTTTTACTTAGTAGAATTTGCTATATTACTTTTATAGAAATAAAATTAAAAAATCTCATATTTGATCTCATCTTATATCTCTATTATAATTAAGTAATAAAAAAAAAAGAATTTGTGTCCATTCATTACATCGAGAATCAAATCCTAATTCTAAAATAAATTATTTAATATCAAAATCTTGAGTTATTTGATATTAATTAAATGGACTCTATTCTTTAAACATAATATATATATATATATATATAACTTAGTATCCGAATTGATGATATTATTTTCATTAATCGAGAAATTTAAGCAAGTAATCAGGTAATATCTGCTAGGTATCCAATAAATGGGTAAGTGGCATGGGTAATTTGAGCAATAATCGAGTAATACTCATTAGATACCCTATCATCAAGGTAATCATGATGGGGTCAGGGTAAAACTTGTCAGGTATGCTACATTTACCATCCCCGTACTCATACCCTACAATTATTTTATTTTTATACCCTAACCTACTCCATTACCCATAAAATTTAAAAATAACCATACTTATCAGATCAGGGTCAAACGGGTACTCGTCGAGGCGGGTTAAAATTACCATCCTTAGACTTAATAGGCAAAAGGTAAGCCTGAAGGTATGTTCAATAAATCATCTTTATGCCAGTTTTCTGTCATTGTGGGATGCGTGATCATATTTGCCCTAATTGTTCCAAATTGTATAAAATGCTTATTCTTCATCATAGGGCCAAGAGATCTTTTCTTTTTTTTTTTCTTTTTTTTTTTTTTTTGATAGGTAGGGCCAGGAGATCTAATATGCATATTGTGCGTAGAAAGAAATCCTTGAGAAATATAAAATCACCTTATCATATCAATGATTTTCTTGGTGGTCAAATGAGAATGATTTCAAAATCTACATCCAATGCTTTGAAAAGGAATGCCCCTGATGTTAAATTTTTTTTCCAAAAATTAGAGCTTTAGGTTAGAAATGATAAATTGAATGCATGTAAAACTCCTAGACATGTAAAAGAGGTAAAATTTGATGATAAATAATTATTTAGTAGCATAATATAAACTAGGATGTGATTAATGTTTATTTTATTCCTAGTCTATGATTACATGTGGCATAGTTTTAGAAGCAATGATTTGTTTGTAGTGATTTGTTTTTGTTTATTCTCTCTTGCCCCTGCCTTTATCTTTGTTGGTAATCGTGTTGAGATGTGTATTCACTGTTTGGTATCTTTTTGACTAAATTTCTAAGCCACTCTAACACGTTAGGTTTGAATCGCTTCAGACTTCCCTAGGTGTGTGTGTATCATTACTTGGATTAGTTTTTGTTATTTAGAAAAAAAGATGGGAGGTTTTGGACTAAAGGGAAGCATGATAAGATTTTGATTTACATTTTATCTATCACACACTATTATGCTTTTAATTTTTGAGATTTTCGAACAAATGGATTGAACATCAATAATGTGTGTTACCTAATTTACTTGATTTATTTTATTGTAATACATATTGAGTGTTCATTGTTATACTTGTGATTCTCTAAATTCTTAAAACAAAAAATTGATTCTTATTAGGTACAATGTCACACTACTTTTGTGCTTGCCAAATCAGATTCTCTTCGTTACTGTTCGTGTACATTTGGGCCTTTTAAGTAGAAGCATGGAAAGAGCTATTTGTGGACTAGAGTAAAGCCCTTAATGACATGTTAGTTATCAAAACAACCACCCCCTAGGTTAAGACGATTTAAGTGAAATGTTACCTATCATAAATGTGTGAAAGCCACGATGCACATTAGGTTGCTAAAAAATAAAAAAATAAAAATGCCAAATAAATTCCCATAAAAATTGATTGGAAAAAGAAAAAAATTGGGAAATCTTAGTTGAACAGTGCTAAATTCATTTTATTTTATATCTTAATTGCAACCTATGGCATTTGAAGAGCATTCTATCCCGACATTTATGATTTTAGTGTTATATTGTATTTGGCTTGATGATCCTTAAAATCACACGTGCAGTTAGAGTATCACTTGCATAACCTTGATTATTATATGAGGTTATGTTAAAAGATTTTTAGTATTGCAAGTTCATATCTTGGTAATTGTTCAATTGTTTAATTATTTGATTAAAACAATGTTTAAGAACATTAAAGTGCGAATTAATAGTGTATTTACTCAACTTAGTTAAATTCCTTGGTTTTTATTTTCTTTTATATTTTTTAATTTTTTATTTTTTTGGCATACAACTTTGTGAATTTTGTAGGTTTTTCAAATCTTCTAGTCACTGGGTGTTTGCCTGGGAAGTTAGTGAGTCGTTGGGTGAACCAGAGATATTTTTTTTTTTTATTTTTTGGCTTTTCACTGGGAAGCTTGCTAAGACCCTTACCCCAGCAAGCGTCTGATATTGTAAAATTTTTTTCGCAAACAACACTTTCATTGGCTCATTAATTCATACTACCTAGCTACTCCTCTGAGGCCTACTTTCCGATACTTGGGTAACAGGAGACTTGGCTTGAATGCATTAATTGTTTCCAATTGATATGAATCTAACTTTGAGTCTTCTTCACAAGTTTTCTTGTTTGGGTACCTGGGTTCTATTCATAAGTGGAGTGCATTTTAGTTTTATTTTGTTTGAGTTCTTCACCTCCAGTTCTTCACAGTTTAGGCTGTCTAACATCTTTTCCAGGTGATTTCTTTGTCCATTTTTATTCTTATTTTGTAAGGGTTTGGAATCGCTTGTAGTCATCTGCTCATACACTGTCACCTTGTCTGTCTAGATACTATAGCAGTTAGGTTTTATTTTCTGTTGGAAATTTCTTGCGATCATCTTTTTCATTGATTTATTTTTTTTGGTAATTAAGTGTAATTTGGATTAAAGAGAGAGTACGCACATCAACTTAGGGGCATTCCCCTATATATCCAAGGAATTAGCTACAAAAGTAGATCTCCCAACTAGTTCAATCTTAGTATTAATTACAAATTGGGATCCCCCAACTATTACACGATCTAGTATCTACATTAGAATTTTTAATGGCAAGTATCTGAACAGTCTTAGTTCGAATCTCATGCATAATGTTCTTGAGAATGGAAGCAATTGAGGAAGAAAGCCCCTTAAATGTTTTTGCATTTCATTTATTCCAAAGATAATAGACCATAGCTGTCCAAGCTAGTTTGCAAATAGTGCTGCCAAGACTTTTCCCACTGAATTTTCCCAAAGCCTATATAACTTCTTCCTTCCAAGGCTGTTTAGCCTTTGTGATGAAGCATTTTTGCAATATAACCTCCATTAACTCGACTGAGAATGGGCATAGAAAGAATAAATGCTCAATGTTTCCTAAGGTATTCCCACATAAAACACAAGTAGAATCAACATTCATCCCCCATGCTAACAAGTTGTCCTTGGTGTTAAGCCTCTCTCTAATTGCAAGCCATAAGATGAAACCATGTCTAGGAATGTGATTAGGGAACCAAAGAAGGCTATGCCATGACACCTGTTAAGCACATTCCCTTATAGCATCCCAAGTGGCTGCGGCATTATACGTTTCATTCTTAGATGTTGTCCTCATGAACTTATCTGGTAGTTGGGGATTTGGCTCATGGTTTGGAGGTCTTTCATGAATAATTTCCCTAAGCTTCTTTGTATTTGAATAAGGCCATCTCTATTTTCCATTGCTAATTACCCTTAAGACTTAAGCATCTTTAGTCAAGCCAGCATCATAAGCAATTCTGGAACCATATTTAGGAATTAGAAGGCCAATGGGGTGCCAGGAAGTTTATCCCTCAGCCCTTATCTTTTGACTCTGACTCAGAAGAGTCGAGTATACCTATTCACCCCCTAAGGTCACTTATACCTGTAAATGCCCCTACTCCTGACTATGATACCTTTTGATTTCATAGTAAGGAATGTCAGGAATCATTTGATTCATTGTATTCGAGTCATTATTTCCATCTAGAGCATGTTTTATTTTTAGATGACTTTCCAGCTCTTAAACCACATTTTGAGGCACTAAGACTTTCCCAATTTGCCTCATTCTAAGGGTTAAGACCATTTTGGGACTGTGCTTCCTATTATTGTTCATAAGTTTTACGCAAACATGCATGGTATTGATGTCGATAATTGTGTGTTCCAGACCTATGTAAAGTCAAAGAACATTTTCGTGACTCTTGAGATTATTGGGATATTTCTTAGGATCATTATCCCGACCTACAGATTTTTACCCTGATTGTGTTGGTGATAGGTCATCCAAGGGGGAGTTAGTGTTTATCTTATCCAAGGACAGGCAAATGCAGTGGTTTGAAGAGGTCATCCTTATCGAGTCTTGACCGCTGATGCTAAGATGTTCCATCTTTTTGCTTGCCACTCCCTTGATGCTAGCAAACACGAGTATGATGTCACTAAGTGGTATGTTCGCATCATGCATGCCATACTTTTCACTCATTCTTTTAGTGTCCCATATCTCATATTTAGGCTGATCATAGCATTCCAGTCACTTTAGGGTCCTAGGGCACTTCTTCCATTTGGAGATCTTATTACTTATATGTGTCGTCACTTTGAAGTTACTGTCCCTGATAACTTTGTCATATTAAGATGGTGCACCAAATAAACAGTACATCAGTGCATCAGAGTAAAGCTAAGAGGATAGCCTTTCCACCTGAGTTTGCACCTATTTCTTCGTCTTAGCAGGTTTTAGGTTCTGTTCTTGAGGCTCCTAAGCCATTCATATCTCTTTCTCCTCTACCATTTCAAAAGGCATCATTGTACTTATCTGCCCCTACATTTGTATGGAATGCTTATCTTTCCTAAGTTCCCCTAGCCTATGACTTATAGTCCTTTGGTGCCGTATTGGATCGACTTGAGAAGGGTCATAATAGTTTTGCGACCGAGGTTCAAGGGCATCTTAATCACATGGAGGAGATGCAGACTTCCATCTACCAGTGGGTGTCAACTATTTTGATGGCAAACATTCTTATGGAAATGGTACTACTCGTACTGAGCTTGTGCCTGATCCTACAGAGATGAGTTGCAACTGATGATGATGATGAGATGCATTTTTTACTATGCCATGACAAAAAGTGGGAGATTTACTATGGATGATTTTTGGGTTTTGATGTTTTGATGGTTGGTAGTTTATTATTTTGGATGTTTTGTTGGATATTTTGGCATATGCACATATTTTGGATTTTAGTTAGGTATATATCTATTCTAGTTAGTGAGTCTTTTGGATATTCTAGATGGATGTTTTAGATGTATATTTTGGATACTTATGTTTGATGCTTTTTATAACCACTTTTTGATTAATTGTAATTCAATGGCATTATAATCACCTTGTGTTATGATAATCAGCATTTGTTTTAATCACTTTCCATTTGATACTTTTAACCATGTTTTGAGTGTTTAAGAGATACAGGAATGTGATTGTAAATAGAATTTTTTAAATTGGAAAAATTTTATAACGGGTTTGGGTTTATTAATTGTAATTTTTTAGGTGAGCATTGGTTTTGTCGCGGCATTATCAAAAGAGGAGATTGTTAGGTTTATTGTTAGATGTTGGCAAACCATGGACAAACCAATGAAATTTATCAAGTTTGTATACTTGGACATAGGCTAAAATGTCTTAGTACATAGGCTTGAAATTAGTTTAGAAAGCAACTGGAAGAATGCACAGGTATAGAACTAAGGATGAATAATTCGCTGGAAACCTTGCTGGATCCACTGGAACCTCGCTAGGTAAAATAGTATAGAATAATTCTTCAAAGAATCTCGCTGGCTGGCTCACTAGTTGTTCCAAAAGGCATGTCAAAATAATTATCATCTCAATGGAATATTTGCTGGCTTCGCTGGGCATTTTACTAGCTAAAATATATTGGACTTTAAGATAGTTGCAAGTTCGCTGAAACTCTTGCCCCAACGAGCGACTAGTTTTGTTTTAGCAACTACTATTTTTTGGCAATGTTCTAAGGTGTCCCAAGCTACTATATATATAGAGGCCTTCTCCTAAGATTTCTGATTTACAGAGAACAAGAATTTAAGTCTCCTACATTGATTTAGGATTTTTCTCTTCTTCAATTACCTAAAACTTCACACATCCGTGTTTGTGATCTTCAAGAGATTGAAGATTAGTCTTTCGCTAGTGAGCATGCATCGTAGATTTGAGCAAAATTTCAACATGAGGGATCAAGGATTTGATTGAAAACTTTGTAGTTATAACTTTGTAACTTAACTTATATAGTGAAAGAAATTTGCTTGGTCCTTCATTTAGGACACGCGATTTTTTTTGGTTTGGGTTTCCACATTAAATCCTTATATTTATTTATTTTTCTGCTTTATGGTTGTGTGATCCTGTGACAATACACTTCTCATAATTTTTTAGGTTCCAATATTCACCTCAGATGATTTCAAAATATTCTCATAAAGTACTATAGGCAGTTTATAGATTAGGTGTAATAATCAGACAATCACCCTCCTTTATTGATGTTAGAGATTTTACACAATCTAGTATATCATCCATTCTTCAAGATAAATTAGTAGTTTACATCTAGTTATTTTATCATTGTGAATTTTTTTAATGATTTTAATATTTTCCCTATTTTTTCCGAAATTGTGTTGGAGCAATTGATGGTACACATATAGCAGCATATGTTCTACCAAGTAACAAATTCCTTATCAAGGGAAGGAAACAGTCCCAAATCAAAATATAATTTGTGCAGGTTCATTTGACATGAAGTTTACTTATGTCTACATTAGTTAGGAAGCAACTGCAGATGATTCAAGAATAATTGGTGAGTGCATCACTAATGCTAATAACATGTTCCCCGTACCTTCCACAAGTAAATATTATCTCATAGATTTAGATATACCAACATGCTCGAATTTTTGAACCCCATATAGAGGCAAGAGGTATCATTTAAATGATTACCATGGACATACACTTAATGCAATCTTACATTGGTTAGCGACGACTATCTTTAGTGTTATATACATGGGTTTGGAAACCCTCTCCTTATAAGCTAGTTTTTCAAGTGAAGTTAGGCCAGGTTTGTATCATCTGATGAGAATCAACAGGATCTATTGCATGTACCATTTGGACCAATTACAGAGGTTAGGGCTAAGAGGATCAAAGAGGCATTAAATGGGCTAATTCATGACATTTATGCCGAGCAAGCTTCAAGGAATTCTTCTAATGTGATGTCAAGCATAATGTTGGGCTCAAATGAGGAACAAACCTTAATCCATTTGATCTAAGTAAGAGATAGAGTCGTTTAATGGGGGTGGATATAAAAGGCTCATATAGATAAGGCTTTAAACGGATTAGGTTTCATTAAATATATGGTATAGCCTTTATTTAAATTAGTCATATTTATATTTCATTTAACATAGGCTAGACATTAGTTAACTTAAGGCTATGCCTAGTTTTGGACTTTGATTAAATTATGGTTAAATTAGGATTCGATTAAATTAGGGTTTCTTTATGTAAGATATATATAGTATGAAAGACATCTTTTTTAGACAGATTAGTTTTTACATTATATAAAATAGAGAGAACTTTCTCTTGGGTTCTTCATTGAATTTTCTGAACTTATCAAACATTTCATCTCTATGTCATTCAAACTTTATACAGTCGATTCTTGATTCCAACAATCATTGGGTCGGTGTTATTGCTCCGATTTTAGCTTACTTGGGGGTAAGTATTCTAATTTTTACTATAGGTTCTGGGGCTTATCCATCATTTGGTATCAGAGCCAAATCTCATCTGGTCAGTGTGTCCTACGGGTTCAGTTCCCTGCACGAGGATGTACAGTCTAAAGGGGTTATTTTTTATGCGATCTCACATCAATTAGCAAGTGCAATCTTTAGTGTTATATATATGTTTGGCAACCCTCCCCTTATGAGCCAGCTTTTGGAATGGAGTTAAGCTAGGTTCGTATCATACACCAAAAGAAATTAAGAAGTGGTTTAACTACCGACACTCTTTTTTAGGAAATTGATTGTATTGAAAAACGCTTTGGGGTGTTGAAGGCAATATTTCCCACATTGAAGACAATGCTTCCTTTTAAGATTTCAACTCAAAGATGTATTCCCATAACTTGTTACACCATACATAAATTTATTCAGATGTACAATCAAGTAAATGAATTATTTCTTCACTATAATGATCAAAGTAATTATGAGGAAAAAAGACTCACATGCTCTTCAACAAGTAACTCCCAGCCTACTGTTGACATTGATATAAGTCAAAATCAACTTCAACAAATGAGAGTTGTTCGTGATCAAATAGGTCGTGAGATCAATGATAGCATGCAAAGTCATTGATCTCGCAGATTTGTACTAAAGCATTTACTTTGTAAATTATTCATTTCTTTAATATTATTTCTAATTTTTATAAATTATGTTTAGCAAATTGAATATATGGCCAGCTAATTTGGCTCTGACAAATTTTATAATTTTGTAGATCAGTATTAGAACGTTTACATTGTAAATTATTCATTTTTTCTAATTTTTTTAAATTATGTTCAAAAAATTGAATATGTGGGTCAATTAATTTGGTGTTGACAAATTTTACGATTTTAAGAATGGCTCATGTTAATCATTATGAGCCACCATGTTCTTGTAGTGAAAGCTGGATGCGTGTTTCTATTTCTCACACTAAAAAAAATTATGATCGCTCTTTCTATCGGTATCCTTTTAGTCATAACCATGCTAATAATATATATGGACTAATAAGTACAATACGCCCACCAACTATCATAGATTAGCAAGAGAACGTCCATATAAATTGCATTGACAACATATACTAATGTATGCTTGTTGTGGATGTAGCATTATTTTATGTTTTCTACTAAGTTTTATCATACTTATAATTTTAATTGTCTTTCTTTTGAAATGAACATGTACTATTAGCCTATACTCGGACTATAATATCGTATTAAGACATGAATGATGTAATATATTATACTTTATTTTTTCGGTTTATAATATATTGCCTTATGGTATTAGAAAAAAAATTATTATTTTTATTTATTTTTTGTCCTTTTTATCTTTTTTTTTTTATAAAATATGTAAGAAAATGAACAAAGGTTTTCCAAACATGTTTTCGATTTTTTTCCACCAAAATTAAAACTGAATAATGAAAACTGGACAATGAAAACTGAAAATTAAAAAATTGAATACAAAAATTGAAAATTGACTGATTTTTCAAACAAGCCTTAACTGGTTCATATAACTAAAATTGATTTTAAATGATTTTTTGATAAAGTTTAATTTAAAATCAAAAGACCTAGCCTCAGCCAAAAAGACCATAAAATTTTTTATGTAGGGTTCATCCAAGTTGTTCAACAAAAGTAAATCACACCTACTTTCCTTTAATATTTAAATAATTATACTTATTGTCTTTCAACTTTTGAAAATTACACTTACTTTCTTATTTTGAAATATATTTAACATTAATCCCCTATTAAATTAAGCATGTTAGGATCTAATAAAATATGTCAAAGTAACCAAAATTTTAGATACTTTTCTTATTTTATCCCTCCTCTCACATATTTGTTAGTTTCCTTCAAAAAACAATTCTCCAGAAAACAATTACAAATAAGTAAAAATAAATAGCTCTTGTCAATTTTTTTTTAAAAAAAACAAAATTGATGAATATGTAAGAGACAGATGGGTAAAATAGAAAAATACCTAAAATTTTACCTATTTTGATTTTTTTTTGTTTATTTAACGGAAGAGAGTCAATATTAATAATATTTTAAAATATGAGAAGTAAGTATAATTACCTAAATATTAAGGAGAGACAGATGTAATTTATCCTCTAACAAAAATAAATTAAAGCAAAATTGAGGGACTTATTGGTCATTCACTCCAGACAGCATCAATATTTCTTCTACCTGCAAAAAAATAGTGATACTATGCTTACACTTAATGTTTTACACTCTTATTTACACTCTACTAATTTACACTGGTCATTACTCATAATGACTAGTTCATCTCATTCAAAATTATCACAGGCACAAAATTATGATAATATTTTACGACTATGATAATTTTAAACAAATACATTAGTCACTACGGTGTAAATTAATAAAGTGTAAACATGGATGTAAAAAAATGTAAGCATGGCATTTTTTAAAAGAAAATATCTTCGAAGCACGAATGATGTGGAAGCATGTGATTGGTTCTCTCGTGATAAGGAATGCGTGTTCGGATGTCATTTACAAGATCCCAATTATATATCGCTTCTCATGTAATAATATTTCTCAATTCCAACAATTAAACCGTAGTACTACTTCTCCAACCCCAAGAATATCATAACAATGGCAACAATTTCTGGTGTGAGCCTCCCAACCCCAGGATTGATGGCCAAGGCATCATCAGACTCACCAAGGGCTCAGACTATTAAGTCCAGCTGGCTGAACCACCCCTGGAAGAGAAACACCAACCAATTCGGCGCTGGCCGGATGTGGGTCCAAACCGCGGCTGCGGCACCAGATGGCCTGTCGGAGAAGGTGGCTGAAAGCGTCAAGAGCGCCGAAAAGACTTGCAGCGACAACCCAGCGAGCGGAGAGTGCGTGGCGGCGTGGGATGAGGTGGAGGAGCTGAGCGCCGCCGCTAGCCACGCAAGAGACAAGAAGAAGGAGTCCGACCCACTTGAGACTTTCTGCAAGGATAACCCGGAGACCGACGAGTGCCGCACTTACGATAATTGATATTATTATGCTCGATCCTTCCTTTAAAAAAAAAACTCAAACATGTAGATTTCTTTGTTGATTTTAAATTAGACTTTCTTTGTTGTATGATGCGATGATCGGACTGTCTTTGTTAATTTTACCAAATACTTGTTTGAATAAATTCACTTCGCTTGCTAAAAGTATCTACAAATACGATTCGATTCTGTTCTTGAGGGTGAATTTGTGCATTCAATAATATATATGTATCTTATATTTGTATGTATATACACATCCGCTACAAGCTACAGTAAGGGGCTGGGTTTAGGCAGTCGAGTTTCAAGAGTTTGAAATTTAGAAAATATGGTTACGTTTGGGATGAAATATGTTCTGCTCACTGGCGGAACCGCGTTAGGGCAAGGGAAGCAAGCAACTCCTTTGGATTTTAGATTTTAGATGTTAAATTATAAAAGTGTCTTTAGTATTTTATCTTTAATTGAAAAAAATAAATTAATTTAAAATTAAGTTATATTAATCTTATTTAAAAATTAAGATAAATTCAAATTTTTTCAATATAAAAAGAGTTTATAAAAATTAAAAACAAACATTTTTTGTAAATTAAAATATATTGTTCTATTACACTATTTAATATTTTTATGTATAATATCAAAAAATATAATATATAACATAATAAATTATATAAATAATAAAAATTTAATAATAATTATATATTTTTTTAGTAATAAAAGACATCCTATTAAATCTCAGATACTGTTAAAATAACTAGTTAAATCATTAAATTGAAAAAAAATATAATCTACGTTTTAATATTCAAGAATAATTTTATCTTTTCTTAAAAATGGTATTATTTTTTTTCTACTCTTAATTTCAAAATAATTTATTATTCTCACCTTAAATATCTGGTGTCGCTACTGAAAATTCTGATTCCTTCCCTAATTCTCTTCATTTCGTTTTTTTTTTTTTTTTTCTCTCATTTTCTTTTTTTTTCTGTTATATTTTTTTCAGGTGCCTAGAGATTCCCTTTATTTTCTTTTCAAGTAAGCTGATCTAATTCCAGCCTTCATGACAAATGGCATGGGGAATTCCAAGGAAGTGATAGGAGACGGGCAATCTCTCTCTCTCTCTCTCTCTCTCCCCTCCTTATTATTATCATTAAGGTAATTTAACATTTAGGATATTATATTTCACCTCATAACATTTAATAAAAGTTAAACTTACTTTTTTTACTTTAAAATATTGTTAATATTAATCCATTCTAATAGAATTAACTATTAAAACATCACAAAAAATATTAAAATAACTAAAATTTTAGATTTTTTTCTATTTTATCTCTCCTCTTCTTACATTTTACTTGGTTTTCTTTATAAAAATCTTTATAAATAAGTAAAAAATAAATAAAAATAATAAATTTTTAAGATTTTTTGTAAAAAAAATTGGCTAGATGTGAGAGAAAAAGCGGTAATATAATAAAAATATCTAAAATTTTAATTAATCTGATATTTCATGTTAAATTTTAATAACTGATTTTATCGAAAGGAGTCAATGCAAATAACATTTCAAAATAAGTGAGACATGAATAACTTTTAAATATTATAGATGTTAAGTATAATTACTCAAATATTAAGAAAACGTAGGTGTAATTTATCTTTATTATTATCTATATAACAAAATAACTCATTGATTTGATATTTATATATATTTTCAATCGTTAGATTTATTCAATCGTTAGAATTATTTGCCCTCTCCACTTGAGTTGTCTTTTCGATCACTACACATAAAAACAAATCGCTCATTTTTTTCATATATATATTTTTAATGCTTTTTATGCATAAAAGTTTTTAAATTAATATTTAAAAAATTTGATAATATTTGTAAATAATAAAATTGTATACCTTTATTAAACACTATGTGAATATTTTAGTCTATTATGATTAGTGATTTTTACTTTTATATGTTATTTTTATAGTTTTTTTATGTAAGTTTACTTTATAAATTTAAATTTCAAATATTTACATGCCAAATTATGGCACCGTTTGGTTTGCCAAAAATCAACAAAAGTATTTGAAAACCTCTGAATTTTTTTAAAACTCTCTAACACATTTTGGTCATCTCGTACTTTGTAAAATCTCTATACATTTCTATATATATCGATATATCTTAACAAATTTTTACGAACTTCAGTACTTTTTTGTAAATTCTAATAACTTTTTCACAAACCCCAATAAATTTTTAACAAATTTCAACTAATCTAACTAAATCCGTGGGAAATCCGTGAAAATGGACCAAAAAAATTATTTTTACGGTTTCTTTTTCTAACTTTTACATGCAGAAATCAAAAAGTTTAATAACTTTCAAGAAAATTCTAACATCAATCTGTGAATAAACCTAAAAAATTGTTTTTACGGTTTCTCTCTCATATTTTTTTACCACAAACTCTAAAAGTTACGCAACTTTAAAAAAAATTCTAATATAATCCGTGGGAACAGATCTAGAAAATCGTTCCCACATCTCTCTCCAAATTTTTATCGCAAAAGTCTAAAAATCATATTATTCATCTCCAAAAAATGTGATTTAGATTAAAGACGTTAAACGTTAAAAGTTATTCCAAACTATATTTTTTCTGTTTGTTTTGTTACTCGAAACGTAACCTATATTTATGTGTCATTAGGTAGGAACAATTACTAGTTATTTGACAAGGGCTAAGGAAAGAACTTTTGTTTATCATTTTTGTTCAAGTGATGACATTCCCACTCCACAAAAAATTTCTCCCACTTCACTATTTTTTCTTCTCTTTTTTTTTTTTTGATTTGTTTTGTTTGTTTTGATGTCATTCAAATAACAAAACTACCCTTGATTTATTTGTTTTATAGATTATTTTCACTTATTATTAAAAATAATCTATTAATATAATTTAAATTTTTATAATAAATAATTTTTTATTTGTCAATATAATTTAAAATTTTATAATAAAAATAATTATTTTTTCAAAAAAAAAATTATTTATTTCAACCTACAAAAATATTATTCATGCTATGTAAAGAGTGCCAATGAAGATACCCATTGGACCAAATGATCACTTCCTAAGCATCCCCCTAATGGCACCTACTGTTTTGCTCTGGGATAGTTTTGTGACCCGTGTTAGTTGTTTAATTTTGTCCGTAGAGATGCAATGTATCTGAGTTTTTGTATCACAGGAGCGATTTATTTCTAGTTATTTCAGGGGGTGTTTAGTTAGAAAAAAATTGACAAAAAATACAAAGATTTAATATAAAAGTGATATGTGATAATATTTAATTAAAAAAAAGTATAAACTTTTTGTAACTTTTAGTAAATTTTAGTATTTGGTTGGTGGCCAAACAGCGCCTCAGTCCCTCAATCTGTAGTGGTTACAAAAGAAACATTATGACTCTTTTGGTAACATTTTTGTTTCTTTATTTTTCATATTTTTAAAATTTTATAAATTGAGAACAGAAACATATTTTTTAAATCTTTTCACGTTTTTTGTTTTTCAAAAAAATAAAAATTTAAATAGAAAAACGTAAAGAATAAAGAAGGATTTTCACTCTATTTTTTCTGTTATAAATATTTTGTCAATTCTAATATTTTGTTTATTTTTCTTACATCGCATTAAAATAAATTATTTTATTCTATTTTTTAAACTAAAATTATTTTTAATAAATAATATAATTAAATTAATATGTAATACATATTATTAATTTACTTCTAATAAATAGTAAAATTAAATTAGTTAATTTAATTAATAGGAAACATATATTTTTAATTTAATTTAATTTAATTTATTAATTTAATTAATATAAATATATTTTTATATATTATTTTTTAATATATTATTATAATTAAATTATTTAATTTAATTTAATAATTAATTTAACTAATATTAAATATATTTTATTAAATTATTTTTAATAAATATCATAATTAAATTAATTTAATAATTTGATTTGATTTAATTGAATCAATTTATTTAATATAAAATATATATTATTAGATTATTTTTAATAAATATCGTAATTAAATTATTTCAATTATTATAAAATCTATTTTATTCAATTACTTTTAATAAATAATACAATTAAATTATAATTAATATATTTTATATTTATTGAATTAAATGATAAAATACTTATATTTTATTCAATTATTTTTAATAATAATATAATTAAATTAAATTAATATGAAATACATTTATTAAATTCAATTAATTTTTAGAAACTAATAAAATTAAATATTTTCTGAAAATAAAAATTAGCAATTGTAAATAATATAGTATTTTCAAACGCAATTTCAGTTTTTATTTTAGAAAAAAAAAGAGAACAAAAAACAAAAATAAAAAATATAAATATATGAACGTAAACAAAAAAATGATAACGTTATTAAACGCGTCTATGAAACTGTGAATTGCTACCCCTTTTTTTTTCTGGCATGGTAATGCCATAGATTTTTCTGATCTATGTATTTACATTTCTTCAATGTTCCTGCCCTTCCAGCAGTGAAGCGTATCAAGCCGATCATATTCGGCTTCAATATAAAGTACCAAGACCTGGTAACAAAGATATATGGAAACAAACAGTACAGACAAAAACTAAAAACAACGATTTGGGAAGGAATAAAAATTAACTATTTTTATAGTTGACTATTAGTTAATTATTACAAAGTAATTTTTTTATATTGG
The DNA here is from genome assembly GCA_019916065.1 of Vitellaria paradoxa. Taxonomy (NCBI): domain Eukaryota; kingdom Viridiplantae; phylum Streptophyta; class Magnoliopsida; order Ericales; family Sapotaceae; genus Vitellaria; species Vitellaria paradoxa. The sequence continues at coordinate 21,743,051 of CM034243.1, read as the reverse complement.
AAAAAAAAAGTTAACTTTTGAGTTTTTTTTTTTTTTTTTTGTTAATTTGATATTTTTACCTTTCATAGTTTAAAAAAAATATAAAAATATAAGAGGGTAAATATGATCATTTTACATTTAGAAAGGAAAAAAACTAACTTTTGAGTTTTTTTTTTTTTTTTGTTAATTTGACATTTTTGTCTTTAATGGTTTAAAAGAAATTTAAAATGTAAGAGAGTAAATTTGATCATTTTAGAAAAAATAAAAAAAAACTAAAAAGTTAGATAACTTCCCAAACAAAGCTTAAAACAATGTGATTGTAATAACCCCAAAATTTAAATTTTTTAATATTCATATTATTTTGTTATATTATAAAAAAAATTTTATTTTTGTACAAATATTATTTTAATATATATATATAAGCTACAAAATCTAATGGTCAAAAGTGACCATGTGTACACCTTGGTTAGCTTGAAAATGCCATGAGAAGCAAAGCAAAAAAAAAAATTGTAACTTCTACGAAGTTTCACTTTGTTTGGCCACCAAGCACGTGACTTTATATATATGTGTGAATGGGTGTGTGTGTGTGTGTGTGTGTGTGTGTGTTATGTGCTGGGAGAGTGAACCAAGAGAGAAGAGAAAATGAAGAGAGCGAAAATAAAGAGGAGAGAGAAAGAGGAGAAAAAAATGAGGATTTAGGTTCAGGAATAATGGGGTTTTGATATTTTTGACATTGTGATCATCTTGGCGGTATCAGATCGTGGTAATTCGGCCTAAAATGAGAGATACGAAAAAGTGAAATTTTAAAGTATTGGGGTTTATTCACTTTTCTCCAAATTTGAGGTAGGGATTTAATGCATTTTATTTACATATATGTGATATGAAAATATTTTTGATAAATTTTTATGTGATCATTTTGTATGAATGTAATTAAATTTAGATTATATTGTGTGAATTCTGTCCAAACCAAAACACCAAAATATCACTACCAAAAATGGAGTTTACTGGAACTAGAAAGAATCGTAGAAGAGAATATGTCAAAGCATATTCCATGAAAGTTTCTAAGATTTTCCTTTAGCTCCAATAGTTTTTATATAATTATGATTTGACCCCAAAAGTCTTACAAAATTTCAGTTTAACCCCTAAATTGCTGAAAATTTTAGTTTGACCCCAAACTTATTGAAAAATTGCAAATTGAGCCCAACATTTTGGGTAATTACATAGTGACCCCCAAAGTTTAGAATAAATACAAAATGGCCCCAAGGCTTTTTGAAATTATGATTTTGCCCCTAAAGTTATGCAAAGTTACAATTTTGCCTTTGAAGTTGCAGTTTGATATTTATAGTTAAATGCATGGAAAACGTGTAATTGAGAATGCTCAATTTTGAAATGTTTAAGTGATTTATTTTATTAACAGAGAATGATTATGAAAGTGATGATGTGATGTTGTTGGTTGATTCTAATGAGCTGTTTTGTTGAGATGATAATAATGGAGATAAAGGAAATGTGAACGATGTTGTGATTGCGGGGCTGTAGATACTACAAAATAGGAAGGGTACAGATATTATCCTTGGGTTGAAAAACCTAAACCTGCGCAGGGGTTGATATTCATGTCAGTAGGTTAGTAGCCTATAACGATGATAGTTATGGGGCTACTCGTGGCTATGGAGTCTGGACCCGTAAACGACAATATTATATAATATCTGCTCCATGATTGTGATGTGATGGCAAAGAGATGAATGAAAGATAACAATTGAATCATTTTTGGGATGTATTTTGATGTATGTTTTGATGTTGGGATGCACGATGATTTGAAATTCGTGAGTTATTGATATGAAATTATTACTAATCTGATTTTGTGTGCATATCATATATATTGTTATTATGCATCGTGGGCATAAGTGGATTAGTACTCACGTCCCTACAAATTCTTTTGCAGGTCATGAACCTAAGACCTAGGTGGACTATTATTGGAGTTACTCTTCGTCGCTGTAACATTACTTAGAACTATAATATAATTTAGGGATTTGTTTGATACGATTGTAAAGGCTTTGAAGCCTAGATCTCTACTATTAATTGAGGTGGTGGCTGGAGCACTGTTGCCCGGTTGCACCGAGATTTTGTTGTTATCAATTACTTTTTGTTATTAACAAAATTATTATTATTATTATTATTATATAGTATATATGTTTGCTTCAAGGTGGTGGTGCAACTCTAATTAGGGTAACGTATATTTTAGCACACGATGTGTATGATTCTTTCCCTCACTCCACGAGATTTGAAACTCGGGGCATTATAGTAATACTGTTGGTTTTCATAGCATAGGGTAGAGAAAAATATCTCAGTCCAAAACTTGAAGGTTATACAAATTGCAGATGCGTAATGGAAAGACTCTTGCTTAGCAATTTAGCCTTCTAAGTTATTCTCAAAATTTTCTCTCTCTAGATGCAGTATATGTAAAAGAAAGATATGCAGAGTATATGAGATATTATCCTACTGCATTGGAGAAAATCTCTCAACCATGGAGAGAATCTGTCGTCCACTGTCACATATATTAATACACATTCATTTGTTAGACATTTGATTTATATTACATATAAGAAAATATAGAGGATAAGATATCAGAGAAAATCTTTCTTAACCACTTCATCCTATCCTGATATACGTTATATCTATATATAACGTCATAATTTCTTTTTCAAATGAGAAAGATAAATTGTAAGCTAACTGGACTTGGGCCCATCAAGATTGAATTAAGCTAGCTTGGGGATCGAACGCCCATGGACTCCTAGGTCTAACTTAAAGGATTTGAGTCCTGTCATCTCATGACATCCCATCAGTCTTTAAATTAATCCTGGGCTATTCCGCTAAATGCCTTGGGCTGTACTCTAGTTGTCCATATTAAATTCATTTAATTAAAATATCTTTTAATAAAATAAATTTGGTCTTAGATCAATAATATCTACTTAATTAACCTTCCATTATATGCTCGTAATTAAGTTAGGCTAATATTAAATGTCAAGCCTCTTAAATTACATAGTTAATCCTAAATCGCTATTTATTCAAACTTTGATCATTCTCAACATTTCTATATTTGTAAATAATTTACAAATAAATATTATTATTCAATAAATAATTTATTGGATAAATGGCAATCATAAATTTAATGATCAAGAATAATAAATAGCTTAGGTGAGCACAAAATTGGATTCCATCTTGTAAGTATATGTTCCCACGATTCATGAAATTAAATCTCTAAGCCATCAAGGTTTTGACCGTTTATACAGGTCTCACGTTGTGATAACTCAAATAGATTTAATTCATGAATGTGAGTCCATTACAAACTCAGGATTAAGATTCATTAAGCTTATTAAAGTTTTACTAAATTATAATCAATGATATTTATTAAACCATATCATAATTTACAATAGTCTATTTAATATTTATATCATGTATACACATTAACTTTTCTACTCAAAATCCTTACTTTAGTGAACAAGACAAATCACTCAATTAAGAAGTAAAAAAGTTATAGTTTTAATATAATGAAATGCCCATTTCATTGAGAACTATGAATTTACTTCTATTTATAAAAACTTGTGATCTAAATCTACAATTTGTGCCCAATACTTAAACCAACTTTATAAATAAGGGACAATAATGTATACTTAAATAAATGAATAAATATTTTATTATTACGATAAAAATAAAATGTTATTACAAATCATGCTTTTAAGAGTATAAATGTAATAGAAGTCTAACAATCTCCTACTTGTCCTAAAGTATGCTAGGCATGTGATGAACCTTTATATCATTAATATGATGGTCAAAACTCTAAGCTACTAAGGTCTTCATGAATGGATCCGCAAGATTCTCTGCTGATGCAATCTTAGATACAATCACTTCACCATTCTAAACCAAGCCTCTCACTAAATGATACTTTCTCTCTATGTGACATCTAGGTTCTTTTGACTGTGCTACTATCCCACTATTGTCACAATAATGAACAATGGGTATACTGACACTGGGAAAAACATTTAGTTCCATAAGGAACTTATGGAGCCATATAGCCTCTTTTACTATTTCTGAAGCAGCTACATATTTGGCTTCCATGGTGGAATCTACGATGTAAGTTTGCTTCACACTCCTTCAACTTGTAGCTCCACCACCTAATGTGAACACATAGCCTGAAGTGGATCTTTGTTATCTCTATTTGCCTGGAAGTCAGAATCTGTATACCTAATAGGTACAAGATCTTTACTAGAATACACAAACATGTACTCCGAAGATATTTAAGTACATGCTTTACTGCAACCCAATGATCTAACCCTGAATTGGACTGATATCTGCTAACCATTTCTACTTCATAACAAATATCTAGTCTAATATATAGCATAGCATACATTAGACAACCTATTGGTGAGGTATAAGGAATTCGCTTCATGCTTTCTATCTCTTAAAGAGCTTTAGGAGATTGATCTTGAGATAGACTAACCTCATGTATGAAAGGAAGTAATCCCTTCTTGTAGTCTTACAAAGAGTACTTGACTAGTATTTTGTCAATGTAAGTAGCTTGGGATAAACCTAATATCCTATTCTTGTGATCCTACAATAGCTTGATCCCAAGGACATAACTAGCTTTTCCTAGGTCTTCCATATCAAATTTGCTTGATAGCCAGATTTTAACTGTCAATAATACTCTCACATCATTCCCAATGAGTGGGATATCATCAATATACAAGACTAGAAAAACTATCAATTGGCCGTTTATCCGCTTATAAACGTAAGGTTCATTGGGATGTTGCTCAAAACCAAATAATTTGATTGCCTAATCAAATCTGATGTTTCATGATCTAGAAACTTGTTTAAACCCATAGATAGACTTCTGCAGTTTACAGACCTTATGATCTTAGCCCTCAGCTATAAGACCATCTGGTTGTATCATTCAGATGCTTTTATCAAGATCATCATTTAGAAAAGTAGTCCTAATATCCATTTGCCAAATCTCATAGTCAAGATCTGCTGTAATAGATAAGAGAATCTTGATAGACTTAAGCATCGTTACTGGCGAAAAGGTTTCCTCATAATTGATACCTTCTTTTTGAGTATATTCTCTCACAATAAGCCTAGCCATGAAGGTTTCCACCTTGTCATCTACCCCTTTCTTATAGGCCCACTTACACCCAATGGGTTTAATCCCTTCAGGTTTATCTACAAGTTCCCAGACTTTGTTTAAGTACATAAAATTCATCTCTAATTTTTCATAACTTTATGCCAACTATCCGCATCCACATCGATCATTGCTTTATCATAACTAGTGGGATCTAGTTCATGTTTATCAGTAACTACCTGATAAGACTCTTCAATTAACATGTATCTAGATGGACATCTAATCGTCCTACCACTATGACAGAGTATTAGTGACTGTTGCTCTGCAACTGGCTCAGCTTGTCTAACAGACTTTAGATTAGGAATTGATTCATTAATCTATTTAGGAGTAACATAAGTACTGCCAGATAATTATTCAAGAACTATCTTGAAGTCTTTTTATATAGTCTTCCTCAAGAAAAGTGGCATTTATGCTAACAAATACCTTCTTTTCTTCAGGACTATAAAAGAGACCTCCTCTCGTTCCTTTAGGATAGCCTACAAATGGGCATACTTCAGACCCAGGTGCCAATTTATCTATCTTTCCCTTCAACATATGTGCTGGACAACTCTAAATGTGTATATGTCATAAACTAGGTTTATTTCAAGTCCACAATTGCAAGGGCCTATTGGGAATTGACTTAGATGGAACTAAGTTTAGAAGATACATGACTGTTTCTAAGGCATAACCCTAAAACGAGATGGACAGTGTTGAATAACTCATCATTGACTTCACCATCGTAAGTAGGGTTCTATTTCTTCTTTTTGCTACACCATTTTGCTAAGGAGTCCATGGTGTAGCTAGTTGGGAGAGCATCTCATTATTTGATAAATAGTCTCTAAACTCATTAAGGAGGTACTCGTCACCTCAATCAGATTGAAGTGTCTTTATGTTTTTTCCTAATTGTTTTTTGCTTCCGCCTAAAACACTTTGAATTGTTTAAAAAGTTTCAGGCTTACAATACATTAGATACATATAACCATATCTTAAAATGTTCAAATCCCCCCTCTAGTTTGTATGTTCATGGGTCTACATACATTAGAATATACTAATACCAACGGTTATATGGCTCTATTGTTTTTAGCATTAAAAGGTCTCTTGGTCATTTTACCTTCCAGACAGGATTCACACACTGGTAATGGTTCAATAACCAGTGAATCCAAAGGTCCATTTTTAACCAATATTTGAATCCTATCTAGATTTATATGACCTAGACGCAGATGCCACAGATACGTTTCATTTGTTTGGATAGCTTAATCCTCTTGTGGTGATTAATTTCATTATTCAACTCTGTATCATGTAATGAGTTTATTTTAGAATGCAAAGAGTATAAATTGTCGACCAATGTACTAAAACGAATAAACATCTTATTCTTTTTGATTACCATGGTAGAGTAAAAAATAACCGAATATCCATAATTATTCAAACTACTCATCAAAACCAAATTAGGTTTAAGTTGAGGTACAAATAAAAATTCTCTAAAACCAAAGTTCTGAATGCATCAAAAAATAAAGTAATAACTCCCCTGCCCTGGCTGCAGCTGTTGCACCAATTCCCAACCTAAGACTGATTTCTCCATCATTAGTACTCTAGTTTTGCTGAAACCCTTACAATGAATTGCAAATATGATTAGTGGCTCCGAAATCTACTATCCAGGAATCTATAGAATCAACCACTAAATAAGTCTCAATGACGAGAATATTACTTGAGGTTCTAACTATCCCCTTGGCCTTGGCCTGTGCAGACTTTGCCAAGTATGCTAGGTAGTTCATTTTCCAAAGCCCCTTTTGCCCACAATGGAAACACTTTCCCTTGGACTTCTTATATTTCATTTGATTTTATGCTACCCTTAACTTAGCTACTTTCTTGGGCTTGCTCTTCTTCTTCTTAATTCCTTTTCGTTTGAGATTGGGATTAGTTGAAGAATTTACCCCATAAGTAAGATGAACAGTTGGTCCAGGTTTAAGAATTGATTCTACCACCTTCAACTCATTCATTAACTCATTCAATGTGCAATCTTTTTTACTGATTGTGTAATTGAGCTTGAATGGCATAAAAAATAGAGCTAAGGTAGCTAGAACCATATCAATCTACTTATTGGCATTGTATGTTCCACCCAATTCCTCTATTTCCCAGAATAGTACATTCATTTTTAACATATGATCTTGCACTATAGTTTCTTTAACTTAGCGAGTGTTCATGATCTCACTGATGGTAACCAATCTCTGAGTCCTGTCTTTTACAACGAACATCTCAAATAAGCTTAACATTATGTCAGAAGCAGTGGGCACATCATCTCATGTTGTTTAGACATTTCACTTGATATGGAAGCCAGAATGTAACATCTTGCCCATACCGTTAGACTTCATCCACTTCTTACAAGCATTTTGTTCAGTTTAGGGTGCATTGTCATCAGGTTTAGGAGGGCATGCATCGGTCAAAACAAAATTGTGCTCTTCTGTAGTTGGGGCAAGGTTCAAATTTCTTTTCTAGTCTATATAGTTAGGTTCAATTAATTTATGCTAATTTAAAATTGCTGCTAGTAGGCTGAAAGACATTTTTCTGAATAAAATAAATAAATTTAAATAAGTATACATTCCTAAAACATAAAACTTTTGCATAATAAAAAAATGCATAAAAAAATATGCATAAGTAGAACTCTATAATTACTTTATTATGCATCGGTAATCTAATCCTCCTTTAAATATGCCTCTATAGCGTGGTCATATTTGCCACTAATTAGATAAGTCAACTTATTAATTTATTACTATTTTGATTAGATATCTCATATCTAAATAATAATAAATTACCGATATAATTAGTCTCTTAAAATTAATTTAGTAAGAATTCCGTGTGGAGGATATTAATTATTCTAAGTTGAGTGTATAACCATTGTTTCAATTTTTCATATTTCTTAAATAAAAAAAGTTATTTAGGGCAGTCAATTTTATTGAGTCATAATCAAAATTTTATCCTTTAAGGAAATCCTACCTATCTAATAATCAAGTTTGATTAATATCCTTCGTAGAGAGTTCACAAAAATTGAGACAAAATATTAATCTATCTTACTATAGAATTAATAATGGAGGCTATGGGCTATATCCCTAAAGTCCTCTCCCACTCAATTTTTTATAACTTTCTTTTTTTTAAATATTTATTTAATATTTAAAAAGAAAATTCATTGACATGCCAACCATTAATATGCAATTTTACAAAATAAAATAATTAACAAGTTATGTCAATTTTGAATTAAGAAAATATTAAATAAATTATATTAACTTAATCCTAATCACATTACAATATTAATATCATATTTTTTTTTGGTAATTAAGTATAAATTTGGATTAATGGGAAAGAAATTTACAAATTCAAGGGGGCATTCCCCCGTAATACATTAGAGTGCATGACATGAGATTCCCCAACTTCTACAAAAGTCTATATTTACATTTGAAACTTTAGGAGAGGAACTACTTAAGCATCTAGTTTTAACATCCTGTACAATCATGTTTATCATACTAGTTGCCGAGGAAGATAATCCATTGAATGCTCTTATGTTCCTTTCACGCCATATATGGTAGACCATGGCTGCCCATGCTATCTTGCAAATCCTTTTATGTATCTCATTGCCACTAAACTTCCCCAATGCCCAAGATACTTCTTGCTTCCACGGTTGGACAGCTTTGGTTATCAAGCACTTTTGCAATATGTTCCTCCTAACTTTGGTTGAGAATGAGCATAAGAAGAAGATGTGATCAAGGTTTTCATTGCTTTGCCCGCAAAGGACACAAAGGGGGTCAATCTTCATTCCCCACGCCATTAGTTTATCCTTCGTGCTAAGCCTTTCCTTTATGGCTAACCAAAGAATAAAACTATGTCGTGGTATGTGCTTGGGAAACCACAACAAGCTATGCCAATGTACCTTTGATCCTTTCTCCCTTATTGCTTCCCAAGTAGCTTTTGCATTGTACTTCTTTGTTTTGGATGCCTCCCAAATGAATTTATCATCAATGGTTAGATTGGGTGAGTAAGATGGAGGATATTCAAGGATTACCTCTCTTAGTTCCCAAGTGCTCGGGTAAGGCCATTTCCACCGCTTGTCTTGAACAATACTAGCAACTTTAGCATCAGTTGGTAGACCCACATCATAAGCAATTCTCCTTCCATACCTTGGAATTAGGGGGCCTCGGGGATGCCAATTTGAGAACCATAGTGAGATGGAGTTTCCATTTCCCACTTTATACTTTGAAATTTTATTTGCCTCCCCACGTAGCTTGAGTAATTTTCTCCAATTCCATGAACAATCAGCAGGCTCTTTTATCTCCCAAAAGCATTTCCTTTTCAACAAGTTAGTTTTACACCATGAAGCCCATAATGATTGAGAGTTGGAGCAAAGGGTCCAAATATGCCTTAACATGGTTGCCTTGTTCCATTCATGTATTTTCCTAATGCCGAGCCCTCCTTCCTTCTTTGGTAGACATACATTGTCCCAAGCTACTTTACATCCCCATCTCTTCATTTCAGGTCCTGTCCAGAGGTATCTTCTTAAAATCTGCTCAATTGAATTGCATACCTTCTTTGGGAGAATGAAGTGTAAACTCCAATAAATTTGGATGCTAAAAAGGACTGATTTGATAAGCACTAATCTTCCAGCATAAGAAAGACATTTGGAGGACCAACTCGTCACTCTTTTTGTTATCTTATCAATTAGCTCCTTGCAATCTTCACTCTTGAGCTTGGTTGAAATAAGAGGCACCCCTAGGTATTTAACCAAGAGATCTCCAAGTTGAAAGCCAAGAATTGAACATACGGCTTGTCTCTCTTCTTGGCTGATTCCCGTGATGTATGCTTTGCTTTTATTCCCATTAGGCTTGAGTCCTGAGTACTTGTGGAATTCAAGCAGAGTTTCATGAACTATCTGGAAAGAGCCATTAGTCGGAGTGCATAGAATAAATAAATCATCTGCAAAACAAATGTGAGTGATGGCTAGCTCTATGCATTTAGGATGATAAGAGTAGTGGCCTTCCTTTGCATGCATATTCAGTAGCCGAGAGAAGAATTCCATTGCCAACAAGAATAGGTATGGAGAGAGAGGGTCACATTGTCTCAAATCTTTTGCTCTTACAAAGTAGCCTTCCAATGCACCATTCATAGAGATGGAGAAATGAGGTGAAGTGATGCAAGCCTTGATCCAATTTTGAAACCTAACCGGCGGCTTGAGTGCATTCAAAATATCCAATAAGAGGTCCCAGGAAACAGAATCAAAAGCCTTCATAAGGGCATTTTAGATATTTCTCAGATTTTATGAGATAATTTCATAAATATAAAAACCTTATGGGCTGAAATTTTAATTTAAAGAAACTTATCCGGCAAGCTTTAATTTTAAAATACCAAAAGTTCTAAAAAATTTTAGTATTAGCCTGAGTTATTTTAAAATTTCTCATCTAAGCCCATTCTTTAATTAAAAAGAATCCAAGACTTTAGAGAAAATACAAAAACAACACGAGGGTTTCAAAAAGTTTTCAACATAGCCCCTTTCCCCAAAATCAAACTACACACTATTGTAACCCAAAATACACTTGGCAGCTGCTCTTTACAATATGCCGTAATCACAAATCCACTTACTGATGGCTTCAACTCTAAATACAAAATAGCGACGGTAAGAAGAATCTGACCATTGGAAAACTGGCAGTAAGAGGACTGCATAAGAGACCCACGTAGTTCACTAGCAAGGAAAGGAATGGAGCCGCGGCAGCCTACGTCGCAAGCCTTGCAACTGCATTACCGCCACCGCCACCGCTTAGTACAGCTTTTCCTGCAAATAGCAAAGTTTCTCCGCCGTTCTCTGCCACTACCAAACTGTTTGGATCTGCTCTAGAAAAAACCTGCAGGTTTTCTTTGGCGATAAGATAACCCAGAACCCCGCAAACCCACTTCATGACGATGCCACGGCTAATTCCTCGCTGTCGTGGGCAATGCACGCCATACATCGATTTGTCTTATATTCGACTGCTACCAAGTCTGCCAAATTTGTTCTTTAATGACGCCAACAGTATTTTCTGGTGAAAAGATGAGATAGCATCTCCGGACAACATGAAACTGTTACTGGGCATCATCATACCTCCGTATCACCTTTCAAATTCTGGCTTCTTTACATTTTGTTTTGTCTTTGTCCATATGATCTCAACTCTAGTGAACCAGTATTTTTTGGTAGTTTTAATCTATCTTCGAATTGGTCTATCTTTGAATAAGTCTTAGTTATTAGTTGAGCTTCATATTCCTTAGGATTGTGGGTAACATTGAGTTTGTTTGTTGCTAGTTTTAAGGAATTTTTTTTTCAACTTAATCTTATCTATTTCTTGTAGTTACTGCCTATATAACAGTAGCCTGATAGTGAATAATAATTATCCACTTATGCATCTATTCTCCTTTTTTACATTTTGCTTAGATAGTGAGAATTTCCTATTTCAGTCTTTCAATCTCATATTTGTAACATTTGGTATTAAAGCCCCACGAGAGAAAAGTGAATCAGAGAGTGTTCTAAAGTAGCAACTTACTTTGTTTTCATATTTCTCTTATAGCTTCCAAGAACTTTGTATAGCCGTCAATTTCTCACTTTGATAGTCAACACTACGATCACTGGAGCATGTTGATGGAAAATTTCTTAAGGTCTAAAGAGTACTGGCAAGTTATTGAACTTGGTATTCCAGAACTAGCAGCTGGCGCTGCATTGCTAGATACTCAGAGGGTAAAAATTGAAGCACAGAAGTTGAAAGATCTTGAGGCAAAGAACTATTTGGTCTAAGCCATTGATCGCCCAGTTCTAGAAACCATTCTCAAGAAGGATACATGTAAGCAAATTCGGGACTCTATGAAGAAGAAGTATCAAGGGAATGTAAAGGCTAAGCAGATGCAGCCTCAAACATTTCGGACTGAGTTTGAAACTCTACAAATGAAGGTGGGAGAGTTAATTTCAGATTATTTCTTTAGAATGATAGCAATCACAAATAAAATGCGAATACATATTGATCCTTTGGAAGATGTCACCATTGATCAGCTTTTCCTTGATGAGTTGTAGAATTCATTATTGGTTCATGAGCGAAAGATGAACCGACAAGATATAGAGGAGCAAGCATTGCAAGCAGCCTCAAATTTAAAAGGAGTTGGTCATTAGAAAGGTAAAAATAAAAATAACAAAACAGAGGAGAGTCAAGCTACAAGAACTGGAAAAGGTTGAGGGCCCGTGAGCATCAACCAACAACAAATTCCAAGCCAAGTCAGTGGACAAATCCAACATTGAATGCTAACGATGTCATAGATATGGGCATTTTCGTTCTTAATGCTGTGCCTGTTTAAGTAGAGTTTGTGGTGAAAGGTCTAACTTTATGGAAAAAGAAGATAAAGAAGAAGAAATCTCTTTGTTAATGGTCTGCCATCTTAAAGAAGACCCCTACAAAAGCATGTGGTACTTAAACACGAGCTGTAGCAACCACATGTGTAGAGGTAAGCCTGCATTTTCTGAATTGGATGAATCGTTCATTAACACAGTGAAATTTGGAGATAATTCTACTGTCTTTGTCAAAGGAAAAAGAAAGGTATCAATCCAAACCAATTCTAATTCTATTCAAACCATCTCTAATGTTTTGTTTATTCTAACTTTGAAAACAAATTTGCTTAGTGTGGCTCACCTTCAGGGGAAAGGATATGAGATTATTATTAACGACGGTATTTGTCTTGTTCGAGATTCAAAACTTGGCTTAATCGTAAAGGTGAATATGACTACAAATAGGATATTTCCTTTATACCTCCAAAACACCAATTTATTTTTTTTATGCAAAATTGAAAGATGTAGCTTAAGCTTGACATTTTTAGCACGGACATCTCAATTTTGGTGGCTTAAAAATACTTCAGCGGAAGAAGATGGTGGCGGGTCTTCCACAATTTGAGTCACCTTCAGAAATTTGTGAAGCTTGTACCGTTAGCAAACAGCATCATGATAGCTTTCCTAAGGGAAAATCTTAGAGGATAAGAAGTGTGTTAGATTGGTCCATTCTGACTTATGTGGCCCGATACACCCAAAGTCTAATAGAAATAAAAGATGGTTCATATAATTTAGCCATGTCAATGTCAACATCTTTTATCTTGACTTCAATATCGCTAGTTAATTGATGAATAGCTTTCCAAGAAATTTTTAAATCATTTACATTGCCATCCATGTTAATATTCTGAGCTTGGATCCTCAATATTAGTGTGTCTTGGATTTTTTTATTATTTATAGATGACCGCTTCTAAATAATGTGTCTAAACTAACTCCCAAGTGCAAAGGTGCGCGGTGTAGTTTTAACTCAGTGAGTCCGAGGTCAAATCTATAGGGAACTATGAGATTGAACACTAGGGTTTTCTAAGTTCTTTTACCTACTGTTTAGTTTTAAGTACATGAAAAGAAAATAAGTTTTAGGTTTGGATTGATTGGTTTTTAACTAATTAACAAATAAAATAAAATTGCAGATATTCAAAAGGAAAAAGACTTGATCTAACCTACAAATCTGGGTGAACACTTTATTCTTATATTAGATGTGACTATTATCTCGGTTTACAGTTCACGTTTAGGAAAAGTAAATCGGAAAAATTTCATCGTGAAAACATTAATTCCAAAGCACGGTTTTAAAATCACGTTTTTTTTTTAGGATAAATAAAACCAGAAAGATTTCATCTTGAAAACATTCTTTGGTCCAGAATTCTTTTCTTTGATTTCAAAATATGAAGAAAGTTATAATCAAGTAATGTCATCAGGGATTTCAAGGAAATATGATCGAGGTTTCAAGTTTTCGAATGTTTTGAAAACCAAAAGGAAAAGAAAACCAGAAAATAAATCTAGATTCGTTTTCTATATTTTCAAAGTATTAAGAAAATTCTAATCATATGTAGTTATCAGTGTGACCGCTAATAGAAAGTGCGTCTGAACTAACCCCCAAGTGCAAGGGTGTGTGGTGTAGTTTTAACTCGGTGAGTCCGAGGTCGAATTCACAGGGAGCCTACGTTATTTAGTTTCTAGGTTAAAATGGAAATCCTAAATTTGAATGTAAACTAAGTTTGAAGATTAATTAAAACTAATTCCTAGGGTTTTGCAAGTTTAAAATTCAAATTAAAACAACTTAACAACCTATTACCAAAATTTCAGCAATTTAAAATTTGATTTTTGATTTCAAGGAATTAAATATTAGCTAAAAGGAGTTTTCCTAATTTAAATGCGCTTCAAAATAATCTAATAAAAAAAAAACTGCTATGTAGCACTTCAATTAAATCAAACAAAGACAATTCGATTAAGAAGAATTAAATTTAAGAAGTCCTTGATCCAACTATCAATTCTGGGTAGTTTACGTCTTCACTATGGGATGAGTTGTAATACTTACGTTAAAACCTAAATTAGGATTTGTTCGAAAATTATTGAGAAAGTTTTAATCAAAAGCTTTTACCAGTGATTACAGAGAATATAGTCAAAAACTTCTATTTTCGAAGGGTTTTCAAACAATCCTATTCGAATTCAGATTCAAATCCAATTCTTCTAGTTTATCCAAAATTATTAAGAAAATTTTAATCGAAAACCTTTACCAGTGATTACAGAGAATATAGTCAAAGGTTTTCGTTTTCAAATGTTTCTGAAATAAACTAATTCAAATTAAGATTCAAAATCTGAATTTTCAGTTCTTCAAAATTATTGAGAAAATTTTAATCGAAAACCTTTACCAGTGATTGCAGAGAATATAGTCAAAGGTTTTCGTTTTCAAAAGTTTTTGAAAGAACTGAATTAGGTTTTAAAAAGTATAGATCCCTACGCATGAGCTTTCGCAAACCATGCGAAGGGTCTATGCAAACGTCTCAAAGTTGTAGACCCCTACGCATGAGCTTTCGCAACTCTGCGAAGGGTCTACGTACATCCCATAGATCAGAGTAAACTACATTTTCTTGATTCAACGAGGGTTTCTACGCTAGCATGATTTTAAACAAAACGAAAGCAATAAATGTAAGCATAAACATTAGATCTACCACTAGAAAATAATAAATCATATATTAAATTAACGAAACGAAAGTCAACTTACACGGCAAGCAACTTTGAAACTACGTAATGAAAGAGCAGTGCAGCAAAGAACAACCAAACATCGAACAACTCCATAAACAAGACAAGTAATTGAAAATTCTCTAAAAAAACTATTCTAAAACTCTCAAAGCATCTGAAAATATGAAAAAGAGATTCCTAAAGTATGTAGAACTAAAAACTAGGGCTCCCCTTGGGTCGGCCATGTAGCAGATGTTATAAAGAAGTTGCAAGGAAAACCCTAAAAGACGGAGTTAAACTGCGGGCGCATAACATACTATGGTCCGGACCGTTTGGTAGGGCGTCCGGACCACAGAAACTTTGTTCTTCAAGTTCTGCTTCTCGTTTGCTGCTTTTGACAGCTTTCTGTCCTCAATTTCTAACGCGATTTTGACCTAGAAAACGATCGATTCAGGCTTCAGCTAAAGCACGAAAGTTGTAGCCCTTTGAGTCTTCTTTCCAACCCAAAAAGAATCAGGTCAATCCGAGTTGTGAGTGAAAAGTTATGATCAAAATACTGACAGGGTGTTGAGCTGGAACTTCAGCTGCACACTACTTCAACTATCTTGAACTTTGGACCATTTTTTCCTCCTCGGAAGCCACTTTCAACACTGCTAATCTCACTTATTTTACCCTTTTACCTGCAATTAAGAGAATAAACATTATAAATAATAAAATAGTGATAAATCTTCAAAATAAACTACTTAAATGTATTAATAGCTATGCAAAAGTGGAGTTTGTAATAGCACTTTTCAAGTGCAATCAGAGTGATTTCAGGGAAATATGATCAACTACATATGTTTTCGAAGGTTTTGAAAACATTAGAAAATAGATCTAGACAAATAAGAACCTTAACATACAAGTGTTACATTGTATATGAGAATTCAATCACATCCAATCATCAAATAAAGTTTCACCCATCATTGATGGGTTAGATCAAGATTAAAACCTAGCCTAACATGGATGAAGTAATAAAGCAGTAAATAAAAAGCGAAAACGAAAAGAAAATGAGATTCATTAAATAAAACTTACGTACCGTACTTCAAATCAATGTCAAAGTGAAATCAACAAACAAAAATCAAAGAAATCAATCCTAAAGCTACCCTAAACTACATTCTAAAGTTCTAAAGAAACTGAAAAAAACGTATATGAAAAACTCCCCTAGACGACTACTAATGGGGTATTTATATACAATCCCTAAACCCTAAAGAAAACGGAATAAAAATTAATCTCACGTGTCCCAGGTGTCCGGACGGCCCGAGGGGGTGTCCGGACGGCAGTTGCTTCCATGTGTCCAGGTGTCCAGACGGCAGTTTATAAGTTTCACTTTTTGTGTTTTTTTTCTTCTGACAGCTTTCTGTCCTTGACTTCCACTACGATTTTGACCTCGAAGATGATGGATTCAGGCTTCGGCTAAAACATAAAAGTTGTATCTCTTTGAGTCTTCTTTCCAACCCAAAAAGAATCAGGTCAATCCAAATTGTGAGTAAATAGATATGATCAAAATACTGACAGGATGTTAAGCTAGAATTTCAGCTGCACACCACTTCAACCATCTTGGACTTTGGACCATTTTTTTCTCCGCGACAGCCACTTTCATCGCTGCTAATCTCAATTATTTTACTGTTTTCCCTGCAATTAAGAAAATAAAAGCTATAAGTAATAAAATAATGATAAAACTTCAAGATTAACTACTTAAATACATCATTGTGTATCAAAATGTGGAGTTTGTAATTACACTTTTCAAGTGTAATCAATATACACCAAATAATTTGGTTTAATTTTGGAAATGATTTCTCCATAAACCAAATTTGATTTTATTCCTCCTCTCACTGATTGAACAGGGTCATATAATCTTTTATCTCGGACTACACATAAAATTGGTCAGTCCACTCTAAGTTTAAATAATGGTCTAATCTCTATTTGAATTATACCAATGTCAATGAATCTTACCTTAGGATACTTTTGTTTAAGCCTTTTAATTTTTTTATCAGAATTTTTTGTTTCTACTTGCCCATTAGAGGAAGATTTTGCCTTTATTATTCATTTGCATCTTTCGAAGTGTTGGGTTTGCCATAGTTTAAATTTAAATTTTTTATATAAGTCTTCTATTTTAAGAATTTTATATTTTATTAGTTTATTATTTTCAATAGTCATGTCTTCTTTGACTATGTCTCCCAAACAAATTTGATTTAATTCATTTTTAAGGACTAATTTAAAAGTTTCCAAATTTTCTTTAGGATTTTTTTCCTACTTCATAAAAATGAATTCTTCACTTTCTTCTGAAGAATCCGAAGAAATAAATTCTAGTTCATATAACGCTTCTTCTAATCTATCTATTTCTTCACCCAAACAAATTTCTAGGTTGTTTTCTTCTAAAAATCTGATTACCTTGTTGTTCATTTTTAGACAATCTAGTACAATATGACATTTTTCATTACAAAAATAGCATGTGCAATTTTTCAATGATTTCTTTCCATTTTTTTGAATTTTCTAACATATTTTTGTTTTAGAAACATTTCTTTATTTTTAGATTTCCACATTTTAAATTTAAAGCTTTTTTTTTTTTTTTTTTTTGCATCTATGATATGATTTATTCACAGAGCATTTAATTTCTCAATTTTCATTTAAAATTTTGTTACAACAAGATTTCCTTTGCTTGATTTTACAATTGATTTTTCACCTATCTTTGGGCTTTTCTTTAAAGATAATGCTTGGTTATTATTTTATAGTCAGAGTTTATCCTTAATTCTAAAGAATCAGGTAAATGTTGGTGTTCCAAATATTATTTTTCACATATTTCATCCCATGGGCTTGGAAGTCTATGGGAAAATTGTTCCTTCCAATGTGTTATACTTTCTGGGGTTCATATTCAGAACTATTTGTGATACAAATTTGCAAAATCTATATATTTACAGATGTAGCAACGTTTTATTTTTGATAAAATATATCTCACCTCTTTTTAGTGTTTATTTGAAAATATTATTCTACAAAAATCTCTTTTGATATATGTAAAAAATTTTGAGAGAAGTTTTATGAAATCATCTTCTCTATCTTCACTAAGTAAAACAGAAGTTTTTTTTTTTTTTTTTTTTTTCTCACTTTCCATCTTTTGTTCTTTCCCAAACTTTTAGCCAGCTTAAAACATTTTCTTGTAATGTTCCTATTATATAGTCTAAAAATCTTTTCCTATTCCATGTATTTTTGTAATGGGTTATAACTATGGACATTGCTTGTGTCCATTCTTCAATAATACTTTCATAATCTTTAGGATATATATCATAAAGTTTAGATATATCCCATTAGCTGCTACATTAAATTTATTCAAGTCTTTTCCTTTGGAAGTACTAGATTCATATTATTTTTTAACATAAATCTTGTCAGAACTAGATTTACCTTCTTCTTTTACATAAATATTTTCAAAAGAAATTTTTTTTTTCCAATAACTGGTTTAGTTTTTGGATCTTCATCTAGGTGATCAGATATTCCTACTTTTCTCTTTCTTATGTTTTTATCTAGGTTTAAAGCTTTGTCTAACTTTTTTACTACCTCTTCATCTAATTCTGAATCAACTGTTATTTCAATTTCAGAATCGGTTTCATCCTCATTCATCACGCTGGGTGCGTAGTATTCTTTATTTAAAATTTTAAAATTAGAGTGTAAAGTGAAAACATATTCATATTTTTTTGAATAGGTTCTCATATTGATTATAGAAAGTTTGCATTTGATTTAGCAATTTACCTCTCTCTTTTACATCATTTTCTTTCTTATATATAAATCTCCAATATTATAATATTTCTTTAATAGCTTGGAATTCTTCATAAGTTTTCTCTTTAATAGTTTTTGTTACTACTAAAATTTGATTAATTCCTCTTTTTTCTCCTTTGTACAAGATAGGAATTTTATCATCTTTATTTGCTTGAAGAGTAAATATTTCATCTCCGTAATCTTTGTTGACTACTTGTTTGAGCAAAATTTTTGTGTTTATTAGTAGAACTACATTATTTATTTTATTTTTTATTTTATTAAAAGTATCAATAGTTTCAAACATACTATCTATTAAGAAATTCAAAGTTCTAGCAATATTTAAACTATTTGGTTCTCTTTTAGAAACATGAACTTGCTTTCAAAAGTTTCTTTTCTATTTTCTTCTGCACATAAAAATCCTCTATTATTATTATTAGTCATTTTTAATTGTTTATCGTATAAGGATCTCACTCACAAATTCAGATTCGGCCTTAAATAATTCTAAAAAATGCATAACAGTGACTTTAAGATGGATTAGAGTTGGCCTGATCTTCTATACTTATAATCTCTTGACTTAAAAATAATTTTTAATAGTTTTTAGAGTATATATGTAAGAGAAGTTAAATTATAGGGTTAAGTTTATAATTTTTACTAATAATAAAGTGTTAAAGCAGAATTTTTTCCTTTTTTTCTAATTTTTATAAATTACGGGAGGATGTATACGTAGGTTTCGCAAATATTAGAGGGAGGTAAAAGCCCTTAAAGAAGAAATGAGAAAAGGTGGAAATTACAAGGAAGGCAACCAAACACGATGCGACAGAGCTACATATTAGCTGGCCGGCAATCTTGACAAAACACGTCATCATCTGCGTCAGCATCGCAGTGCACCTACCGCATATTCGCTATAAATACTAAAAAAATAAAAAATAAAAAATAAAATATGTGCCACAACCTCTCGATTTTGGCTATAAATACCTCGTTAGAAAACTTTTTTAACCTTCTTTGGTGCAAGCGGTGGTCGTCGCCTTGCGGTGAGTCTGTCCTCTCTTCTTTCTTCTTTCATTTTTTTCTCTCTCTAACTCTCTTTCTCTCTCTTTATTTTTATTATTATTTCTTCTTCTTCGATAGTTGTTTCTTTAATTTATTTTTTGATTTTGCAAATTTTATATGTTTCTGATCGATGGGTCTCCTGTTTGTTCTCTTTGAAATCGCAGATAGTCTGGAAAGCGGACTTCCGATTCAGATCTAGGGTTTATTGTTAGCATCAATCAACCGATCCACCTCAATTTGATTCGGGGTTTCCTTCGTCGACTCATGCGTCGGATTCGGATCATGCATTCCTTCTCTGTCGTGTTTCTCTACTGGTTCTATGTGTTTTCTGATTTAGCCAGTCAGCGCTCTCGTTAATTCCAATTATATCGTTTGAATTTCCTGTTTTCTCACTAACTCTCAAAAATTGAATCTAAAAATTCAGTGTAAATATTCAAAAAAAAAATTCCATTGATCTGAAAAAAAAGTGCAGAACCCCTATTTTCACGTGGGAAGTGTTAGAAAAAATGGGTTCAATGCAACAGCCGGCGAGTTCAGGATCGGATGGGGACCCGAGGTACGCGGGATTGGACGAGAGGAAAAGGAAGAGGATGATTTCGAACAGGGAATCGGCTAGGAGGTCCCGAATGAGAAAACAGCAGCATTTGGATGGTCTGATCAGTGAAGCCACCCAGCTGGAGAAGGACAACGAACTCATTGAGGAGAAGATCATCAGCGCCTCCAATATGTACCTGGGCCTTGCGAATCAGAACAATGTCATGAGGGCTCAGCTCGCCGAATTGACTGACAGACTGCACTCGCTGAATTCCGTGCTTCAGATTGCTGAGGAGGTCAGCGGGATTGCGGTGGACATTCCTGAAATCCCAGATGCTTTACTGGAACCGTGGCAGCTCCCTTGTCCTATAGCACATCCAGTTCACGCTCCTGCGAGCATGTTCCAGTGCTGATTCTCCCTCGTGAAACTCCGTAGGTTTTGTTTCTTTTGGTTCAAACTTGTTCAATTTGGGTCTCTTAATTTTCTCTCTGTCTACTATTATCTGGTTCAAAGTTGTTGAGATGCTTTCTATGTTAGCTTGTTTGAATGTCAAAGAACTGGTTATCTTATTTATATTTGACATCCTCTTTTGGTAAGCATTGGATGGTTGATTTTGTGCCTATGTGGTTATTTATCCAAAAATCAAGTAAAAAAAAAATCAATGTTTTTGAATGTTAGCGGACATTCGGGCACGAATTTTACTTTGGTTTGTTGACTGAGTATGGCCTTTAGAATGGATGGATGATAAAACGAAGAATGGGGCTGAAGTCGGGGAGATTGCAGGGGCTGAAGTTTAAGAGTGAAACGGCACCGATTGATGTTTTTTGGAGATATTTTGAATCCTCTCTTGTTCGAACTTTTCTCTCTCAACAACAGTCATACTTTACCATCGACGGTAACCACTCTTGTGTTCAGTGCTTCAGCCCGTGAAAAGCGTCGGAGTCTCTCCTCAATCCATGGCCGATCAATCGCCAGCCTCTGAATATGGTTTTCCCTTCTCGTTGCGTTTCTCTCTTGGTTCTTGCTCTCCAGTAAGAATCCCCCTCATATGCCTCTCTACTCTTCAATTCTCTCAATTTCTCACGCATGGACCTCCATTAATTTGATCAGCAGTGGCACCATGGCATTAAAAATCGATGATATGTAACGGTAACGGTAGCGCTTATTACGCAGCGGTCTCGGCAATTAAAGCAGCATTATAGGTGGTGGAGTGACAATCACAATACAACGGCCCGTGTCGTGCGAAATCAGCCGTTACAAAAGCGTTACAGAACACTATGGAGGCATCACTGCTGTTGCTGTTACGGCTCCGTTGAATGTGAAATCTAACCAAAAAAAAAAAATAAAATAAAAAAATCTTGTAAAAACTGAAATAAAAGGTTCAATTTTATATGAAAAAATTATAATTTTTCAATAAAATTCTAAATGAAAGTTCGAAAATAAAGCTTTAACTTTTCAATAGACCTCTGAATCAAAGTTATAGAGAAGGAACACGTGATTTGGGTCTTGTGAATCGTAAAAAATTGTGAGAAAAATTGAGCCATTGAAGTCTTCTGGTTCAAGATCTAGATTAAGCAAACTTCATCCGTTCATTTTTTTTTTCTAGCTTCAGCTTTCACAAGATTTTGTTCTTTCCTTTCTCAGATTTCCTCCCCTTTTCTTCTAGTCCGTAGAGTATTGTTACAAAAATTGTGAAACATCAAAGAAAGAAACGGGAGTAGCGCTTAGAAGTTGGAATAGAGAATGAGGGTCTGAAGAAGGAGAAGACTGTGGAAGACGAAGAAGCTACGGAGTTCGGTGATTTGGGCAATGGGTGGGTGGGTTCCTTGGATGTTAGACAAGCATTGATTAGGTACTTGGTTAATCGAGACCAATTTAAATAAATTGGTTTTGAATCTTTTGATGTATATAATATTAATATATAAATATAATATATTATATTTTAGTTAAGTATATTAAATTATTCTTAATTATAATTAAATTCTATATTAAAATATAAGTGTTGTTTGTTTGCTTAAAAAAATAAATAAATTTGTGTAAAAGTGACATGTGACAAAATTTAATTGAAGAAAATTTAAAAATTAGTAAAAATTGAATTTTTTGGTGTTTGTTGATAAACCAAATACCTCATATTATATAATTTACATGGTTATTTTAAAAGTTATTAATTATCATTATTATACCATAATAAATTAACAAAAATATTAGTTAAACTAAAAATCATATTAAATTATAGTTGTAATAAATTTAATTTAATTTAATAATTAATAATAATATTATATTAATATAATATATAATTTATATTAGTTATACTAAAAACTATTAATTAAGCATAACTGTTATGCCACAATATATTAACAAAAATATTAACTATAATAAAAGTGATATCAAATTATAGTTGTAATAAATTTAATTTAATATAATTTATAATATTATTATATCAATATGTTAAATAACTTATGTTAGTTAAGCATAACTGTGATACATAATATACTAACAGAAATATTAACTTAACATAATTATAATAATATACTAATATATTATATAATTTATATTTGTTATATTAAACATTATTAATTAAGCATTTTATATTGAAAATTATTAATAAAGCAAAACTGCTATATCATAACCTATTAACAAAAATATTAGTTACACTAACAATTAAATTAAATTAAATTAAATTTATTGTAATTAATTAAATTTAATTTAATATTTTAGCTATAAAAAGTATATAATATTTTATTTTGATGATACAAAATAATAAAATAAAATAATATTTTATTTTGTAAAGTAACAATACCACTTTAATCAAAGGGGAGTGATGGTAGAGATACTTTTCCTAGTGATAGTGATTATGATAATTTTAGAATTAATCTCAGTACTAATATTAAGTTTGCAATACTCTTTGGTACTAGGTATAACATGAAACGTAAATTTTATAGAAAAATTATTAAAGAGATCATTACATGTGTGAAGTCATATTTAACTATATTTATACATTTTAATTATTAAAATATTCAAAATTGCTTGATCTAAGTGAATTGTGAATATTGTGAATATGAAAAAAAAAATCACACATTCAGTTTCTGTTGTGCAACATTTGTTACATGCATCTTTTTTCCGTATTACTGCGATCATTATTGTTACTGTTATAACACTAGCAATTAATTAATGACAAATAGAGAAGAGTCCGACGCTTTTCACGGGATGAAGCACTGAACGCAGAGTGATTGTCAGCAGACAGGAGAAGATTCAAAATAGCATGGAAAAACAACATCAAACAATGTCGTTTTACTCTCAACTTCAGCATGCAGTCGCCTCGATTTTAGCCCCCTTCTTCGATGATAAAAGGCTGTTGCATGTCTCGGTTATATGCACACCCCCGGGAGGTATAAAAGAACAAAGGAGCGTCCAATTGTATAAAATAATAGGAAAATTAATCTGATCCTAGATTATTAATTCGGGTTAATTCTTGTAAAATTAGGTTTTGGTTTTAAGAATAACATAATTGAATTTATTAGTTTTCAATGACTTAACAGTAGAACCGTTCAGTTCTGCAACCCTAATGAATTAAAAATCAGTTTGTATATTTATTAAACTAGTTAGAATACATGTATTATCGACGTGTATGTTATTTCTTTTATATATTTAAATTTAAAAAAAATAATAAAAAGTTAATATTTAAAATAAAATTAAAAAAAATAAATTTATATCAGTATGTTTATATCTTTTCTACATTGAATTTCTTTTTAATTTCATTTACATCTCTAGACCACATTTAAGAGAGAACTTCAAAGTAGAAGAATGAACTCTTTGTTGATTTAGTGAAAAATTTGGACATTGAAATGAAATTTCATATAATGTACGTCCATAATAGTTACATTATTTTATTTTATTGGCCAGTTCACAAAATCAAAAAAATAATAGTATACTTGTATTATACAGCACAAAGTTAATATCATCATTGTAATGATTTTTGCACAAGTTTACTGATAACATTACACCTAAAACTTTTGAGAAAGCTAAACTAATCTACTTCATCAAATAAAGATTTTGCAAAGAAAAATTTTCATAATCTAATCATTGTAATATTTTCCTTTAAACCCAATTTATTTTTGTTACATAATCAAAACACACAATAATGCTAAAAGACATGCATTAATCAAATTATGACCACCATTAGTTTTGTTAAACCTTGTCTGTTTTATAAACGCCAGTTGAAGGACATGTGCATTGCACATGTAAATAAAGTTAAAGTATTTAATTGTGTAAAGTTCTAATTTGGTAAATCCAAAAAATTAGGATTAAATTAATTTAAGACAGTATTTCATAATCAGATAGGGACTGAGTTTCCTAAAATATTTCTAATATAATTAGGAAACCTAAATAAAGAAGGAAACTAAATGAATATTGAGTTCTTGTAAATCAAGGAAGCATTAACAAGTTCTAGTGTGGCCTATTGGTAAGTCACAGGATGCTCGATGGTTTGAGCAACCGAATTTTTTGAAGATCTTGTTTCCTAATTAGATTAGGTCTTTAGTGTCTATAAATATATGCTTCTATACTCATTATAAAACAACAATTGTCAGACTAAGAGAAATCATATTTTATATTCTTTAGGAGAGAGAATTATTTTGTAAGAAAACTAAATTGTCTTTCCCTTTCTTCTATAACTAAGTTGTCTTTCCCTTTCTTCTATTCATTCTTAAGTTTGTAAGTCTTAGAGGATTCTAAGGCGCACTTTCTAAGGAGTTGGAAAGTTTTCTACTTGATTTAGGTGTATTGAGGAGTCGAACAAGAGCATGAAAGAATTCGTGTGATGAGTTTTAGAGAGTTCAAATAGTCTTGTATCCTAATTTTATAGTAGAAATCGTTTTGAGGTTTTTCCCTGAATAAGGGTTTCCTCATTATTTTCTGGTGCCTTCACATATTCTTTTTATTATGTGTGATTGTTTCATCTGGAGTGATTTAAAAATTTCAATTGGCATTAGAGTGGGTTCATCATGTTCTAGAGTGTGATCTTGTTTAAATCCAAATTGATGGATCCACCATGTGAAGGAGGCTCGAACACTAGGCTGCCATGATTTGATGGCATAAATTTTTTTTTTTGAAAGGTAAATGAATTATATATTAATAGAAAATGTTGAATACAAGTACTCAGGGGCATACCCCTGGCCCAAAGACATCAAAACAATCCCTCATAAAGTAATCAATTGGAAAGTAAGGGAAACAAAAATGCATCAATCGGTCATCAAACTAAGTTTTAAGTACAGAGGATGGAAGAGACCATTCACGCACCAAGTGCTTATTAACATCAGTCTTTGGAAAAGACCTACAAGATAAGATACGAGCCCGAATCACCATTTCCACTTGCCTCATCAACGTAAGTGCATCCGTATTGGATTGCTTAAATAACCTTGAGTTCCGTTCTTGCCATATGAAGTAAATCAAGGAAGATAGACCCAATCGTCCCAACAAATGCAGTAAAGAGTCCCCAGAAAGATGCCCAACACACCATTGAAGAATATCATCCCAAGTAGCAGCATGACATTGAAGCCCTAATTTCCTTAACAACTAATGCCATAATCTCGCAGTATACATGCATTGAAAGAACAAGTGAGAGTGGCTTTCCATAAAATCACCACATAAAATACAGGAGGAAGTATGACCAATCCCAATAGCTAAAAGCCTATCACGGGTTAACAATTTATGGTACGTTGCCAACCATATGATGAAGGAATACCGGGGTATATGGTGCTTAAACCAAACTATGGAGTACCAGTCTACCTTATCATGATGAAACCGAATTACCTCCCAAGCAGATCGGATTGAGAACTTCTTATAAGCAGATTTCCAAATGAGCTTGTCTTTAATAGAACACCTTGGCTAGGGTAGAAGAATAGCAGCCTCTTTAAGCATAATAAGATCATGAGAATTAACTCCTGGCCAACTCCATTCTCCATTAGAAATAATGTCAGACACCTTGGCAAATTTGGATAGACCAGAATCATAGATAACTCGGGCAGATAAGGAAGAACAAATAGCACCATTAGGCATCCAAGGATCAAACCACAAATACACTGCACGGCCATTTCCAATCTCATAAGACAAATGAGGCTTAATAAGGGAACGAAGTTGAAGGATCTTTTGCCAAGACCAAGAACAGTCCCACGGGATTTTAGCAATCCAAAACTGACTTTTCCCTAAGAGATTAACATGCACCCAATCGGCCCATAAAGAATTAGAGGAAGGATCACACAAGTACCAGATATACCTGGAAATAGAAGCCCTGTTCCTTGATGGCATAAATTACTTCTACTGGAAGGTATGAATGCAAGCTCATCTTTTATCGTTAAATTACAAAGTCTAGATGGCAATTGTTCAAAGATGGGATGAGTCCACTCACGAAGTAGATGGCAAGATGGTGACAAAACTTATACAATCTTAGACAAAGTTTGAACAAGACAATTCAGAGTGGAGCTTCAAGGTACTAAACAACATATTTGCTGCTGTCTGCTCAAACGAATTTTACAAAATTTTAAATTGCACCGGTGCAAGAGATGCTTAGTTCATTCTTTAGAATACACATGCACCTAACCATCAAGTTAAGAAATCTAAACTCCAAAAACTTACTTCTAAATTCGAAACTATAAAGATGAGTGATGTGAAAAGTTCGATGAGTTCTATGTATGCCTAAGCAACATTGTGAATTCTCGTTATATTCTTGGTGAGCCAATTCCTGAATCCAAAGTGGTACGAAAAATCCTACACTCTTTCTCATTCCTTTGATGCTAAAATTATTGTTGTGGAATAAATTAGGAACATGGATGAGATAAAGATTAAGGTTTTGGTGGGTTCTCTTTAAACCTACGAGGTAAATATGCAAAACCGTGAAAGGCATCAAAGGAAATTGCTCTCAAGACTATGCAAGAAGAAGTTGAAGATGAGTTTGATAATGAGGAGATGGACTTTAAAGAGATGGTCGAGTTAGCAAAGAAATTCAAGAAAATTTTTAACAAATTAAAGAAGCCCAACTTCAATGAGGGAAATAAGTCAGACTTGAAATCATCAGAAAAAAGGGGGAAGAAGTTCAAGAAGGCTGACAAGAAGACATCAAAGCAACCTCAAGGGATTTAGTGCTTTGAATGCCAGGGTTATGGCCACTTTGCTTAAGAGTGTGCTAACAAACAGAAGAAAAAGAAAGCTAAAGTGATGAATGACACTCTTGATAAAAACTCTGATTCAGATGACTCTTCCTCCTATACCTCTTCTGAAAATGAAAGTAACTTTATTGCATTTCTAGCCTCACAAAATTTTCCCGTAGGTATAAAGAGGGGTACCCTAAGCGTCACTGAGACATCATTTAGAAATGAAGATTCTAATGAGTGAGGAAAGTAAGGGCAACATTCAAGATGCATACAACTAATTTTGTGAAGAATATTGTGTTCTGAACGGCATTAAGAAAAACTTGAACTTTATTAATTTTACAGAATGTTTGATGAATAAAAGTTTGATCCATTCTATGAAAACGTGGAAACAAGATACGAAAAACTGTAAAAAACTAAACCCTAGGCTATGAAAACTGAATATGAATGGCTCTCCTTGAAGTATGAACAATAAACTACATATATACAGCAAAACTTTAAACTATAATAGAAAACACAAATTAATTCTGGACCGCCATGTTTGGACGACAAGAACAAAAATCCAAACTTAAAAATTAAAAACTTTCTAAGTAAAAAACTACTTTGCTACTAGAAAATGGCATTCGGACACCATATTACTGTCCAGATGGCAAAGCCAAATTTTATATTTCTTTGATATTTTTTTTAGTTTCTTCTATAGTTGCTTCGCTGCTATCCGAACTAAACATCTGTGTGTTTAAACTTGAATGTTGGAGACACTTTCATCCTTTTTATCTTTTTCATTCTTGATAATCTCACTATTTTCTGTCATTTCTCTGCATGTTAATGATAGAAACCATTAAAACTTAAAGTAAATAAAATCTTTCCTAATTAACCAATGAATGCATGCTTTATGACTTAATTTGAGGCTTGTAATTACAATTTTTCGAGTGTAATCAAACACCACAGCTCAAATAGTTTATAGAAACCATGTGCAATGGACAGTTCTATGATAAAACCCCAGAGGAAACATATAGGTACTTTGAATTTTTAGTCGAGAATGCACAAAGATGGGACACTATAAGACCCTAACATGCTCAAACTTCTAATGTTTCATCAACTAGGGGCATGCATTAATTGAGTGAGTCTAATGTTTTAGAGCAAAGCTAGCAACTTTGACAAGAGAAGTAGAGAATTTAAAGATTAAAAAAGAGAAACCAATTGTCCAAGAACCCGTAGCGAATCTTTATTACCTCATGTGTGATAGTCAAACGCATCGCATGGAAGATTGCCTAACCTTACCTTTTTGTAAAGAAGTCGTCCAGAGTAAAAAACCACATGAACTTCTTTTTCATGCTGTCAATCAATTTCGTCCACCATACTGGGGATAAAACTAAGAGGGAAACTTATATCTAGAAACATTCAGTCAAACTTAGAGGAACCATCAAAAGTTAGCTTGGAGAAATAATGGGGCACCAATACCTTAGCAATTTCATGTTGCCCCACCTCCACCTATTTCTCAAGTTCTAATCTATAATACTAGACCATCTTAGAATTTTGGACCATGACTAAACACATACATTCCCTAAATAAAGATCCACCGAGGAGACACTTCAGTAGTTTATGACCACGCAGTCTACACCGTGGGCACAAACAATTGAGCTGTTGATGATATTAAGAGTCAGTTAACCTTGATAACTCAGCATTAAACACTTAATTGAAAGGTCAACTACCTGCTCAACCACATCCAAATCTAGTAGCTCAAGCAAATCAAGTTGAAGGATCTTCCAATAATTGTGAACAAGTGCAAGCTGTCACGACACTTAGGAATGGCAAAGTTCTTGATAAAACCATTCACCCAGGAGTGGCTGAATGTGAAGAAGAGTTGGAACCTAAGTGGGCAACAGAAGATTAAGAAAAATAGATGAACAGATATCCTCAACAGATGACAAGGAAGAATATAAGCAAACCGATGAAAAAGGAAAAAAGAAAATAAGTGAGGAAGAACCAGTGGATGTATCTAGGGGGTACGTTCGTAAAGCACTTCTCTACAAATGTTAATAAAGAGCAAGAAGGAAGCTCAAGTTGCCAAGATGTTAGAGGTATTCAAACAAGTGAAAATGAATATACCTCTACTCGATGCAATTAAATAAATTCCCTTGGCCGACCCTGAAATGTGTCGGGTTCTACCTCTTAAGTATAAGAGGGTGGTCGTAGTTTTACCCGATGAGAACCGAGGTCATCTCCACAGGGAGGGCTTTATTAAAAGCTCTAGACTAGTTCTCTTAGTTAGTAGGTGAGCCTAAGTTACTCTAATCTAATTTTTGGATTTATAAGATATTTGAGTATGGTTGAGTTGAGAATGATGGAGTGAAGGAATTATGATATTAAATTAAAATGCAAATATTGAAAATAAAATAACTAAAATAATCTTGGCTTCGAACCAAATCCAATAGTGGGCAGTGGTTTACTCAAACGCGTTTGTAACTCAACCTAACAAACACACATGCATTGCTAGGTCGGAAGATATTTCATTAAAACCTAGTTTATGGAACTCAAGGTAAGCGAAGGCTTTTGAAATTGGTTTCGGACTCACCGGGACATTGAATCAAACACCTAGTGTGCGCAAGCATCAACTCGTAACTAGGCTTCAATTGTAACACGGGTGAATCAATTTCTTAAGAAAACCTCATGTCATGGTTTTAAGAAAATAAGTTCCAAATCATCGGCCATTGAATCAAACACTTGGTATGCATAAGTGGCCAATCGTAACCAAGTTATGATTATAACACGGGCGATTTGATTTCGTAAGAAAACCTAATTTGGGTTTTGGAAAATATGTTTCTAACTCACCAGGACATTAAACCAAATACTTGGTGTGCACAAGTGAAAGCTTGTTACCAAGTTATGGTTGTAACACGGGTGAGTTGATTTCGAAAGAACCCTAGCTTACTCTGAGATTCCAATTAGAAATCAAAAGATATTTCATTTAAAAATATTCTTTTACATTTGAGTTCACCAAACTACCACAGCTTCCTTTAGCACTATAATGAAACCTTTGAGCACACTTTTATCTCAAGACGTGCCATTTGAATGGACTTTCAATTTCAAGAGAGTTTTGAAAAGCTT
Organism: Vitellaria paradoxa; assembly: GCA_019916065.1. Taxonomy (NCBI): domain Eukaryota; kingdom Viridiplantae; phylum Streptophyta; class Magnoliopsida; order Ericales; family Sapotaceae; genus Vitellaria; species Vitellaria paradoxa. Next base: position 21,712,245 of record CM034243.1, on the reverse strand, counting down.
AAGGAGAGTCTCACATTTGCACACATTATGCAGGCACCTAATTGGTGTTTACCTTTTGAATTAATGTGCAATGCAAGTGACTTTGCTGTAGGAGCAATTTTGGGTCAACGGGTAGATAAGAAGCCTTATGTTATTTATTATGCAAGTAAGACCCTGAGTGATACCCAATTGAATTATTCCACGATTAAGAAAGAGCCTTTGGCAATTGTTTTTGCTCTTGACAAGTTTAGGTCTTATCTAGTCAAGTCTAAAGTGATTGTTTACATAGATCATGCAACCCTTAGGTACTTACTCACTAAGCTTAGATTATCCACTGGATTCTCTTTCTTCAGGAGTTTGACCTAGAAATAAGAGACAACAAAGGAATAAAGAATGTAGTGGCTGATCACTTCTTATGATTACCTAAGTAAGAGCTGACACATTTTGACCCACCCATAAATGAACATTCTTTAGATGAACAATTGTTTGAGCTGAGCACATTGTCATATGATCACATACCCTAGTATACAGATATTGTAAATTATTATTGGACTTTACTTAACCACAAGAAATTCTTTTAGAATGTTAAAAATTTCTATTGGGATGAACTATATCTTTTCAAATATTGTTCTGATCAAGTAATTAGATGGTGCATCTCAGACCATGAGACTCAGAGTGCAATCATTTTTTGTCATACCCTAGCTTGTGGTAGTCACTTCTTTGTGAAGAAGACCATCGTAAAAATCTCCCAGTGTGGACTTTATTAGCCAAATATTAAGGATGTTTTTGCTTTTTGCACAACTTGTGATTGTTACGAAAGGTTGGGAGCTTTGACTAGATAGAAAATGATGCCTTTCCATCCAATTTATGTAATTGAAATTTTTTATTGTTGGGGGATAGACTTCATAGGACCCTTTATTAGTTTCTTTAGCAATGAATATATCCTTGTGTCTATTGACTATGTGTCTAAGTAGAATTTGACTTCTGAGGAGATTGTAAATTTTGATAAGGGGCTTCTTGGTTCGGATTCTACTATACCTTATGATGTGGGTGTTGAATTGAATGAATTTGTTTCTCCCTCACTTAGTGAAGACCAAGTTACCCGCTTAGGTGCTGATTTTTCCAATGAGGATATCAAGACCGCTATGTTTAGTTTGCATCCAAATAAAGCTCCGAGTCCAGATGGTTATAATACTTTTTTCTTCCAAAGAGCTTGGCATATTGTGGGAGAGGATGTGGTGCTTGCTGTTAAGGAGTTTTTTACTTTCTCAATTCTTTTAAAGGAATCAAATGCGACTATAATTACTTTGATTCCTAAGACCCCTAACGCTTCTAAGGTAAAAGATTTTAGGCCTATTTCTTGCTGTAATACTATTTATAAACGTATTACCAAGCTTCTTGCAGGCCGTTTAAAAGAGGTGCTTTCATGTCTTATTAATGAGGCTCAGGCTGCATTTGTTTAAGGAAGGAGTATTGGGGATAATATCCTTATGGCATAAGAGTTACTAAGGGGATATCATACTGCTTCTTCTACTCCCAAATGTGCTATAAAGGTTGATTTAATGAAGGCCTATGATTTAGTGAGATGGGATTTCCTTTGGGATGCACTTTGTAAATTTGGATTTCCTATGAAATATATTCAATGGGTGCGTGCTTGTGTGTCTACTCCAAAGTTCTCGGTTTCCATAAATGGGGAGTTGAATGGCTATTTGATGGAAGGAAGGGTTTGAGACAGGGGGATCCTATTTCTCCCTATCTTTTTGTTGTTTGTATGGAGGTTTTTTCTCGTATACTTATGAAGAGAGCTGCTCAATCTTCTTTATTTCACTATCATTGGCGATGTGGGAAGATGAAGATTACACATCTATGCTTTGCTGATAATCTACTAATCTTTTGTAGAGGTGATACTGGTTCGGTTAGAGTTGTGAAGGAAGCACTTGAGGTATTTAAAGTCCTTTCTGGGTTTCAACCTAATCCTTCTAAGAGTGAAATCTTTCTGTCTGGGGTAGAAGAGAATGTTCAGAATGATCTAGTCCAGCTTCTTGGGTTTCAGTTGGGGAATTTACCTGTGAGGTATCTGGGGGTGCCACTTATTACTACTAAGTTGCAAATGGTTGATTGTAGAGTTTTGGTGGATCGGATTGTTAGCAGGGTTAAGAGCTGGACAAATCAGTTCCTATTTTTTGCTGGATGGCTACAGCTTATTCAGTCAGTTCTATTTAGCATACAGTTATTTTGGTGTTCTCATTTTGTGCTGCCAGTTAAAGCTATTAAGGCTATTGAGAGTGTTTTGCGTGCTTTTCTGTGGAAGGGCACTTCCTTGGATTCACATGGTGCAAAGGTTGCTAGGGAAGATGTGACAAGACCTAAGAAGGAGGGAGGATTGGGCATCAAGAAGATTCGGGATTGGAACTTGGCTTGCATGACTCGGTTTGTTTGGAATTTATGTCAGCCTTTGACTACTTCTCTATGGGCTACTTGGATAAAGCAGAATCTTCTTAAGAAGGATCAGTTTTGGGTGGCAAAAGTTCCATGGAATTGCTTATGGACTTGGATGAAGCTTTTGAAAATGAGGGATAAGATCAGGCTCTTTATGTGGATGCGGGTTGGTAATGGTTGTCATACTTCGCTATGGTTTGAAGCTTGGATGCCTAGGGGACCAATATGTAACACAAGCCGAGCTCGTGTCATCTAGGATTCAGGACTATCAAAGGATGCTTTGGTGAAGGATATTATTGTTGATGGTAGGTGGTGCTGGCCTTTGGCAAATTCCCATGAGCTCATTAATCTCAAAAGGGAAAGTGAAGTACTTCTTCCTCCCAATGTAAGCTGAACTAATACCCTTGTGTGGCGGCATAATGGAGAATGGGGTTTTTCTACAAAAAAGGTTTGGAATTCCTTACGCACACATCATCCACATGTTGGTTGGTTCTCTATTGTTTGGTTTAAATTTCATGTTCCTCGGCATTCTTTTGTTCTTTGGTTGGTGGTAAGGAAGAAATTGGCCACTCAAGATAGACTTTTATCCTTTGGATTGATATCTCGTATGAGTTGCTTCTTCTATAGAATATCTTTGGAGGATCATGATCATTTGTTTTTTAGATGCCCTTTTACTACTAGGGTGTGGCAATCAATCTTTTTGGAGTGTGGGTTTTCCACCATTCATACTTCTTTGGATGATGTGGTTAATTGGGCTAGGCTACACTTTTGTGGAAGTTCTTTGAATTCAATTATTGGCAAACTTGCTTTGGCTGCTTGTGTTTACGTTATCTGGAAAGAACGGAATAAAAGGAAGCATGAAAATAGCTACTTGGATGAAGTGACAGTGCTTAGAACTATTAAGAACTTGGTGCAGCTTAGGTTGATGGGATGCTCGGGCTTTCCAAAGAGTGATAGAAATCAACACTTGGTGCAACGGTGGAATTTGCCTTCTTCAGTTTTAGACATGTAGTAGTGTTGGAGTGTGATTTTTCCTTCATTTGGTTGTTTGTTTATGATTTGTGAAGGGATTTTGCTTTGATGTATCTATTTTCCGGGGGAATGCCCCTGAGTGATTTGTACTTTAACGTTTATCTTTATTAATAGAATTTTCATTTCACTTTTCAAAAAAAGACTATGTGTGTAAGTGGGTAGAGACAATTCCAACTCGAACAAATGACCACAAGGTGGTTATAAAGTTTTTAAAAGAAAACATATTTTCTCATTTTGGAATGCCCTATGCCATGATTAGTGATGGGGGGACTCACTTTTTGTAATAAACTTGTGGGCATTCTAATGCAGAAATTTGGGATTTATATAAGGTTGGAACTGCCTATCACCCGTAGATAAGTAGCCAAGCCGAGTTGGCCAATTGGGAGATAAAAGAATTTTGGAAAAAACTGTAAATCCCTAAAGAAAGGATTGTCCTTAAGGTTGGTTGATGCATTATGGGTTTACTGCATGACTGACCTTGAAATGTGTTCGGGTCTACCTTTCAAGTGCAGGAGGGTGGTCGTAGTTTTACTTGGTGAGAACCAAGGTCATCTCCACAGGAAGGGCTTTGTTAAAAGCTCTAGACTTGTTCTCTTTAGTTAGTAGGTGATTTTAGTCTATTCTAAACTATGTTTAGATTATGGGGATATTTGATTGTGATTGGTTTTGAGAATGATGGAGTGAAAGAATTAGGAATGCTAAATTAAGATAAAAAAACTACAAATAAAATACCTAAGATGATCTTGACCTCGAACCAAATTTGGTAGTGGGATAGTAGTGGTTTACCTAAACGCGTTGATAACCCAACCTAACAAACGCACATGCGTTGCTAGGTCGAAAGATATTTCATTAAAACCTATTTTTTGGAGCTCAAGGTAAGCATAGGCTTTTAAAATTGGTTTCAAACTCATCAGGACATTGAATCAAACACCTAGTGTGCACGAATTAACTCATAACTAGGCTTCAATTGTAACATGGGTGAATCGATTTCTTAGGAAAACCCATATTGTGGTTTTAAGAAAATAGGATCCAAATCACTGGGTCATTGCATCAAACACTTGGTATACACGAGCGGCCAATTGTAACTAAGCTATGATTATAACACGAGTGATTTGATTTTGTAAGGAAACCTAAGCTGGGTTTTTGAAAATATGTTTCCAACTCACCGGGACATTGAACCAAACACTTGGTGTGCATAAGTGAAAACTTGTAACCAAGTTATGGTTGTGTTACGGGTGAGTTGATTTCAAAAGAACCTTAGCTTACTATGAGATTCCAATTAGAAATCAAAAAGATATTTCATTAAAAAAATATTTTTTTATGTTTGAGTTCACCAAACGGTCCCGCCACCTTCTTTCAATGGCTTGAAGCCAAGAAGGTGACCTAGCCTAGCATGCTTAAAGTTCGAAGAGGAAAATATACTTTCAAAACAATAAAAGAGAATAAGAAAAAGAGATACTTACCAAAAAAAAAAAAAGAAAAAGAGATTGAAAACTAAAGAAACAAAAAGAAATGTGAAATAAATCTGAAACTTAAAGCTTGGAATTGAAATAATTAAATGCGAAGTCACTTACATGCGTAAACCTTAGGAGAGAAAAATGTGAAATCACCTTACGAAATTTCAACTAAACCTAATGCTTGAATCCAAATCTTCAAATCAACAAAATGAAAACTCTTTAAAACTCAAAGAAAGCTCTCAGAAAAATAACCCTAGAATGTATAAACGGCCCCTCAAAATCTGACAGAGCATCTGTATGTATAAACAAATACGAAAAACCTAAAAATATGAAATCTCAAGATTGCCGCGTCCTGATGCCGTCGAAACACCAATAAATAGTGTTTGGATCTAAAATTAGATTATAACCCTTCAAGTCTTCTTTCTAACCCAAAAGAATCACATCAACAAAGTTGTGAGTAAAAAGTTATGGCCAAAACACTGACAGGGTGTCGTGCTGAACCATCTGAAAAATTCTGAATTGTGCAACTTTACGAGCTGATTTTGGGACAGATGAAGACCTATTTTGGACTTAGGCTCTTCATGAAAATTGTAGCAATGTGTGCTTGATTTAGGCATTTGAGGCACCTCAATTGGATCCTAGAAACTCAAGATATGCCCCAAGTTGTAATCAATAAGCTTTCCCACTTTTCTACTGATTTGTTTCTTTAAGCTTTCAAGTTGTCTTTCTTTGGATGTTTTCCTTCCACACCCCTACAACAAAAACAATATAAATAATCAAACCATGATAAGAAACAAAATTTACTTAATAAAACATTCCAAAGAAGAGTGTGACATGAGGCTAAAATCAACAATGATTACGAGTAATCACCGCACAGTATATAAGACCATCCTAGGGATGTCCTCATATTGGTTGGTTTATGGTAAGGCATTCCATCCTCCAGTTGAGATGGAACACCAAGCCTATTGGGCAATATGAAAAAAGAATGAAAGTATAAATGAAGTCGAGTTCTGTAGAAAACTCCAACACAACAAACTATAGGAAATTAGGGAAGATGCATTTGAAAACTCTCGAGTCTTAAAGGTTAAAATAAAAAAACTTCATGATAATTACGTTCAAAAGAAATTCTTATGTGTTGATCAAAAGGTGTTATTATTTGACTCCAAACTTCACTTATTTCCTGGGAAATTGAAATCTAGGTGGGTTGGTCCCTTCATAGTCAAATCCATCTCTAAAATTAGAGCATGTGAGATTGAAGACCCAAAAAATGGGCATGTGCTGAAAGTAAATGGCCATAGATTGAAATCTTATCTTGAAAATTGTGGTTGAAGTTAAGGTCAGGGACCTCGAAGACCCACCCCATTTGATTGAATTGATTGGTGGGATGAGTTGCACATTAGGGTAGAGTAGTTCTTTTTGTTTTTCACTTCTTCAATTTCAAGAAGCACGTGATTTGTATAATCTTATTTCTATCTCTCTTCATTGTTCATTAAGCTTGTCATGTTTGCACAATTTGATGATATTCAAGTTGGGGGGAGAAGAAGATGAGTTATACTAATCTACGTTGTTTAGTCTTAATGTTCATAATTTTAGATTGATTTCAATAGATGGTAGCAGACTGAGGTAACTTCCAACCATACTTGTTTTTGGAATTTCTAGTATTATAAGTGTTGACACCCTATTTTTGCCCAGTACTTTATATATTTTAAAATTCATTTTGATAGGCACATGAGTTTGTAAATATTAAATTCTACTTCTAGAATATTTTTCATAATTTTTTTGAGCTTTAGACAGGGAAATTAGCCCAAATTCAATGTTAGGAATTATTAGGTCAAAAATGACCATTGTGTCCCCAGATTCAGAGCAAAGTCAAATTGAGAGCCCAGATGAGATTATAACTTTGTAGGAATTCGTAAAAACATTCAAGGAGGGGAATTCAACATTCTTACATCAAAATATTGGTCAAATTCAAAGGTCAATATGCACTAAAATTTAATTTTGAAGATTGCTAGTAGGTCTGCAAAGCAATATTGATCAAAGCAATCAAATCAAGCTCAAAAAATGTGAAAGCTCCAAAATATGCAAGAACATGTAAGAGAATTTAAATTTAGGCTTGGAGCATTCAAAAGGTGCCTTCAGAGGTGGTTTCGGCATTAAAATGTCCAAAATTACACTAAACGGAAAGACCACAGTGATCAAGTCACAGACATCATTAAGACCCTCAAATCAAGTCCGAAGACTTTGAAATTGCACAAGAATGATGAAGACATGTTCTTTGAGGTAAAAAGTATAGCTAAGTCAGGTTAGTTTGAATTTTGGGGGCTCCCTCCGAAGCCCTAACTCAAAATTTTATTGATCATTTGTAAATTCATAGAGAGGTCTGGGAGTCATTTCAAGGGCATTTTTGGAATCCTTATACTTGATTTTAGTAGGTAAGGTCCTCTTATGTATACCTACCTACAAAGGTTACGAAGAAGTTTTGGTACCCTCATCTCTATTTTAGTCTGTTTTGGGGTACCATTTTTCAAATGAACATAACCCGATCTCAAAAGCCCAAATTGAGTCCAATTTTGACCTAATTGGTCTAAATCATTTTGAAAAGTGCCAGGAAGGTTTGAAATCTCCCGAAAACTGCACCAAGGTCTTAGAATTGCCCGAACCTTTGCGGGTGAAGTCTGAGCTTCACAAAACACATCCTGAGTGTGGGGCTCACCCAAATGGCCCTACTTTTTACCCTTGCCACCAAAAGCTTTGCAAAATTGTGTTTGGCAAACATTTTTGCCTAATTTAAATTGCAAAAATTTTTTCTTTTTATGGTTTTGCAAACTTTTTTACTCGTAATGTTGTGCAAATATTTTTGCATATCTTGTTTAGCAGGGAAGGTTACAAAACATGTTTTTGCAAAGAATTTTACATCCTTTAAATTGCAAAAAACATGTGATATAATGCTTAAGCTCTAGTATTTGCCATGATAAAATTGTTCTTAAAATGATACAACACCAGAAGGCATGTAAACACACACTTACAAGGGTGAGAATAGGCTTAGACATTAATTGCTTATCAATCCAGAATATTTACCTGAGCAAGTAATACTCTAGAGAATGGAAATAGCCTAGGATTAAAGCTATTAATCTCTGAATTTGTTTCTCCCATAGAAATATCTGTGAAATGTACTCTAAGAATGTGTCAACATTGTGATAGAATTGTCATTATACTTAAGCATTTGCATAGCATCAAACCTTTGATCAATATTGCCTGGACTTGACTAAACCTAGAGCGAGGCTTGGGAGCAAAGCTCCTTACTAGACCAAACTAGATAAAGTTAGGCTTGGGAGCGAAGCTCCTTACTAGACCAAATTACATAGAGCGAAGCTCCTAACTAGATCAATTTGAGCAAAGCTTATCCAAGGACTACATGTGAAGCATTGAGTCCTTTTCTACACGAGAAGTGCATCCTAAGAGTGAAGCCCCTTTGGTTGGAGTAAGACTCTTTTCCCTATAGTCATGTGCTAAGCACTAACTAGACCTTAGGAGTGAAGCTCCTAACCAAAACTAGATAGAGCGAGGCTCCTTTCTAGACCAAATAGAGCGAAGCTCGGGAGCAAAGCTCCTTTATCAAAACCACACCTAATTAAAGCTAAGCTTTGGAGCGAAGCTCCTTATCACGACAAACCAGAGTGAGTGAGGCTAGCTTACAGATTAAGTGCTAAGCACTATATCCTTCCAACACCAAAACACATTCTAAGAGTAAAACTCTATATCAAAGCAAAGCTTTTCTTTTGAGATCATGTGTGAAGTACTGATTTATCATCTGATTAAACCCCCTTGAAGTTATGTGCCAAGCACTAATTTCCAAATTAATACTTTGACTTGAACCAACCCCTTATCTTTCAAATATGCATGTAGTTTGGAACATTTTAGGTTTAACTATGACGACCTAATTCATTCTTAGGGTACGTAGGCAACTTGGTTACACAACTTGGGTCCGGTCACCATTACTAACATTATTATCGTCACTACCATCATTCACTTAGTCATTTAGACTTCCAAAGCATTGCATTAAATATATAATGTCAATTAACATCTATAAATCTAGTTTTTTGTAGAAATCAGATCATGCATGGAATTTTAGCAAAAGATTAGTCTTAAAATTGCATTTAGAGTCTACCTTGCATATAGAACCCCCTAGGAGACATTATTGCCAAATAGGCAAAACATATCACAACATTCACACACAAACTACAATTGGCTTGATTCGCGATTAAGATATGTAGGCTACTCAATAAGACACAGCCATCCCATATTCCATGCATCATATGCATTCAGAGTTTGTTTTGTTATGACATCTTCAAATCAGATATTATTTGGTAAGATTATAATTATAAAGATTGAAAAAGGATTCAAGATATCCTCAAGTAATCCAGATGTATCAGTTTCTGAGCATAACCGAACCCCTGGATCCAGTATATCTGCTTATACAGATTAAATTGGAGTCACAAAAAGAAAAGGGCCTTTTAAAATCATATTTTAAAATAAATAGAAAAATAATATTTTAAAAGGAATACTTGAGTTCCTTGATACTCCCATTTCAGTAAGTATCAAGGGGTGACTTCTTAATTTATAACCGTTGGCCCTATTTTAAAACATAGAATCAGTTTGGGTGATGTAGGATGCACCAGTCGCAACAAAGGACTCGCATCCCACTCGACCGGCACGTGGATTCGATCACGACAATTAGGATTGAGGACAATGGCAAATTCAAGTTGGGGGGAAAGAAACGTTTGGTTTCACATTTGGGGGCAATTGGTTATTTGATTGTGAACATTTGGAATAAACATGCATGCTTAATTAACATAATCATAAAAAAAATAAAAAATTGAAAAATTTTAAAAAAATTCTGGTCAATTTAAGGATAAATTGAGTTTTTTATTTAATTTTTAAGTCAAATAGAAGTAATTAGTGTTTAGAGGTTCTTAATTTTGGTGACAAATAAAAACTATTCTTGGTGAATATTTATTGAATTGGAGGAAGGTTATTAAAACTGAATTAAAAGTAGAAATTTTTTTTAATACAAATTTTGTCCAGACATACTAAGGCCATTTTTATTCGAACCCCTGTGTGAACCAACTTAAACTACCAATTTGTTCGGATGCCTATTCGGACAACAAAATTGTCCGCACCCATGTTCGGACCATCGGGAATTTTTTCAGCCTTATAAATAGTACACTTGTCATCAGATTTCAAGTTTCATTTGGTTTTAACCCTTGTGTGAACTGGTGAGAGCCTGACTAAGTGATTCAACCTTCTTTCTTAATTTCTTTTTCAAAACACTCCTCACAAAACTTGAAATTCCATCAATCAAGACTTCAAAACTCCATCCCATCTTACGTAGCAATGGTGAAATGGTGGATTTGGGAAGCTCAAGCTTGATAGTGCCAGTTTAGGTTGGGTTCAAACTTGTGCTTAATTTTTAATTAATTTGGTTGAGAAAGGTTTTCAATGGTGTATGGAGATTGTTTTGAAGTTGTTAAGGATTAAGAATATTGTTAGGGTTAATTGTCTTTTGATTGAAGGGAGAACTTGTAAGCACCAGCAACTTATGTAATTTCTAAGCTAAGTTGTGTATTAGAAATAGCACCTTAGCAAGTTTACAACAGAAAAAAAAAAAGAAAAGTGTTTAGATTCTAAATCCAAACCTATACCTGAATCATCTAAGAAAAAAAACAAAAACAAAAAGTAAAAATCCAAAGCAACAAGCTTATACTTAACCCACTAATTAGCAACCCACTGCCCAAACTGAACCTATTAGCTAAGAACCTTCTTCTTAAGCTTAAACACAAACTGAAACACAACCTATAAATTCATCTAAACCTAAACAAGACAATGTTGTTGAGAGTGTTATGCAAATTATAGAACAACTGAATGAGAAAATTTTGGATGGAGATGAAGAAGAGGTGGATGGAGATTAGCATTCTGGTGAGGAAGAAGGTGAGGAGGGCGAGCCATATGACAATTTTAAGTTCTCTAATAGCATGGCACAAAAGAACTTTGAGAAGTATTTGAGCAAAAGGTCAATGACTATAGAAAAAATGATGAACTTGAGCCATTTACAAATGGAGGAGTTAAAGTTAAAACAGAATTTTAAGAAGAGGGGTTAGGTGAAATGGGCACAATCCAGTGGCACTACTGTGGTGCCATTGGTACAGGAATTCTATACCAACATTTGAAGTACAGAACATGAAGGAAAAGATTGCATTATGACCAAGGTTAGGGGATATTTCAACATTTATCCTAAAGATGTGAGGAGGTTCTTCGGTTTAAAAGAAAAGAAAGATCCCCAATTCCCATTTTCAACTAAAGAAGTACTAGATAAGGATTCTCTAGCAAAGATTTTGACTGGGAAGAAAGGTCATGAAAAGAAGCTGGCCAAGAATAGATTGACCCCAAAGTTCAATTCATTGCACTTTCTAGCTTTTTTTTTTTTTTTTTTCTTTTGGTAAGTGACTGCTTCTAGATACTGCATCTAAACTAACCCCCAAGCATAAGGTTGTGTGGTATAGTTTTAACTCGGTGAGTCTGATGTCGAATTCACAGGGAACCTAAGCTTTTAGTTTCTAGGTTGCAACAGAAATTATTAATTTCAATTCAAAGAACTTTTAGGGTTTTATGAATGCTAGATTTCTAGGGTTTTCAAAAAATTAAAATAAAATTAAGTAACACACTAACAACTACTTAATGAAAGTCAAAGAGTAAAAATTTTTTCGTTTTTCACAAGAATAACAACTGCTACCAAGAGGATTCAACTAAAGCATAAATTGTAGAAAGTAAATAAGTTTAAAATTTTGAAACGAATAATTAACTAATTGAAGAATTAATTCAAATAACAATCACAATATCAAAAATGAATCTTGATTCAACTTTCAATTCCAAGTGGATTAATTACTTCACAAAGGATGTGCACAAAACTATAATCTAAAGTTCACGTAAAAGGAATAAATAGATTGGAAAGATATCTTCGTTGAGGGCTCTTAATTTCCCAATACTCACTTTTATATTCTCGTTTAGGATTACAAAATTGGAAAGATATTCTATGATAACACTTGGGTTCAAATCTAATTTTTATGTTGTTCAAAAATATTAAACAAGTTTTAATCGAAAAGCTTTATCAGTGATTACAGAGAATACATTCAAAGATTTTTGTTTTCGAAAGCTTTTGAAACAAATGAAATCAGATTTGAAAGTTGTAGATCCCTACGCATGAGTTTTCGCAAACTATGTGAAGGGTCTACGCACATCCCATTGTTCGTAATAACCCACCATTCCTTGATTCGTTGAATCAAGAAATTTGGGTTTACGCTAGCATGCTTTTAAGATGAACAAAAACAAATAGATTGCACATAAATCACTAAACTAAAGAATGAATTGTGAAGATATTATTATTAAATTGAAAAGCGAAGTACAACGTTCTTTGAAGTCGAATCTGATACGTAACAATGTATAACAAAAGCTGTAATGAATCCTACGAAAACTCAACAAAACTTCAAAAGCATTCTTTCAACAGTGAAAAACTCTCTAAAAAAAGAGCTAAAAAAAACATCGCGCGGCAGCATACTGTGGTCTGGACCACCCGACGGGGTGTCCAGACCACAAAATCTCTTCTTCTAAATTCTGCTTCCTTCTTCCAGCTTAGCCTTTGACCTAGTCCAAACCACCCGAGGGGGTGTTCAAACCACAGTGCTCTTCATCCTCTAGACCACTTTTGTCACTGTTAATTACAATTATTTCACCATTTTTCCTGTAATTTAGAAAATAAATTCTATAAGTAATAAAATAATAACAAAACTCTAGAATTAATTACTTAAATGCATGAATAAATGTCAAAATATAGAGTTTGTAATTACACTTTTCAAGTGTATTCGCACCCCCTAACTTGAGTGTTGCTAGTCCCCAGCAATGCCTTCATTGAAATGAAATGAAACTACTATTCTATTTCTCTTTTCGTTGGAAACACAGCTACACTTAGCTATGTGCAGCAAACCTTTTAAACCCCTAGGTTCCCCCTAGTGGCTGAGTGAAGTCTCGTGAAGGTTTGCAGTGAATCTACCCATAAAATTCCTAAACTAATCCAATGGATGGTAATTATCATTTCAACAACTCCTGATTTAAGTTCAATATGAATTAGGTAACAAAATTTTAAAACATCATATAAATTCTCCCAATATGTATTTAATTCACCTATTTTTCAACCATCTCATTTCAAATATGTCAATTCATATCATTTAATCAAAATAGTCAACAAACATACTCAAAAGACTGTGATCTCGACTTCAAATCTCACCAAGTTGGTCACTCAATTAGAATAAAGTCACTCAAGAAGGGTCACTTTCATGGTTCATACAATATTACAATGTCAAATAAATGCAATGAACCCAATCAAGAGGTGACTAAGGGAGCGTTTGTTTGAGGGATAAAGATGTGGGATTGGATGAGTAATCCGTGAGTCCCACGGATTGGAGGAGTAATGAAGTGTTTGTTTGATATCCGTGAGCCCCACGGATTAGATGAATAAAGATGGAATTTGTGGGATAAATTATTCCATGGGGGGTGTGGGATGAGTTATCACCCTCTCCGGATTGCTTCCCTCCAAAATCCAAAGGTCCAAAATTATTTCCTATCACATCACATATCAAATCACATCTTTTATCCTACTTTATATTCCACCAACCAAACATCAAAAAAATAATCCCACATAAAAAATTAATCCCATCTTTTATCCAATCCCATCAGTGGGTCCCACGGTATTACTTATCCCCTATCATCCAATCCCTCAAACAAACGCAGCCTAAAAGAATTAGAGTACAGAATGTTTTATAGCTTCATGAATGGAATATATTAATGCTTAAACAAGACAACTACCATCGATCACATGAAATAGCTTAATGCTCTTCTGATTGTCTTTCACCTAAAGTCAATTAGCTCTTTACTAGGTTGTAACTTGGCCAAAGGGGTATTGGTTAGACAAATAAGGGATAGGGAAAATCAAAGTGCATGTCCAAGGATAGTGCAATGCAATATCCCCCCCAACTTTTCATTTTTCAACTTCTTGAGAACCTAACATTGAAGCTCAATCTTCCCCCCATTTTTTTAATTGTGGAGACTAATACAAACTTTTAAAGTGGTAGATCCGCCCCATTTTTTTATATGAATTGCCACAATTTCCTATCACAAATTCCCCTTTCATTAACCTTTATAAAACTGCACCAAATCCCAAGACATGCCAGGGTTAGTTTATCTATACATCTAAGGTTAAAAGGGTCATAAATGTGGCTGAACAAGGAAATAAATTTTCTTTTATTATTTCATTTATTTAAAGGCTTCAAAGTGGCTTCAAGGGTTATGTAAATCAAAGGAAAGTTTCAAGCTTTCAAAATTAAGAAAGAGGGCCTGATATCACTTTCTAGGTTAATAACACTTTATCAGAAACACTAATCTACACATGTAAATCAACAAATAGCATCTTGTGCATTTAATACCAAAGCAAGTTAATGTAAAGAAGCTATTCAAAGAAAGTGAGATGAAAGAATTTAAAAAAATTATTGTAAAACCCTTAAGAACAAAAAGTTAGGCTGAAAAGCTCACATAATGTAGGGTTTTAAGTCTCTACCTATGTCTTGGCATATTTGAGTGACTAAATCTCATAAATTCCAATCCTTGACACATTTTCAACTCAATGATTTTAAGTGACAAGTTTGCAACACATTAGAAAATTTTATAATCAATTTTTAAATTAAGTTCCCCATTCACAATTGAAAATAAACCATTTGTTATTTACATGAATAATACCATCATTGGATTAAGTACTAAAACATTCACTAGTCACTAATGTACCACGGGTAACATAAATAAATGCCCACCCCCCCAACTTAAGATGCACATTGTCCTCAATGTGTGTAAAGAAATAACAATGTTGAAAATGTAAGGTAAACATATGGTGTGCATATGTCATGGTGCCCCCCAACTAAGGTTCAGGTGACTAATGATGCAAATGAAATAACATAAATAAAATAACAAAGTAATAAAATTAGCATAAAAGAAATGAAAAGAATGGATTAAGAACTACCTCATGTTGGTTTCAAATTGAGCTAATGCATTACGAAAATCATGAATGGATTGCAGTGAAATCTCAAAGTCATCATGCTGGTTTGACTTACTGGAACTTTCATCGCTCTCACTAGACTCAGTGTTAGTGTTATAGCTCTCAGTAGACTCATTTTCAGTATGAGCACTATCAATGTCAGGCACGTCTTCCAGTGGTGGCATATCATGGTAATCAGAAGGTGGACTCCCCACAGATTTTACTTTGGTTTTAGTGTCAGTGTCGTAAGTAGGTGCGTCAGACCACTCATCATAGATGTTTAGTTCAGCCTAGTCCATTTGTAAAAGAAAATCGAGGTCAACATCATCCCACCCTTGCCCCTTAAGGAATTGATAATGTGTTATATGAACAAGAGGAGGAAAAATAAGTGGCAAAGGTAGTGAGTTACTCTCTAAGAAACACTCGTCAGGCCACATATCTAAATCAACCTCGGAGCATTCTGAGTCACTCTCATCACTGGACATATAAAGTGTAAATTCCCACTTACATTTCCTACCAATTAAAGTCTTAGGGTTTTCCTTCTGATTATGTTTATCCTCATTAAGACCAGACATGATGGACCTATTCTTACAAAGAATATAGAAATAGAGTTTAATGACATAAATAAACAATATGTGCCAACACAAAGCAATATCAACATTCAACATGGATATATAAAGAGAACAATTCAAGAAAGAGAACAAAAAGAAAATAAAGACCAAAAGGTAATTAATAGACAATAAATTAACATGTCAAAATAATCAAAATCTCAATACATCAGTACAAACTACTAAAATTAATCACAAAGTTTTAGGAAAATCAGATAAAGCAGTGAAATTGAATCCTAAACTCTCAAAATAAGATCAACTATCAAAGGAAAAGAAAATAACTAAAGGAAATGAAATATCTAGTCACTGTGGAGGTGGAGGTGGCCGTGGATGTGACTCGCTAATGTGATCCAGGATGCTCTGAAGAAGATGACCCTGTGTCTGCTGAGTTTGATGAATACGCAATAAGAGTTGATGGTCATCCTCCTGATTCCACTCCAGATGACTGATACGCGCAGCTAAGGCACCAATCTGGGCAGCTAGCTCAGTATTAGTGATCTCTTGTTCTTCATCATCCTTTGGCTCCTCTTGGGTATGTGATGGTCCACATTTCTCCATAATATTCTATTCTGTCTTCCTCTTCTTCTTCTTTGACATGAGACCTTGGGATTTGGAGTAAGATGTGATGTTGAATGGTTGCAATCTTAAGGCTAAGGGCATGTTATTAGTAATGTGGGCCCCTTTTCTTTTGAATATCTCTGTAAGGGCCCCTCCAAAAGGTAAAGCAGCTAGGGCTTCTGGATGCTCATATATGTATGCCACTTGGGGCCAAATGTATGAAGGTAAATCAATGGTCATCCCAGTCCCAATGGTATAGATCAGTCTAGCAGTCTAGCTCTAAGTGGGCTACAATCAGAGTTCCTATTCTGGGGCAACAGATTAGTGCAGGAAAACATGTGGAGTCTCAAGTACTTATCCTTAAGTGCAGAGACTGGATTCCTATTGACCACCCTAAATTGTGTTCGTGTTTTACCTCTCAAGTGCAAGAGGGCAGTCGTAGTTTTAAACTCGGTGAGTACTGAGGTCATCTCCACAAGGAGGGCTTTGTTAAAAGCTCTAGACTTGTTCTCTTAGTTAGTAGGTGAACCTAAATGAATTTAAACTAATTTTTCAGCGACTCAAACTTTTGTTTTAGGTTCTAAATGAATTAAATATTAATTAAAGAAATTCAATTTAACTTTAAAGTGCAAACAAACCATCTACTCTAAATTTTAAAGCGAATAAATCAACTCAGAAATTAAATTAAATAACAAGCACAATACTAAAGAGGTTCTTGATCCAACTTTCAAGTCCGGGTAGTTCACTACTTTGCCTTGGGATGTTTTTATTCAAATCTAGATTAGGGTTTAATTCGAAAAGTGTTAAAAATATTTTAGTCAAAGGTCAGTACTAGTGATCTCAAGCGGATATGGTTAAAAACCTTTGTTTTCGAAGGTTTTTCAAATAACAAAACTAGAAGTGAACTCAAATCCTATTTTTAATCTTGTTCGAAAATATGTAAACGGTTATATTCGAAAACTCATACTAGTGACTTCAAACGAGTGTGGTTAAAGATTTTCGGTTTCGAATGTTTTCGAAACGAGTTAAAAATAAATTTTAACATGGTAGATCCTTACCCATGAGCTCTCACAACCCATGCGAAGGATCTACAAACATCCCAAGGTTTTTCGTGAACTACCCATTCTTGATTCGTCGAATCAAAAACTAGGGTTTTATACTAGTATCATTCTAAGCAAAACGAAAGCAATAAAAATGCATACAATCAACAAATCTACCAATTGAAATGAACAAAACATTATATTTAAGAATGAAACGAAATCAAACTTACATGGTGGATCATTCTGAAAGTAAAGAATTAACTACCACTGTGACAATGTATAATCCTACTCTGAAAATCTCCATAAACAATGAAAAATAATTGAAAACTCTCTAAAAACTTGTCTAAAACTCTCAAAGTATCTGAAAAATATGAAAAAGAAATCCCCTAAGTTCGGCCGTTTACAAGGTTTATAAAAGGGTTACACAGAAACCCTAAAAAGTGCAAATTAAACTCGTGTAGGTTCGGCTACTGTGGTCCGAACCGTCTGGTAGGGGTCCGGACCACAGAACCTTGATTCCCCAAATTCTGCTTGAAGTCGTGTCTTTCTTTTGACAGCTTTCTGTCCTCAACTTCCAACGTAATTTTTACCTCGAAGACGATTGATTCAAGCTTCGGCTAAAACATGAAAGTTGTAGTTCTTTGAGTCTTATTTCCAACCTAGAAAGAATCAGGTCAATCGAAGTTGTGAGTGAAAAGTTATGGTCAAAATACTGACAGGGTGTTAAGATGGAACTTTAGCTACACACTACTTCGACCATCTTGAACTTCGGACCTTCTCCTTCTCCTTGGCAGCCATGATAACTGATTCTATTCCTTGGGATGGTGCTTGGGACATTGAGGAAGTCTTCGAAGTCATTACACATGTCGGCCTTTTTGTCTTCAAGTTGTTTTCTCCATGTGTGCCAAGTGTTCGGCAAAATGCCCCAAAAGACACTAAAGCATGTTCTTGCACTTTCTTACTACGGCTTGCTTTGGCTCCTCCTCACCTGTACTGTTAGTGTTATTTCAAGCTAAAACACCAAATTATATCACCTGAAACACACCAATAACAAGAATGCATGGAAATGAGATAATTAAGCTAAAATCTCACCAATAACAAGCAGAATTGCATAATTAGCATGCTCAATAGATATAAAATTATACAATAATGCATACTAATCACACCCCCCAACCTAGACATTGCTAGTCCCTAGCAATGCATGCAATAAAACCATTGGGTACAAAAATAAATGCAACGACACCCACAATATAGAAGCTCTTATTCAAATCAAACAAAATAAAAAAACTAACTAAGGTGATGTCCGTTTTCGTAGGAGACACATGGCCACACTTAGCACATGAAGCAAGCCCTTTAAACCCCTAGGTTCCCCCTAGTGGACAAGTAAGGTCTCGTAAGAGTTTGTAGTGAATCTACCCACAAAATTCTATGGCATGGTCTCAAAGTGTCAAAAAGTGATCAAGATCAAAAATAAATTAAGCTCAAGCTCAACAAGTTACAAAATTCAAATATCATGTGTAATTTCCAAGTGCTAAGCATAAATGCATGGACTATCAAAGTAGATAGAACATGTGTGCCAAATTGTTTCATTCATTCAACGAGGTCGCAAGAGCATAAACGGAACTAAGTTTTGACTTCAAAAGCTCACAAGGTACCACTCATAGAAAAGAATTCACTCATAGAGGGTTCACACATACTTATTAGCATATAATGCTATCCTAGTTGCACATAACCCCACAAACGAAGAGTGAATTGAAACGAAATTCAAAGTGGACAGCTCATAACCATGTTCCAATGCATGTGTAAGATATCACACCACACAACCTACACAAGACCACTACATGCACAATACAAGAGTTGCGTGCTTAGAATCCACTAGGTCTTTGTTTTGGTTGTAACTTGGCCAGGGGTAATGGTTAACAATGGAAGATATGGAAATCAAAACACATGTCTTGGGATAAAGATGTTCCAAGTGCACACAAGTCCCAACTACCCATTTCCTTTCCAACCCCAAGAAAACTACAACAAAAAGCATATTTACTAACTTACAAACTACTCATGGGACATTCTCAATAATTATAATACAATGCACAAGTCCCAAAATTACATAAGCAAAAAGGAATGACAGACTTTCTTTTTTCTTTTCATTTTTTTTTCATTTTTTTCTTTTTTTTCTTTTTTTTTGAAATAATGAAATAGACATAAGGCTAAATTCTCCACCTAATATTCCCTCTCAATATGCCCTCAAAAGTTTGAATTCCCAACCCCACTCACATCACTAACATTGAGGCACTTTTCATAACCCAAAACATGTGAGGGTAAGGTTTAAAAGTGTGTGAACAAGGTTAAGGGACAATTATATGAGATGGGAACCAAAGAAAAAAAAGATATATTTATCACACACTTTATTAAAAAGGCTTCAAGTTGGTTCCCAGGGCAATTTCATATCAAGAAAGGATAAAAAGGCCCAACAATAGCAATGATGGCCTAGCATCATGTTCAAAGCTTGCAACAACTCATAATGTGCCAAGTGAAACTCATGCAAGTGTGTGTGATGCAATTAGTGCATTGAAAACCAAAGTGAAGAGCAAAAGAGCTGTGATTATGTGCAACCTCTTAAGAAAAGAATAAAAGGCTCAAAAGCTCACCATAGGGGTGTAAGTCTCCACCTAGTCCAAGAATGCTCAATTAACCAATGTCAAACAAAATCTACTCCTAAGCACATAAGCTTTTCTCTATGATAGTCACGAAAATGCACAAGGTCATAACACACTCAACTTGAGTTAAGTTTCCTATTAATGCTTGAACAAGATTCACTTATCACTTTCTTACTCAAATTCCACAATCAACCAAACCAAAAGGGTTGACATGTAGGTATAAATGTGCTCAATTCATGTATTTAAGCTAAAAAATGCTCAAATTTGAAAATTTTGACAATTTTAGCATAGAGTGTCAAAAATTTGACAATTTTAGCACAAAGTGTCATGTGAACTCTACCCCCCAACCTAACTAAACATTGTCTCAATGCGAGAACTATGATGCATAAGTGGGTCTGTAGTGTGCAAAGTGAGCATGATGAGAGCATGAAATAATAGCAACAAAAGGCACAGATAAGAACATAGCACAAATTAAACCAAGCATGCACCCATTATTCAATCCCTTAAGGCATCACCCAAAACACCCCCCAACCTAGATTCTACAGCACTTCCAACAACAGCAATTATATATAATGGAGTACTAAAATTGAAAGTGTAAGATTAATAAAAAATGAGAGGAAGGGTATTACCTCAAGAGCTTCCTTATTTGAAGAAAACAAAAGAAACTATTCAAAGAAAAGGTTAGACATAAATGAAATAAAATAGGACAAGAAAAAGGGTTAGTAGGAAAGAAGAAATAAAAATAAAATAAAAGAAATTAAAGGAAGAGAATCAAATTAAAAAGAACTATGAAAATAAGAAATGAAAAAGCTAATCTACTATGTACAAATGAAATGAAGACAAAAGTGTTACCCACACCCTCTCTATCCCATACATCCACGAATGGTTTAAGAAATAAAATGTTCTCTTTGGACCCACGAAGCACTGAATATGGAGGCTTTTTAGGTGTAAACTCACCGAGGAATGAAAGGCCAAGTGAGGTTCTTGAAACCTCAGATGTGGCCAAGTGTAAGTGTAGGTGTGGACATGGTTGGCTCAATTAGTCTCTCGACACCCAAGAATTCTATGGATGTAGAAATGGTGGGTTCCATAAGTCTTTCAACGCCCAAGAAATCTATGGGTGTGGAAATGGTGGGCTCTAATGATCTCTTGACACCTAAGAATCTACAGGTGCAGAAATGCTGGGTTTGAATGAACTTTTAACACCCAAAAGTTAATGTAAGCCTTTCCCATATCTACTACCTCTCCGCAATGATGGCCGATCTCATGGTCGTCACTCACAATTCCCATAGTAAGACTTTTGGATGGGACTAAGTCAGGAGATGAGAGGTGTGCACCACTCTCAACCTCGGTTGTGTAGTGGAGTAAACTAGGGTCAACCGACTCAATGATATGTTCCTCCGGCCATGTGGCAATTCAAATGCTCAGTTGGAGTCAAAGGACTCTCAATAAGGTCTAGGGTGATTGGGGTAGGTTGAGCATCAAGCTCGGTAGTATGAGAGAATTGTATGTCTCCCTGACTCTCAGTAAGTGGTAAAGGAACATCCTGAATGGGAGTATCCAAAGGAGTATGAGAAAGATGCTCATTGCAAATGTTATCCCCAGTGTAGTTAGGGCAATTGTCCCACTCAGTGCCTATAACAGGTCTAAGGTCGACGTCTCAGTTATGTTACCACTTAGATTGGTGCTCATAGCTTGTGTTATCTTAGATAATTGCTCTTCCAAGTCATCTAGGGCCTAGTATAATTGCTCTCTCAAGTCATCTAGGGCCTGGTTCCACTCGTTATTAATGCTCAATTGCTGTTGCATGAATTGATAAAAAACATCCTCTAATAGTGTATCATTAGGTTCTCGAGGCCAATAATCCTGAGGTTCCTTATGCTGGCCCTCAGTGAATGGAACAAAGTTGGGATAGGCACAATAATCATTCTCCATGCATGTACTACTTCTAAAGGATGGATTATGGAGATCAAGTGAAGTAGGAGTATGGGAAAGGTTCAGTGTGGCTTTTAAATGCATGAGATTCAAAAATAGGCTCAAGTCTTCTCTGTGGTCTGGTGTGTTCATAGAAAAGTTCAAGGAATGACCATGCCTCACCTGAGGTGAGGTTAAGAAATTCCCTACCTAAGGCTATATCAAACACCTGGTGTAAATCACTGGATAGAGCATTATATAATATAGCTACAATGTCCCCTAACTCTAATCTGTGACTTGGGAATGTTTCCAAAAGATTGTTAAATCTCTCCCAACTTTTATAAAATACTTCACCCTTCTTTTGATAAAATTTTTGATTTGAAGGCCATAGGTGAAGGTTTGATGAATAGGGAGGAAATGTTCAAAAAAAGCTTGATGAAATTGCTCCCAAGTATAGACCCATTCACTTACGGCATAACACCAGTCACCAGCCACACTTTGCAATGATAAAGGGTAAAACATGAACCTAAGTCTCTCACTCTTTCTAACATCATCACATAAACCACATGCTGCCTTAAACCTATCAAGGTGAAGACATGGGTTTTCCTCCTTATGCCCGAAAAAATGGGGCAATAGGCGAGAGGTCTCTAATGTAAAATCATATCCAAAGTGGTCACATAGAGACTCTATGTAGGCTTGGGCATCAAAAGGACCATGAGTGAAGTCAACAAAACCAATATCTATGATAAGAAAGCAAAAAATGAAAATAGAATGAAAGAAAAAAAATTACACTAAAATGCAACCTAAATTAATTAATATGCAAACTAGATTAGATGATATGCAAATGAATATGTTACAATGCAAAAGAAAGAAAACTACTAATAAAGAGATAGAGAAAAGAAAAATTCACCTAATTTCTGAAGTGAACTCCCTTTTAACTCCCAAGTCTAGTACTTAGTTGCCTTCCCCCGGCAACGGCGCCAAAAACTAGACCGACCCTAAATTGTATTCGGGTTTACCTCTCAAGTGCAAGAGGGCAGTCATAGTTTTAAACTCGGTGAGTACCGAGGTCATCTCCACAGGGAGGGCTTTGCTAAAAGCTCTAGACTTGTTCTCTTAGTTAGTAGGTGAACCTAAATGAATTTAAACTAATTTTTCAGCAACTCAAACTTTTGTTTTAGGTTCTAAATGAATTAAATATTAATTAAAGAAATTCAATTTAACTTTAAAGTGCAAACAAATCATCTACTCTAAATTTTAAAGCGAATAAATCAACTCAAAATTAAATTAAATAACAAGCACAATACTAAAGAGGCTCTTGATCTAACTTTCAAGTCTGGGTAGTTCACTACTTTGCCTTGGATGTTTTTATTCAAATCTAGATTAGGGTTTAATTCGAAAAGTGCTAAAATATTTTAATCAAAGGTCAGTACCAGTGATCTCAAGTGGATATGGTTAAAGACCTTTGTTTTTGAAGGTTTTTCAAATAAACAAAACTAGAAGTGAACTCAAATCCTATTTTTAATCTTGTTCGAAAATATGTAAACGGTTATATTCGAAAACCCATACTAGTGACTTCAAACGAGTGTGGTTAAGATTTTCGATTTCGAATGTTTTCAAAACGAGTTAAAAATAAATTTTAACATGGTATATCCTTACGCATGAGCTCTCACAACCCATGCGAAGGATCTACAAACATCCCAAGGTTTTCGTGAACTACCCATTCTTGATTCGTCGAATCAAGAACTAGGGTTTTACGCTAGTATCATTCTAAGCGAAACGAAAGCAATAAAAAATGCATACAATCAACAAATCTACAAATTGAAATAAACAAAACATTATATTTAAGAATGAAACGAAATCAAACTTACATGGTGGATCGTTCTGAAAGTAAGTAATTAACTACCACTCCTGCGACAATGAATAATCCTACTCTGAAAATCTCTATAAACAATGAAAAATAATTGAAAACTCTCTAAAAACTTGTCCAAAACTCTCAAAGTATCTGAAAAATATGAAAAAGAAGTCCCCTAAGTTTGGCCGTTTACAAGGTTTATAAAAGGGTTACATAGAAACCCTAAAAAGTGCAAATTAAACTCGCGCAGGTTCGGCTACGGTGGTCCAGACCGTTTGGTAGGGGGTCCAGACCACAAAATGGTCATTTTCACAATTAAGCTCACTGTGGTCCAGACCATTTGGCTGGGGGTCCGGACCACAAAATCTTGATTCCCCAAATTCTGCTTGAAGTCGTGTCTTTCTTCTGACAGCTTTCTGTCCTCAACTTCCAATGCGATTTTGACCTTGAAGACGATTGATTCAAGCTTTGGCTAAAAACACGAAAGTTGTAGCTCTTTGAGTTTTCTTTTCAACCTAGAAAGAATCAGGTCAATCGGAGTTGTGAGTGAAAAGATATGGTCAAAATACTGACAGGGTGTCAAATAGGAACTTCAGCTGCACACCACTTCGACCATCTTGAACTTCGGACCTTCTCCTTCTCCTTGGCAGCCATGATAACTGATTCTATTCCTTGGGATGGTGCTTGGGACATTGAGGAAGTCTTGGAAGTCATTACACATGTCAGCCTTTTTGTCTTCAAGTTGTTTTCTACATGTGTGCCAAGTGTTCGGTGAAATGCCCCAAAAGACACTAAAGCATGTTCTTGCACTTACTTACTACGGCTTGCTTGGCTCCTCCTCACCTGCACTGTTAGTGTTATTTCAAGCTAAAACACCAAATTATATCACCTGAAACACACCAATAACAAGAATGCATGGAAATGAGATAATTAAGCTAAAATCTCACCAATAACAAGCAGAATTGCATAATTAGCATGCTTAATAGATATAAAATTATACAATAATGCATATTAATCACCTATACTCCCCGATCCACTCTTGATCCTCAAATAAAATTTATGATGCTATGATGGGTAATGGTGGGGTACCATCAGTAGGATAGGTAAACTCTGGGTTTGGGACTCAAGGCAACTGGAAGACTTGGGCAAAATCATCTGGTGTGAGTGTGACCTCAGCCCCCCAGACCCAGCTCATAATCCTTTCTCTACCCCTCTTCCTAATAATGGAACCTTCTTTAACATTAGCGAAGAATTCTCTCACTATATCAACCACACAGTAGGTGTGGAACTTAGCAATATTAAGCCACTGACGCCCTTTAAAATTCTGCTCTAACATGAATTCCTCATGCCTAAAATGGTCAATTTGCCAAAAACACTTGATTACCACAGGTTTATGCCCCCATATATCATCATACTGATGCTCTGCTTCTTCCCTCAAAAATCGATTTCTATCGAAGGAGTTGGACCCTAATTGTCTATTGGCATTGCGTTTCACTCTTGGGGCCATGATAGCTACAAAACACACAGAAAATTCATTGAATTAATCAAATGCTCAATCCCCTATGTCCACACAAATTCAGTGGCCCATTTCTACTGACAACAATTGAAAACATTAAACTAAGTGGAATGGGTCATGTGCTTGCCCAGGTGGCAATACAACATCTACTGAAAATGGTCCATTTGCAAAAATTCTAAAACATAAATTTATAAAGAAGCATTTGAAATTGATTAAGTGAGAAACTGATAAAGGAATTTGGGGTCCAGTGGACCCACGGACCTAAGTGATGAAGGACATTGACCCACGATGTAGATGGTGTTAAAAGTGTGATGAAATTTACTCAAAGTGAGCAATTTCCATCAACCCATTGTTTGAAATCCAAAGTAGGATTGAAACTCAAAGAAAATTTGGAACTCTCATTGAACGTTAGCTAGGGTTCAAAGAAATTTGTAAAAATGGTAACCTAGGGTTAGAAATGGAGAAGAAACTCACATTGGACCAATTGTGTGAAGAAATTGGAGTGAAACTTTGGTGAATAATCTTTGGGGAAGCTGGAGTGTGAAGGAATCTCAAAGTATGTGAGGTGAAATTAGCAGGAAATTGAGTGAAGTGTAAAAATTTGGGAGTTAAAATGGTTGAAGGGCCTGTTTAAAAGATCGCAAGGTTCGGACCACCCACGGGGTGTCCGGACCATAGAAATTTTGGCTCTTTTTTTTTCACAGTTAACAAACTGTGGTCTGGATGATTGGGTCTGGGGGTCCGAACCACAGAATTGGATATTTGAAATTTTTTTTTCAAAAACCAAAAAAGACTCAAACTCACAAATGAAAACTTAAAACAAAGTAAAAATTAAAATCTATACTAACCCTAAATATGATACAATTACAACACTTTGCTAATTCTGGATTACTCATAGAATGGAGGATCTAGAAGGTCCCACGATTCAACCAAACCAATGAAATTTTCTAAATAGGGTTTAATCCTATGCCCATTGACTTTAAATCCATTCTTATTTTTTAGATTTTCTATTTCAACAGCCCATGTTCAGAAACATGTTTCACAATAAATGGGCCAAACCACTTGGATTACAATTCGCTAGGAAATAAATGAAGTCGTGATCGATAAAGGAGTACTTTCCGACCTTCACGAAATGAACATCTTGTAATATGTTGGTCATATACTTTCTTCATCTTTTCTTTGGAAATTTGAGCATTCTCATAAGCATCATTTCTCAATTCCTCCATTTCTGCAATCTAAAGTTTACGATGAAGCCCGGCCTCATCGATATTAGCATTGAATTGTTTAATGGCCCAATATGCCTTATGTTCTAATTAGACAGCTAAATGGCATAGCTTCCCATAAACTAATATGTATGGTGACATCCCTAGGGTTGTTTATAAGCTATACAATATGCCCATAGAGAGTTAATCAATCGTAGTGACTAGTCCTTGTAATTAGGATTAACTATTTTCTCAAGGATTTGTTTTATTTCCCTATTAGCAAGTTCTACTTGGCCACTTATCTATGGATGGTAGGGTGCACCAAGTTTATGAACTACACCATATTTGAGCAATAGTGTTCCGAGAGGACGATTGCAGAAATGTTAACCTCCATCACTAATAATTGCCCGAGGTACCCCAAAAACGCAAGAATATATTCTCGTGGAGGAATTTAAGTACGACTTTATGATCATTAGTTCTAGCGATAATTGCTTCAACCCATTTAGACACATAATCAACCCCTACTAAAATATATTCATACCCACGTGAAATTGGAAATGACCTATGAAATCTATTCTCCAACAATCAAACACTTCTAAAATAAGAATAGGGGATAAGGGCATCATGTTTCTACGTCTTAGACTCCCCAAGCATTGGCATCTATCACATGTGGTGCAAAAATGATGAACATCTTTAAACAATGAAGGCCAATAGAATCCAAATTGAAGAATTTTCGCTGTTGTTTTGTTTGTTGAAAAATGACCACCACAAGCTTGGGTATGGCAAAACTCAAGTACACTAGGCACTTCCCACTCAAGGATGCAATGTCTAATCACTTGATCGGGGCAATACCTGAATAAGTAGGGATTATCCCAAAAGAAAACTCCAACACTTCGTAAGAATTTCTTTTTATCTTCATAGCTCCATTCATTGGGATTTTTTCTATCACTAAGTAATTAGCAATATCAGCATACCAAGGTGGATTGGAGGTTGTTTTTTTTTTTTTTTTTTTTGGTGACCTGAAACCCGGCCAGTTTATTATAGTCCTCAACGGACCATGTAGCCGACCGGTAAACCGGGGGCAGACGAATACCCCACAAACCCGCCGACCAGATAAGTCACAAGCTTACACGTATGGTGGGTGGCCCTTGGAATTGAACCCAGGCAAACTCTGTGGGAAATGCTCCCTCAAGCCGCTGGACCAACCCCAGGGGTTGGATTGGAGGCTGTTATTGCTTCTATGTTAAACAATTGTTCATCTGGGAAGCTATCATTTATTTGAGTTTCATCATTTGGGTAAGCTTCTACTGGTAAATGTGACAAGTGATCTGCTACTACGTTCTCAATGCTTTTCTTATCTCTTATTTCAATGTCAAACTCTTACAAAAGTAAAATCCACCGAATTGACCATGGTTTGGTCTCTTGCTTGATCAACAGGTATTTAAGAGCTAAATGATTAGTGAATACTATAAATGTTGAACTAATAAGATAAGAACGAAATTTCTTAAGGGTAAAGACAACTGCTCGCAATTCTTTTTAAGTTGTCGTGTAATTTTTCTGCACATCATTCAAAGTTGTAGTTGCATAGCAAATAACATGTGCTTTTTTGTCTTTCCTTTGTCCTAGCACAGTTCCAATGGCATTGTCACTCGCATTACACATAAGTTCAAAGGAAAGTGACCAATTAGGAGGTTGAAGTATAGGAGCTGAGGTTAGACAACCCTTGAGCTTATCAAAAGCTTTTTGACACTGGGGAGTCCATTCAAATGGTGTATCCTGCATCAATAATTGACACAAAGGCTTTTAAATTTCACTAAAAGATTCAATGAACCTTCGGTAAAACCCAGCGTGCCCAAAAATGATTGAATATCCTTCACAGATTGAGGATTAGGAAGTTTTTGAATCAGTTCTACCTTGGTTTGATCTACTTTGATGCCTTCTTTAGATACTATATGCCCTAACACAATTCCTTGAGTGACCATAAAATGGCACTTTTTCCAATTTAGCGCTAAGTTCTTTTTCTCACATCGCGTCAAAACTAAATCATGGTTCTTTAAGCACTGCTCAAACAAATCACTATAAATTGAGAAATTGTCCATGAATACCTTGACAATTTCCTCTACCATTTCACTAAAAATACTAATCATGCAGCACTAAAAGGTAGTAGAGGCATTGCACAGGCCAAAGGACATCCTCTTATATGCAAAGGTGCCAAAAGGACAAGTAAAAGTGGTTTTAGCTTGATCCTCTAAGGCAACCTCTATTTTATTAAAGCCCGAATAGCCATCTAAAAAGCAATAATAAGCATGTCCAGCTACTCTTTCTAGAACTTGATATAAGAATGGAAGGGGAAAGTGATCTTTTCTTGTGACTGCATTGAGCTTTCTGTAATCAATGCATACTCACCAACCAATTTGTATTCGAGTTGGAACCAAATTATTATTCTCATTTCGAACCACAATAACTTCTGATTTCTTAGGAACTACTTGTGTAGAACTCACCCATCTAAAATAAGAGATTTGATAAATTATTACTACATCTAGTAGTCTCAAAACTTCAGCTCTACCTACTTCTTTCATGTTCGGATTGAGTCGTCTTTACATTTGACGAACCGTGTTGGCATCTTCTTCTAAGTATATATGATGCATGCAAAGTAGGGGACTTATACCCGTTAAGTCTACCACTGACCATCCCAAAGCTTTCTTATGACTTTTCAAAAGATCAACTAGCATATGCTCTTGATGGATAGTCAATTCTGAAGAAATAACTATAGGGTACATTTCTCCCTCACCTAGAAAGGTGTATTTCAAATTATGGGGTAGAGGTTTCTTATCAGGGTTTGGAGCTTTTACTTCTGAGGACTCTACTTTACTCAAAAGTGGTCTTAGATTTTCAAAAGCTGGTACCTAGTTTCCTACAGACATGATTAGGCACATCTCCAACCAATCAATAACTACTCCTAATTCTTGGTTTAATATCGTGGAATTCAATTTCTCCTTGCTAAAGCAGATTACTTTTTCTAAAGGATCCTTAACGAATTCACGATCTACATAATTCAGGACTATAGTCTCAACTAAGTCCACTTCTTGTACATCAAGCACCTCTTTTTGTTGTTTGGTAACATAAAATATATTCGTTTCAAATTCAATATTACTAAAAGACATTTTCATGGATCCATTCCTGCAATTGATTAAAGCATTTGATGTTGCTAAAAATGGTCATCCAAGAATTACTGGTGTCTAATTAGGTGCAGATAAACTGGTAAGTGGTTGAGTATCTAGAATTATAAAGTCCACTAGAAAATAAAAGTTTTCCACTTATACCAGTACATCTTCAACTATACCACATGGGACTTTAATTGATCGATCTGCAAGTTGCAAAGTCACACGAGTAGGTTTCATTTCTCCTAAGCCCAATTGTTCATACACTGAATAAGGAAGCAAATTCACACTTGCTCCTAAATCAAGCAATGCTCGACTAGTTTAGTACTTCCCTATATAGCAAGATATAGTGGGACAACCAGGGTCCATATATTTGGGGGAGTACAACATTGTACTATGGCACTTGCTTGCTCAGTGAGAAATGCCTTCTCTTTCACATTCAATCCCCTTTTTACAGTGCATAACTCTTTTAGAAATTTAGCATAAGAAGGGATTTGCTTAATTGCATCAAGAAAAGATATATTGATTTTTACTTGTTTGAATATCTCTAGCAATTTAGCTGCTTGGGCTTCCTTCCTAGCTTTTAAAAATCTTTGGAGAAAAGGTGCTTTAAGAACATATTCCCTAGGCACTATCATTGGTTCATCATCCTTTTCTTTCTCCTTCCCCTCTTCCCCTTTCTTTTATCCTCTTTTGTGGACTCTACAATTATAATTGGTTGTTTTCCTGCCTTCTTACTCTCTTCCAACATTTGCTTAGGTTTTAACTCTTCTCTAGTTTCATCTCTCTTAGGATGAATGATTTTATCCACAATCTTACCACTCCTAAGCGTTGTGATGTTTTGTACTTATTCCACATTCTGAGGCACATTAGAAGACCCTTCAACTTGTTTAGCTTGGGCCACTGGGTTTGGACGAGGTTGAGCGGGAAATTGACCCTTTGGTTGTGCAGTCAATGTTTGAGTCAAAAGGGTCAATTGGCTCTTGACACCATCCAAATTTTTTTATTTTAGGCCCAAAGTGAAGACTGAGCGTTCATGAATTGTTGAAGTGTTTCTTTTGTGGACTTTTTATTTGGGGGAATATATGAAGCATGTGATTTTCCCACATTCTGAGACAATCCTGGATTAGGAATTGGAACTTAAGAAACTAGAGGATGAGAAGCATGATAAGGTTGTGGTATTTGGGCTCCCTCATTTCTCCAACTAAAATTTGGATGGTTCCTCACTACTGGAATATATACCTCAGAATAAGGATTTCCTCATAAAGTTTGTCCTTGATATGATTGGTGATATTGGTTTATAGCATGGATTGGGAGTTCACCAGATGGTTGGCCTTGTGCAACCTTTCTACAAATAAGGATACTAGGGCAATCATCTGTTCTAAGCGTCTAACTATCACATACTATACAATAGACATTTGCCACTGGTTCCTTTATGGCTTGTGTGTCCCTTTTGATTTTTAGGGTCTTAATTTCTCTGGTGAGTGTTGCTAGTTTTGCTTTGAGGTCATCAATTTCACTCAAATGATGCATACCTCTAGTTGGGATAACACTAACAGGTTGAGTGTTTTGAGATCCTGTGATATCCCAGGTTTGTGCATTCTTAGCTAAGAACTCAAAATATTCATAAGCTTTCTCAAGCGTTTTATCATAAAACTGCCCATTGCATATTGTTTCCACAAATTATTTAGTTGTGGCTTCAGTGAACCATAAAAGATACTAGTATGATGCCAAACTTCAAATCCATGGTGTGGACAAGAGTGTAGAAGAGTTTTGAATCTCTCCCAACTTTGATAAAAGGTCTCACCATGTTGTGGAGCAAAATTCAAAATTTGATGCTGTTTAGCATCAGTTCTGTTGAAGGGAAAGAATTTCTTTAAGAATTTGGCTTGCATTTCATCCCAAGTGCGAATGGAATTAAATGGTTGGAATTCATACCATCTAGCAGCCTTATCTTTCAGAGAGAAAGATAAAAGCTTAAGGTATACTAAATCTATTAGACATCCCTGATCCCTAATGGTGACACAAATGTTCCTAAAACGAGTTAAATGATCATATAGATTTTAAGAATCTATACCATGAAAAGTAAGTAACAATTGTATCATGCCAGGTTTAAAATTGAAGGCTCTTTGATTTTCCAACCAAACTATACAAGACTCAGGAGTATGCCTATCTTGCTGCAAGATATCCCTCATGGAACATCTAGCAACAACAGCTTGATCTTTAGCCATCTCTAAAGGTGGAATAGAAAGTCTAGGATTTTGAATTTCCTCTAAATGGTTTCAGATTCTAAAGAAGGAACTAAGGGTTCAGGACACCTTAATCTACCGTCTTCCCCACGAATCCAACTACTCATAAGCTAGGAGAATCACCTTTATAAAGGTACTGTGGTCTGGACCGGAAGCCTAGTGTCCGGACCACAGATTGCTACTCTGGGACCTAGAGAAGGGTTTTGATGGAAAAATTTTGAATTTTTCTCATTTAAATTTTTTTTATATATATGAAATAACAAATTAACTTTAAAATGAAAGTAACCCAAAAACTAAAATTTGGCTCCCCAGCAATGGCGCCAAAAACTTGACCACTTCTAGATATTGCGTCTAAACTAACTCCCAAGTGCAAAGGTGTGTGGGGTAGTTTTAACTCGGTGTATCCGAGGTTGAATCCACAGGGAACTTAAGTTTTTAGTTTTTAGGTTGCAACAGAAATTATTAATTTCAATTCACAGAACTTTAGGATTTTATAAATGCTAGATTTCTAGGGTTTTCAAAAAATTAAAATAAAATTAAGTAACACACTAACAACTACTTAATGAAATTCAAAGAATAAAAATTTTTTCATTTTTCACAAGAATACCAACTACTACTAATAGGATTCAACTAAAGCATAAATTGCGGAAAGTAAATAAGTTTAAAATTTTGAAACAACTAATTAACTAATTGAAGAATTAATTCGAATAACAATCACAATATCAAAGACGATTCTTGATTCAACTTTCAATTCTAGGTGGGTTAATTACTTCACAAAGGGATGTGCAAAAAACTATAACCTAAAGTTCACATAAAAGGAACAAATAGATTGGAAAGATATCTTTGTTTAGGGCTCTTAATTTCCCAATACTCAGTTTTGTATTCTCGTTTAGGATTATAAAATTGGAAATATATTCTATGATAACACTTGGGTTCAAATCCAATTTTTATGTTGTTCAAAAATATTACACAAATTTTAATCGAAAACCTTTACCAGTGATTATAGAGAATTTAGTCAAAGATTTTTGTTTTCGAAAGCTTTTGAAACAAATGAAGTTAGATTTGAAAGTTGTAGATCCTTACGCATGAGTTTTCGCAAATCATGCGAAGGGTCTACGCACATCTCATTGTTCATAATAACCCACCCTTCCTTGATTCATTGAATCAAGAAATAGGGTTTACGCTAGCAAGCTTTTAAGATGAACAAAAACAAATAGATTGCACATAAATCACTAAACTAAAGAATGAATTGCAAAGATAATATTATTAAATTGAAAAGTGAAGTACAACGTACTTTGAAGTCAAATCTGATATGTAACGATGTATGACAAAAGCTGTAATAAATTCTTACGAAAGCTCTGCAAAACTTCAAAAGCATTATTTCAACATTGAAAAACTCTCTAAAAGCTCTCTAAAACTCTTAAAAGGTCTGAAAATAAAGTAGGGAAGAAGTGTATTTTAGCCATACATCATATGATATATATAGTCTAACACCAAACCCTAAAAAGAGCTAAAAAACTTCTTGTGGCAGCACACTGTGGTTCAGACCACCCGACAGGGTCCAGACCACAGAACCTCTTTTTCTAAATTCTGTTTCCTCCTTCCAGCTTAGCCTTTGACCTGGTTCAGACCACTCGAGGGGGTCTCCAGACCACAATGTCCTTTTCATCATCTAGACCACTTTCATGACTACTAATTACGATTATTTCACCATTTTTCCTGCAATTTAGAAAATAAATTCCATAAGTAATAAAATAATAACAAAGCTCTAAAATTAATTATTTAAATGCATGAATAAATGTCAAAATATGGAGTTTGTAATTACACTTTTCAAGTGTAATCAATAAGTAAGTATAGTGATTTGGATTAATGGGAAGAAATTTACATGATCAAGAGGGTATACCCTCGTATAGAAAACGTTTATCTATTATACAAAACATTTATCTATTGCAGTCTATACAAAAGCTTGGGATTCCCCAACTGTTGCATAGCTCTATATTAGCATCATTGACTCTAAGTTCTACAAATTATAAGACTTTTGCTCTAACTTCACTTTTGATTTTCTCCACAATTCCATTAGAAGATGTTGAAATTCCTTTAAAGATTCGTGTATTTCTCTCCATTCAAATATTGTAAACCATAGCTGCCCAAGCAAACTTGTTCATGGTGTTCTCGCGAGTCCCTTTAGTTGAATTTCTTGACAGCCCAATCAACCTCAGCCATCCAGTTTCTTCTTGGTCTTTCAAAGCCACAAAGTTTATTAACAGTCTTCCATATCTCAGAAGAGAAGTTGCAGTCAAAGAATAAGTGCTCTACGATCTCCGATTCATGCTTGCATAGTTCACATCTATCATCACCAATTGCACCTTAACGAACTAGTTTATCGTTAGTATTTAGCTTCATTGTGATTCCAGTCCATAGGATAAAACTGTGCCTAGAATGTTTCTCGAGAACCAAACTAGTTTATGCCATGAGATTGTTTGGTGTTGCTGCCTTATTGCTCTCCAAGTAGAAGCTGAGGTGTACTCCATAGTTTTTGAAGCTATCTAAATAAATTGGTTAGGCTTGCTGCAATCTAGTTGTTGTTCTAATAAGTTGACAATTTCCTGCAACTCCCAAGTAGTTGGGAAAGGCTACTTCCATATACCATCTTTGATAACTACTGGGACCTTAGAGTTTGCTAATATGGCTACATCATGCTACTTTTGATCCATATTTAGGAATTAAAGGACCTTGGGGATGCCAATTACTAAACCATAGAAAATAGTCGCTCCATTTCCAATTTTGTATTGAGAAATGTTGATTGCAATGGATCTAAGTTTTAGGATCTTATGCCACGTCCATGAGCAATCCACAGGAATATTAGAAGTCTTTCCCTCTTAACAGGTATTTAAAGCACCAGTCTGACCACAGAGAATGCTTATTTGAGAAAATAGTCCAAATGTATCATAGCATGGCTACCATGTTCCATTCTGAACGCTTCTGAAGCCCAAGTCCTCCTTCTTTCATTCAATAATAGATATCTTCCCATGCAACTTTGCTTCTATGCTTCCTTAGTTCCACACCTGACCAAAGAAACCTTCTAAAAATCTACTCTATCATCTCACAAACTTTCCTTGGAAACATAAAATGCAAGCTCTAATAAATCTGAGTGCTGAATAATATTGATTTAATGAGAACAAGTCTTCTTGCATATGAAGGTGCACTATTTGCCCAGCTTCTTACTTTTGCAAGGATCTTATCAATAAGTGGCTGACAATCTTTGTAGGTGATTTTTATAGAAATCAGAGGAACCCCCAGGTATTTTACTGGCAATGATCCCAATTGGTACCCCAAGATTGAGTAGAGTTATTGCTTTACACTGTATTGTACTCATGCTATATATATTGTGCTTTTGGACTTATTAGGGAATAGCCCTGAAAATTTGTGGAATTCAGCTAATCCTCTCTTTATAGTTAAAAAGGAACTCTCATCAGGTTTAAAAGAATGAAGAGATCGTCTACAAAAGCAATATGGCTTATATATAATTCAGCACGGTTTGGATGGAATAAGAAGGTGTTTTCATTGACAGCCTTCTTCAACAGCCTTGAGAAGAACTCCATGACCAAAATGAAAAGATAAAGTGACATGGGTTCACATTACCTTAATCTTTTTACACAGGGTAGTAGCCAACCAATGAACCATTTATGCATATTGAAAATCGAGGTGTGGTGATATAGGTTTTGATCCAATTCATGAACTGTATAGGAAGATTTCAGTCTTCTAAGATTTTTAGCAGAAGTCTCCATGACACCAAATCAAAAGCTTTCTTTAAATCAATCTTGAGGGCACAACTAGGAGTTATGTTGGCATGATGGTAGTTCTGAACTAGCTCCTGCATCAAAACTATTTGGTTTGAGATTGTTCTACCCTTCATAAAAGCAGTTTGGGTTGGCCCTATGACATAATACAGCACTTTCTTCAATCTATTAGTAATTATTTTTGAGATACATTTACAAACAGTGGTGCAGCAAGAATTTGGCCTGAAATCATTCATAGTACTTGGGTTTGGGACTTTGGGAATGAGTGTAATAGCTGTAGCATTCACCTCTTTAAGCAGGCTGGAAGATTGGAAAAAGTCTTTTATTGCCCTAATAAAATCTTCACCCACAATATCCTAAGTGTGCTTGAAAAAGAAAGTTGTATATCCATCATGTCCTAGAGCCTTATTGGATGGGAGGGAGAACAGTGTTTCTTTGATTTCCTCATTGGACACTTAAGCTTGATAGAGTTTTAGTTCATTCTGTGGGATAGTAGGCTCCATTATACCAACAACTTGATCCATATCCACTTTATTTCCTTGCTCAATGCCTAAGAGGTTTCTATAGTAATCTACAACAATGCTTTTAACCACTTTATATTCCTTAATTCTCTTCCCATTCTGGTGTTGGATGGCTATAATTTTGTTTCGTGAACAATAGGCTTTGACTTTTTTGTGGAAGTATGCTGTGTTTTGATCCCCCAATCTGATAATGTTATCTCTGGCCTTTTGCTTGAAAAATGCTTCTTTAGTTAGTGCAAGATGAGTGTAATTAGCTATTGCCTCTTCTTCTTCTCTCCTAAGATCCACATTAATGGGAGTTCTTTGCAGCTTGATTTGGATGGATTCTATATGAGCCTTAGCCATACTAACTCTCTTTGAAAACTATATGATATGAAAGAATAAGAAAAATGAGAGCTTCTCTCTCTAGAATTTTCTCTCTCTAAAAATCCATGGCCGATTCACCTTCAACCTCTCCTACATCAAAAGCTCTCTTGTCCCTAATCTCATCCTCTTCCGTTTCAGTCCAAAGCAATGTCAACCTTAGCTCGGTTGGGGTAGAAGAAGTTAAGTCATGCTCCCTAGCCACGGGTTCTAGCAAGATTGCCAATGAGAAGCAAGCCGCAAGCTGGCAAAAAGAATGTATAGGGCTGGATGATACCTCCTTGCAAGTCTCATCCATCCCTATTCCTTCTCTCCATTGTCAACCATTGAAAGATGAAGAAGCAAACTTAAAGGCTGATTGCATTCGGGAAGGTATAGTCCAAGATGAGAACACCTTAAGGCTTTCATCTTCCTCTATTCCATCTCAGCATGATGAACAGCAAGATCTTCAAAGCAAGACCCTTTTTCAAACCATTGAGAAGTTGCGAGCTGAGATTGAGGTGCTAAAAAATTCCTACAATGGAGAAGGGCTGGTCACCCGTGAGGCAAACACTCCCAGCAAATCAGAAAATCCTAAAGAAGTGCAATGGAATCAAAAGAAGAATGATAGAGGTAAGTCTCCTCTTAGCCCCGCAAAAGTTGCTTCTCCATTGTCCAACACTTCCTCGGCTTCCAACCTACCTGAAATGAAGAAGATGATGTTCCATAACTCCTATGGACCTCATGTACCTGATCCTTTAGTCCTTTACCCGGTTAACACCAATACCCAAGAGATAAACCTACATAAGTCAACTTCCCAATTACCTATACAACCTGCCACAAGTCAGCACACAAATACCAACCTTCCTACTCCTGTGCAATGCCCCTCCCACTTGGTTATTACCCACGCTAGCCCGCCAAAACCACCTCATTCAAATCCCATTAACCAGCCACTCAACCTTTCACCCTTAACCGAACCAAATAACCAAGCTCACCTAGTTAATGAAACCAAACCAGATTTAAAACCAACTGAAATAAACAACCTGCCAAAGCCTACATGGGCACAACTCTTCAATTCCAACCGTGTCAAAACTAATGGGTCTATGCTCAAGTTTATTCCCCCTCAAAATAACCGTGGCACCTCCAAAGCACCAGTCTCCTTCTCACCAGAAGAAGTTGCCGAGGACTTGAGGAAATGGGACAATGCTATAGTCGGGCATGTGCTAGGTGCAAAGCCTCCTTACAAGCTGATGGAGCAATTTATTGAACGAAGGTGGAGAGCCTTTGGCCATGTTGAATTGTTCATCCTCAAAGCTGGTCTTTTCATCTTTAATTTCCAAGATGAAGAAACTAAGCTCAAGGTTTTGGAATTGGGACCTTGGAGTTACTATGGTAAACCTTTGATCTTAAGGCCATGGTCTCCTAATGAATTCTATGATAGAGCAAGCCCTGAAGTACTTCCAATTTGGATCAGATTTCCTCACCTAAAGCTCCACCTTTGGTCGGCAAGGTCATTGAGCAAGATTGCTAGTCAACTTGGTAAACCATTGTTCACGGATAGAATGACAGCTCAAATGCAAAGACTTGCTTATGCAAGAGTATGCATTGAAGTGGATAATCAAGCTACATTCCCATCCTTTGTTGAAATTGAGGATATCAATGGAGTGGTGTATCAACAACCAGTGGAGTATGAATGGATCCCCATAATCTGGGAAGGATGCAAACAATTAGGCCACAAAATAAGTCAATGCTCTAAGAATGTTACTCAAAAATGGAGATCGGTAGCTAAGCCTAAAGTTAACCAGCAAGCTCCCAATGAAGCCGAATGCTCCACACATGCTAGCTCCGATGATCCTCAAATAGAGAAGGCTCCAAGCAATTTGGAAGAACACAAGTCCCTAATGTTGCAAGAAGCCGAGGCTCAGCTTACCTGCCCAATGGAATTGCATGAAGAAGCTCCACTCAATACCACTCCATTAGCAATTCAAAAGCCTAAAACCAGCCAAGAGGATGTCTTATTATTGCAGCACATATATGAATTTTCAGAATTGGCAAGTGATGATGATAAGGATCGGCCTTCAACTCCTTCCTATGATAAAAAAGGATTAGAATTTGAAATGAATTCTGATTTTCAGCTTTCAAAGACACAACGCAAGAAACAAAGGAAGATGATGTTTGCTGTTGAGAGAAAGGAAAAGGCACTACATGCCAAGTTCTCGGGTTCCTCCTCCAAATCCAAATGAATTTCGGAGCTTGGAATGTTAGAGGCCTCAATTGGCCCTTAAAACAAGCTGAAGTTAGGAAATTGATCAAGAACTCTTCCTTCAACCTAGTTGGCCTTCTTGAAACCAAGGTACAAAGTTGTAATGTAGAAAAAGTTTGCAAGTCTATAAACCCTTCTTTTTGCTATGTGGGGAATCACTCCATTGATACACCTGCCAGAATTTTATTTTTGTGGGATCCTTCAATTGTTAAAGTTCAAGTTATTGCAAGTACCAGTCAATCAATCTTTTGCCATATTGCTTACCATGCAATTTCAATTGAATTTTTTGCAACTTTTGTGTATGCCTCAAATGATAAGGCAACCAGAGAGCTTTTGTGGAAAGATCTTCAAGCTAATTATGACATGATTGGGACAGCTTCTCCTTGGATCATCTTGGGTGATTTCAACGTAGTCAAAGATGAAAAAGAGAAGAGAGGAGGTAGGGGAATTGATAAAAATGCAGTTAATAGCTTTAATTCATGCCTTGAAGCTATTGAAGTGGTTGACTTAAGATTCTCTGGATGCTACTACACTTGGAGCAACAAACAAGAAGATGGAAGTAGTATCTTTAGCAAGCTTGATAGAGCACTTGTGAATGAAAAATGGCTCACTCGCTTTCCAAACTTAGAAGCCTTCTTCCCTAATGCTTGTACCTCGGATCATAGCCCCATTGTTGTAAGCATTCGGCCCAATGCCCCAACCGGTAAGAAGCCTTTTAAGTTCTTCAATTATTGGTTAAAGAACAAGGAGTTTAACAAAGTGGTAGAGGAAGCATGGAGTACAAGAGTTTCGGGCACCCCTATGTTTAAGCTAGCTTCCAAGCTCAAGTCACTTAAGGAGTCTCTAAAGGCATTCAACTTCAAGCATTATGGAGGGATCTCGGTCAAAGTCAATGAAGCTAAAGCCAAACTTGAAGCCATCCAATACGAATTGCAACTCAAGTCTAGCCCCAATCTTCTCGAAGAAGAAAGCAAAGCTCTTGAAGACTACTTGCACCTTGCTCAAGCCGAGGAGGCTTTTTACAAGCAAAAAGCTAGAGACAACTTGGGAAGGCTAGGGGACCAAAACACTGCCTACTTTCATAGAAAAGTAAAAGGCCATTGTTCAAGGAACAAGATTCTTTCAATCCAAGATGATCTTGGCATAAGGATTGAAGATTATGGTAAGGTCAAAGAAATTTTTGTTGATTACTACAAGAGGCTTTTGGGAACTCCCTTCCAATATCCGCAAGATGCAAAGGCATATGTGGATAGCATCATGCACACATCCTTGCCATCACAACTCCTAGATTCTCTTGAGGATGAAGTCTCGGATGAGGAGATAAAGGCCACTCTCTTCTCTTTGCCAAGTCACAAAGCTCCTGGGCCTGATGGATACACTTCCTATTTCTTCAAGAAGACTTGGAATATTGTTGGGGAAGATTTTACTAATGCTATCAAGTCCTTCTTCAATTCGGGTAAGCTCCTAAAGATGATCAACACCACAAGCATTGCCCTAATCCCTAAAGTCCCTAATCCAAGCAAGGTAGCAGATTATAGACCCATTTCTTGTTGCAATACAATTTACAAATGCATTTCTAAAATCATTGCTAATCGGTGTGTATCCAAGTGCATATCCAAGAATGAAGCGTATCCAAGAATGAAGTATATGGTGTGGCTGCAACATGGAACGCCATCCGCGAAAAAAGCAACAAGGTACCTTGGCATCACTTGATTTGGTTCAATCAACATATTCCTAGACATAGTTTCATCCTTTGGCTTGCCATTAGAGAAAAACTTTACACCAAAGATAGAATGGTTAATTGGGGAATGAGCATTGATCCAACTTGTGTATTATGTGGAAATGAACTTGAAACCGTGGATCATATTTTCTTCAAGTGCATATTTGCGGCTGAGTTGAGAACCATCATTCTAAGGAAATGCTCTATTGTCAAACCTACACAAACTTGGAAAAGGGAAGTTGCATGGGCCATGGGCAAATTTAGTGGGAAGCAACCATGTCGTGTGCTCTATAAGCTTGCTTGGGCCGGTTTGGTCTATCACATTTGGGAAGAAAGGAACAAGAGAATCTTCAAAGGGCAATCTACACCTATGGCAGCCATTGTGCATGGAATCCAAAATGAAGTTAGAAGAAAGTTCTCCCAATCTCATGTCATGTTGGCTAATGTAAATTCTATTTTGCTTAATAGTTGGGGAATAATAATCCACTAGTTGTTATGTAATTGCACCACGGGGGAATGCCCCCAAGACATTGTACATAATTTCCTGTTAATCCAAAATACGCTTACTTACCAAAAAAAAAAAAAAAACTCTCTTTGAGATCTTCTCATACTTTTCCTTGTTGAAAGTCTTCAAATCAACCTTTAAAGCTTTCAGTTTAGCACAAAGTCAAAACATAGGAGTACCTTTCACTTGCCCTGTCCAAACTCTTGCAACCAATTCTTTAAAATCATGATGCTTGGTCTAGAAATTAAAAAACTTGAAAGGTTTCTTCCTTGAAGCAATGTTGTTTGACTTGTATTAGGATTGGACTATGATTAGAGAGACCATTTGGCAGGAAGACAACTTCTGAATCAAGGTAAAGGCTTAGCCAAGCTTCATTTACCAGGACTTTATCTAGCTTGCAAGCAATGACTTTGTCAAGCTTCTGCCTATTACCCCAAGTGTAGAATTGGCCTGAGAATCTTAATTCAAAGGCTGTTGTATCCTCAATGCATGAGCAGAGGTCTTGTGAGGCATTAACATCTACTGGTGCACCTCCCTTTTTTTGTTTTCATCCTTTACCACATTGAAGTCCCCAACCATTACCCATGATGTACTATCCCTAAGTGTATTGCAGCTATTTCAGTTCTTTCCATAAGTCTTTAGTGGTTGCAGTGTCATTGTCAACATAGATGAAGAAACCATGGAAGTTGATAGAGCAGGCTTATTACATATCTTGCATAATATGAGCTGATGGGAATTATATAAAATCTGCACTTCTAGAACAGAGGGGTCCCACAAAAGAATGATCCTAGCAACATTTGTAGTACTACAATTACCAAAATAATCAAAATTTTGATTTATAGCTTTACATACCTTTTGTAGGATATGCTATCTAACCTTAGCCTCAATGATACACAAAATATTAAGAGAGGTCTCCCTAATAAACTTCTTGGATTCTGTCTACTTTAAGGTGCTATTGATACCTCTTATATTTCATGTTGTAAACTTCATTTCAGCAAGTATAAGGGAGAGCCTTTGGCCTGGATTACTTTCTACTGCAGTAAATTCCTATTTTTGGCTTTTTTCTTTTTGGATGGTTGCTCATTGGACTGAGGGCTATTGTCTTTTGAATCATTACCATTGGCTAGACTGCTAGAATTTGCCTGTCTCTTATTTATTTGGCATATTTTAGCTAGGGAATTACTTGCATCTATTGTAGCTTCAGTTGAATTATTTGTTGTCTAAGTTGAACTTGGATCTTCTACTGCAATAGATGGTAGCATTAGTTTTGACTCAACGACTAGAGATGTTTCATTTAACCCAATGCTTTTATTCAATTGATCTACAGTAGTTTACATCAAACTATTTTCAATGGCTAGTGGACAAGCCACAAGGGGTTGCACAACCTCTTACTACATAAGCATCTCAAACTTATTTGGTGCTAACTGAATTGCATTTATAGGCTCAGGTGGCTTCTCTGTAGAGTCTTGATTCCTCTCTTGAGGGGCTGCTACTGATTCCTCATTAGGCTGTTTGGCTTTTGGTTTCCATTCTTGCCTGACATACTTTATACATGAAGATGTCTTGTGGCCAAGGGCTTTGCAATACTCCCAGCTTGCTGGTAGCCACTTATATTCCACCTTCTGGACATACTCAATATTATTTGCTAAGCAAATATTTATCTCTTGTGGAGGGCTAGTTCCTGTTTCAATTTTAACACGAATCCGCACATAAGCCAGCCTTTGCTTGGTTGCTGTCATCTTATCAGTGAATAAAGGGATTCAAACTACACTGGCAATTTTGCTCAAAGATTTCGCAGACAATAAATGTAGCTTTAAACAGGGCAATCTTTTCCACATTGGAACAGTAGTGATGTCATCTCTATCATAGGAACAAGTAGGAGACCAAGGTTTCAACAGTAGTGGTTTGTCAAAGTAAGACCATGGCCCCATTTCAAGAACACTTTGTTTGATTTCCTCATTCTCAAACTTAAAGATAAATACACCAGTTTTTAGTATGTATAGTTCTATATTCCCAAGGTTTTCCATCTCTTTTCAACATATATCTTCATTTGTTTAAAAGTTGGTTTGAGCCCAAGTACATACCCAACTAAAGAGTTGTCCCAGTGGGCTAATTCATCAGCTACTTCTTATGCTGTAAATGAAACTAATGGTCCATTCTCTAAAAGAGTGGGCTGGATATATTCTAGACTTACTTAGTCCTTTTCTCTTTAAGTCTGTTTGAAGCAAATAGCTTAGCCCATTTAAAATTGGGCGTTATGTTAACATTAGATGTGGGTTGGTTATTC
This sequence comes from Vitellaria paradoxa, assembly GCA_019916065.1. NCBI lineage: Eukaryota > Viridiplantae > Streptophyta > Magnoliopsida > Ericales > Sapotaceae > Vitellaria > Vitellaria paradoxa. The sequence goes on along the minus strand of CM034243.1, from coordinate 21,669,005 downwards.
AGATTAGGAAGAGAGGGAAACTCCATTTCATTTTTAAAATTCAAACTCTAAGGGCATAACCCATCAGATAGAAGAGGCCTACCATTACCCAGATTCATGTATTGCCTCTCAAACATAAAGATTGCATGCGTAGCTTGCTCTCAACTGAACCCAATTTTGATTAATTTAGAATTAAGCTACGATCGAGGGCTACTTTTGTATGCCATTAATGTAGATTTGAGGGTAGAGTTGGGTCAGTTGACTGGCAAAACATGGCTGCACTTTCTAAGGCAAGGAAAAGAGTTATTGGACTACCCTTTGGTGGATTCATTACTAAGTATATATGTAAGAGGAAAATGATTTTTGAACTTGGAGAGCAGGTTGCTAAACCTATGGGATTCATCACTGCATCTTCTAGAAAGAGGAGTGCAAGCCAGAAGAAGAGAAAGGAAGGGGCTATCACTATAGAATTCAATGGAGAAAATGCATGACAAATGGGAGAGGTTAATGTAAAGATTGGAGAAGTTAGGCAGGCCCAGTACTTCATCAAACAAGAGTTGCAGAGCAAAGAAAAAAGAATTGCAACCATGGAAGCCATCTTGCTATTTTAGTACCCTCTTCTGAATCTAAACCCCCCAGTGTACAGTCTTCACCTTAGCTAGATGATCCTCCTCCAGAACAATAGAGTTCTTAAGACGTGTTTTTGTTTTGTCTCCAACTCTGGTCATTAGATAGGTATTTTGTAGTGTCTTTTGTTTTAGTTTGTTGGGAGACTTAACTGTGGTGAATGTTTTGATAAATTTGGAAGCAAGAAATTTTTGTTAAATTGCTGAATTGGAAATCGTGTCTGGGACAGAAATTCACTAATTAATGAAAGAAGTTACTTTCTAGTTCAAATTTGGTTCAATTGTGTACATGGTTGCTTAAAGTTCATTCTTGAGAATTTCTAACCACTTCTAAATAGTGCGTCTAAACTAACCCCCAAGTATAAAGGCGTATGGTGTAGTTTTAACTCAGTCAGTCCAAGATCGAATTCACAGAAAACCTAAGTCTTTAGTTTTTAGGTTGCAACAGAAATTTTAAGTTTAAATTCAAAGAAAATTTTAAGGTTTGATGAACAATAAATTCTAGGGTTTTCAAAAATTTAAAATTAAAAATAAATAACAAACTAACAATTAATTAATGGAATTTAGAAAATAAAATTTTTTGTTTTTTGCAAGATTAACAACTACTACTAAGAGAATTCAACCAAAGCATCAAATACTCAAGATAAACAAATTTAAAATTTCAAAGCAATTAATTTACTAACTAAAAAAAAAATTAATCCAAGCAACAATAACAATATTAAAAATAATTCTTGATTCAACTTTCAATTTCGGATGGTTTATCACTTCACAATAGGATGTGTTAAATGCTACAATCTAAAGTTCACGTAGAAGAAACAAATAGATTAGAAAGATGTCTTCATTTAGGGTTCTTTAATTTCCCAATACTCAGTTTTATATTCTCATTTAGGATTATAAAACCGGAAAAATATTCTATGAAAACATTTGGGTTCAAATCTAATTTTTAGTTCGTTCAAAAATATTAAACAAGTTTTAATTAAAAACCTTTACCAGTGATTACAGAGAATATATAGTCAAATATTTTCGTTTTCAAAAGCTTTTAAAACAAACGAAACCAGATTTGAAAGTTGTAGATCTCTATGCATGAGTTTTCACAAACCATGTGAAGGATCTACATACATCCTATTGTTCGCAATAACCCACCCTTCCTTGATTCGTTGAATCAAGAAACTAGGGTTTATGGTAGCATGCTTTTAAAATAAACGAAAACAAACATAGTGCACATAAATCACGAAACTAAAGAATGAAATGAAAAGATAATATTATTAAAGTGAAAAGCGAAATATAACGTACTCTAAAATTGAATCTGAAACGTAACGATGACTGACAAAAGTTGTAATGAATCCTACAAAAGCTCCACAACACTTTAAAAGCATTCTTCAACCATTGCAAATCTCTCTAAAACTCTCAAAAAGTCTGAAAACTAAAGTAGGGTAGTTGTCTCCCTTGGCCATACATCATATGATATATATATATATATATATATATATGCTAACTCAAAACCCTAAAAATAGCTGAAATAACTTCACGTAGCAGCACACTGTGGTCCGAACCACCCGATGGGGTGTCGAACCATAGAACCTTTTCTTCTATGTTTTGCTTCCTCCTTCCAACTTAGCCTTTGACCTGGTCCGGACCACCCTAGGAGGTGTCTGGACCATAGTGTCCTTTTCATCCTCTAGGCCACTTTCATGGCTTCTAATTTCGATTATTTTGCCCTTTTCCCTGCAATTAAGAAAATAAATACCATAAGTGATAAAATAATAACAAAACTCTAAAATTAATCACTTAAATGCATCAATAAATGTCAAAATATGGAGTTTGTAATTACACTTTTCAAGTGTAATCACACCCCCTAACTTGAGCGTTGCTAGTCCTTAGCAATGCCTTTATTGAAATGAAATGAAACTACTATCCTATTTCTCTTTTCGTTGGAAACACGGCTACACTTATCTAAGTGCAACAAGCCTTTTAAACCCCTAGGTTCCCCTTAGTGGACGAGTGAAGTCTCATGAGGGTTTGCAGTGAATCTACCCACAAAATTCCTAAACTAATCCAATGGATGGTAATTATCATTTCAACAACTCTTGATTTAAGTTCAATATGAATTAGGTAACAAACTTTTAAAACGTCATATAAACTCTCCCAATGTGAATTTAACTCATCTACTTTTCAACCATCTCATTTCAAACATGCCAATTCATATCATTCAATCAAAATAGTCATCAAACATACTTGAAAGACTACGGTCTCGACTTCAAATCTCACCAAGTTGGTCACTCAATTAAAATAAAGTCACTCGAAAAGGGTTAATCTCACGGTTCATGCAAGATTGCAATGTCAAATAAATGCAATAAACCCAACCAAGACGTGACTGAAAGAATTAATGCATAGAGTGTTTCATAGCTTCATGAATGGAATGTATCAATACTTTACAAGACAACTATCATTGATCACATGAAATAACTCAATGCCCTTCTAAGTGTCTTTCACCTAAAGTCCATTAGGTCTTTACTAGGTTGTAACTTAGCCAAAGGGGTATCGGTTGGACAAATAAAGGATAGGGAAAATCAAAGTGCATGTCTAAGGATAGTGCAAGGCAATATCCCCCCCAACTTTTCCTTTTTATACTTCTTCAGAACCCAATATTGAAGCCCAATCAAAATTTTCTCTTTTTCTCTTTCCTTTTTTTTCAGTGGGACCAATAATAAACTTTTGAAGTAATAGATCTCTCTCCATTTCTTTTTTTTTTTTGAATTACCATAATTTCCCATCACAAATTCCTCTTTTATTGACCTTTATAGAATTGCACCAAAATCCTAAGACATACCAAGGTTGGTTTACCTATACATCTAAGGTTAAAAGGGACATAAATGTGGCTAAACAAGAAAGAATTTCATTTATTTAAAGGCTTCAAAGTGGCTCAAAGGGTTATGTAAATCAAAGGAAAGTTTCAAGCCTTCAAAATTAAGAAAGAGGGCCTAATATCACTCTCTAGGTTAATAACACTTTATCAGAAACACTAATCTACACATGTAAATCAACAAATAACATCTTGTGCATTTAATACCAAAGCAAGTTAATGTAATGAAGCTATTCAAAGAAAGTGAGATGAAAGAATTTAAAAAGATTATAGTAAAACCCTCAAGAGCAAAAAGTTAGGCTGAAAAACTCACATAATGTAGGGTTTTAAGTCTCTACCTATGTCTTGGCATATTTGAGTGACTAAATCTCATAAATTCCAATCCTTGACACATTTTCAACTCAATGATTTTAAGTGATAAGTTTGCAACATATTAGAAAATTTTATAATTAATTTTTAAATTAAGTTCCCCATTCACAATTGAAAGCAAACCATTTGTTATTTACATGAATCATACCATCATTGGATTAAGTCCTAAAACATTCACTAGTCACTAGTGTACCATGGGTAACATAAACACATGACTACCCCCCAACTTAAGATGCACATTGTCCTCAATGTGTGCAGAGTAAGAACAATGGTAAAAATGTAAGGTAAACAGGTGGTGTGCATATGTCATGGTTCCCCCCAACTAAGGTGTAGGTGACTAACGATATTAATGAAATAACATAAATAAAATCAAAATAATAGAATTAACATAAAAAAAAAAGATTAAGAATTACCTTATGTTGGCTTCAAATTGAGCTAATGCATTATGAAAATCACAAATGGATTGCAGTGAAATCTCAAAGTCATCATGCTGGTTTGACTCACTGGAATTGTCATCGCTCTCACTAGACTCAGCGTCAGTGTGAAAGCTCTCATCAGACACATTCTCAGTATCAATACTATCAGTGTTAGGCACGTCTTCCAATGGTGGCATATCTTGGTAATCAGAAGGTAGACTCTCCTCAGATCTTACTTTGGCTTCAATGTCAGTGTCGCAAGTAGGTGTGTTAGTCCACTCATCATATGTGTTTATTTTAGCCCAGTCCATTTGCAAAAGAAGATCGAGGACAACATTATTCCACCCCTACCCCTCAAGAAATTGATAAGGTTTAATATGAACAAGGGGAAGAAAAATCAGTGGCAAAAGTAAAGAGTTACTCTCTAGGAAACACTCATCAAGCCACATGTCCAAATCAACCTCTGAACTTTCTGAGTCACTCTCATCACTGGACATATAAAGTGTAAATTCCCACTTACATTTCCTACCAATTAAAGTCTTAGGGTTTTTTTTTTTTTTTTTCTGATTAGAGTTATCCTCATTAAAACCAGACATGATGTGCCTGTTCTTACAAAAAGTATAGAAATAGAGTTTAAAAGCATAAATAAACAATTTTGTTCCAACACAAAGCAATATCAACATTCAACACAGATATAAAAAAATAAATAAATCAAGAAAGAGAACAAATAGAAAATAAAGATCAAAGGCAATCAATAAACAATAAATTAACACATCAAAATAGTCAAGATCTCTATACATTAGTACAAGCCACTAAAATTAATTACAGAGTTTTAGGAAAATCAAATAAAGCAGTGAAACTAAATCCTAAACTTTCAAAATGAGAACAATGATCAAGAGAAAATAAATATCCAGTCACTGTGGAGGTGGAGGTGGATGTGACTCTCTGATGTGATCCAAGATGCTCTGCAAAAGGTGACCCTATGTTTATTGAGTCTAATGAATGCACAGTAGAAGTTGTTGGTCATCCTCCTGATTCTGCTCTAGATGACTAATATAATTTGGGCAGCTAACTCAGCAATAGTGACCTCCTGCGTTTCCTTCTCCTCTGGCTCCTCTGGGGCCTGTGGTGGTCCACCTTCCTCTACCACATTCTCTTCCATCTTTCTCTTCTTGTTCTTTGACATGAGACCTCAAGATTTGAAGTAGGATGTGATGTTGAAAGGCTGCAATCCTGAGCTAGGGGCATATCATCAATAATGTGGGCCCCTTTTCTCCTAAAGATCTCTGTAAGGGCCCCTCCAAAAGGTAAGGCAACTAAGGCTCCTAGGTGTTCATATGTGTAAGCCATTTGGTGCCAAATGTATGAGGGCAAGTCAATGGTTATCCCAGTCCCAATGGTATAGATCAGGCGAGCCCTAAGTGGACTATAATATGAAATTCCTATTCTAGGGCAACAGATTTGTGCAAGAAAACATGTGGAGTGCCTAGTATTTATCCTTAAGTGCTGAAACTGGCTTCCTATACTCCCCAGCCACTCCTGGTCCTCAAATGGAATCTCTAATGCTATGATGGGTAATGGTGGGTACCATCAACGGGATAGGTGAACTCTAGGTTTTGGACTCAAGGTAACTAAAAGACTTAGGGAAAATCATCTAGTGTGACTGTGATCTTAGCCCCCTGAACCCAGCTAATGATCCTTTCTCTACACCTCCTCCTAATAATGGAACCTTCTTTTACATTGGCAAAGAATTGCCTAACTACATCAACTGCATGATAGGCATGGAACTTAGTAATATTGAGCCACCGCTGGCCCTCAAAATTCTGCTCTAACATGAACTCCTCACGCCTAAAATGGTCTATCTCCCAAAAATGCTCTATTACCACATGTTTATGCCCCCATATATAATCATAGTGATGTTCTGCTTCTTCTCTCCAAAATCAGTTTCTATCAAAGGAGGTGGACCCTAGTTGTCTATTGGCATTACATTTGACTCGTGGGGCCATGATAGCTACAAAAACACACAAAGAATATATTGAATTAATCAAATGTTCAATTCCTATGTCCACACAGGTTCAGTGGCCCACTTCTATTGATAAAAATGTAAATAGAAAACCAAAGTGAATGGGTCATATGTTAGTCTAGGTGGCCATACAACATCCACCAAAAAGGGGTCCATTTACACAAATTCTGAACACAAAGTAATAAGAAAACATTTGAAATTGATTGAGCAAGAAACAGATAAAAATTTTAGGGTCTAGTGGACCCACGGACCCAACCCATGGACCCAAGTGATGACCCACGGTGTAGATGGTGTTGGGGTATGATGAAATTCACTCAAAATGAGCAATTTCCATGTACCTATTGTTTGAAATCCAAAATGGGATTCAAACTTGAAAGAAATTGGGCACCCTTGGTGAAAATAAGCTCAGGTTCAACAAAATTTGTAAAAATTACGACCTAGGGTTTGAAATGGAAAAGAAGCTTACCTTAGACCGATTGTATGAAGAGATTGGAGTGAACTTTTGATTAAAACTCCTTAGGGAAGCCTGAATGTGAAAGATTCTCAAAGTATGGGAAGTGGAATCAGAAGGAAAGTGAGAGGGTTATGAAATTTTTAAAGTTAAAATAGCCAATTGGGCTGTTAAAAGAATCGCAAGGTTCGGACCAACCGTGGGGTGTCTGAACCACAGAAAGTTGGGCATCCATTTTTTTTTCACAGAAAACACGCTGTGGTCCGGGCCATTGGTCTTGGGGTCTGGACCATAGAATTGGATATTTGAAGTTTTTTTTTTTCAAAAACCAAGAAGGACTTAAACTCACAATTGAAAACCTAAAACAAAATAAAAATTAAAATCTACCCTAACCCTAAATATAACAAAATACAACACTTTGCTAATCATGGATTACTCATAGGATGGAGGATCTAGAAGATCCCACGATTCAATCAAACCAATGAAATTTTCTAAATAGGGTTTAAGTTTATGCCCATTGACTTTAAATCTATTCCTATTTTTTCAGATTTTCTATTTCAACAGCCCCATGTTCAAAAACATATTTCATGATAAATGGGCCAGATCACTTGGATTGCAATTTACCAGGGGATAAATGAAGTTGTGATCGATAAAGTACTTTCTGACCCTCATGAAAGAAACGTATCGCAATATATTGGTCGTGTACTTTCTTCATCTTTTATGGAAATTTGAGCATTCTCATAGGCGTCATTTCTTAATTCCTCCAGTTCTGCAATCTGAAGTTTACGATGAAGCCTGGCCTCATCAATATTATCATTGAATTGTTTAATGGCCCAATATGCCTTATGTTCTAATTCGACAAGTAAATGGCATGACTTCCCATAAACTAATCTATATGGTGACATCCCTAGGTTTGTTTTATAAGTTGTACGATTTCTACTTGGCCACTTGTCTGTGGGTGGTACGATGTACCAACTTTATGAACTACACCAAATTTAAGCAATAGTGTTCCCATAGGATGATTACAGAAGTGTTTTCCTCCATCACTAATAATTGCCCAAGGTACTCCAAAATGCGAGAAAATATTCTCGTGGAGGAATTTAAGCATGACTTTATAATCATTAGTTCTAGCATCAATTGCTTCAATCCATGTAGACACATAGTCAACCCCAACTAAGATACATTCATACCCACGTGAAATTGGGAAAGGACCCATGAAATATGTTCCCTAACAATCAAACACTTCTAAAATAAGAATAGGGGAAAAGGGCATCATATTTCTATGTTAAACTCCCCCAGCGTTGGCATCTATCATATGTGGTGCAAAAATGATGGACATCTTTAAACAATAAAGGCCAATAGAATCCATATTGAAGGATTTTTGCAGCTATTTTGTTTGTGGAAAAATGACCACCATAAGCTTGGGTATGGCGGAACTCAAGTATGCTAGGTACTTCCTACTCAAGGATACAATGTCGAATCACTTGATCGGGGCAATACTTGAATAAGTAGGGATCATCCCAAAAGAAAACTCTAACATTTCGTAAGAATTTCTTTTTATCCTTATAGCTCTATTCATTTGGGATTTTTCCTGTCACTAGGTAATTGGTAATATCAGCATACCAAGGAGGATTGGAGGCTGTTATTGCTTCTATGTTAAAAAATTGTTCACCCAGGAAGCTATCATTTATTTGAGTTTTATCATTTGGGTAAGCTTCTACCGGTAAACATGACAAGTGATCTGTTACTACATTCTCAACACCTTTCTTATTTATTTCAAGGTCAAACTCTTGCGAGAGTAAAATCTAATGGACTGATCTTAGTTTAGCCGCTTGCTTGGTCAACAAGTAATTAAGAGTTGAATGATCATTAAACACTATAACTGTTGAACCAATGAGATAAGAACGAAATTTTTCAAGGGCAAAGACAACTACTAGCAATTTTTTTTTAGTTGTCATGTAATTTTTCTGCGCACCATTCAGAGTTTTACTTACATAGTAAATGACATGCGCCTTTTTGTCTTTTGCTGTCCTAGCATAGCTCCAATAGCATGGTCACTTGCATCACACATAAGTTCAAAGGAAAGTGACCAATCAGGAGGTTGAAGTATAGGAGCTGTGGTTAGACAACCCATAAACTTATCAAAAGCCTTTTGACACTGTGGAGTCCATTCAAATGGGGTATCTTGCATTAATAATTGACACAAGGGCTTTGAAATTTCATGAAAAGATTGAATGAACCTTCTGTAAAACCCAGCATGCCCCAAAAATGGTCGAATATCTTTCACAGATTGAGGATTGGGAAGTTTTTGAATCAGTTCTACTTTAGCTTGATCTACTTGGATGCCTTCTTTAGATACTATATGCCCTAACATAATTCCTTAGGTGACCATAAAATGGCACTTTTCCCAATTTAGCACTAAGTTCTTTTTCTCACATTGCATCAAAACTAAATCAAAGTTCTTTAAGCACTGCTCAAATGAGTCACCATAAACAGAGAAATCGTCCTAAATACATTGACAATTTCTTCTACCATTTCACTAAAAATACTAATCATGCAGCGCTGAAAGGTAGCAGGAGCATTGCACAGGCCAAAGGGCATCCTCTTGTATGCGAAGGTACCAAAAGGACAAGTGAAAGTAGTTTTAGCTTGATCCTCTAAGGCAACCTCTATTTGATTATAGCTCGAATAGCCATCCAAAAAGCAATAGTAAGCATGTCCGCTTACTCTCTCTAGAACTTGATCTAAGAATGGAAGAGGAAAGTGATCTTTTCTTGTAACTGCATTGAGCTTTCTATAGTCAATGAACACTCGCCAACCAGTTTGTATTCGAGTTGGAACTAACTCATTATTCTCATTTTGAACGACTATAACTCCTAATTTCTTAGGAACTACTTGTGTAGGACTCACCCATTTAGAATTAGAGATTGGATAGATTATTCCCACGTCTAGTAGTTTCAAAACTTCAACTCTAACTACCTCTTTCATGTTCAGACTGAGTCGTCTTTACATTTAACAAACCGGTTTGGCATCCTCTTCTAAATATATATGATGTGTGCAAAAAAGAGAACTTATACCCGTTAAGTCTGCCACTGACCATCCAAAATCTTTCTTATAACTTTTCAAAAGATTAACTAGCATATGCTCTCGATGGATAGTCAATTCCGAAGAAATAACTACAGGGTATGTTTCTTCGTCACCTAGAAAAGCGTTCTTTAAATTATGGGGTAGAGGTTTCCTATCAGGATTAGGAGCTTTTACTTTTGAAGACTCTACTTTATTCAAAGGCGGTCCTAGATTTTCAAAGGCTAGTACCTAATTTCCTACAGACATGATTAGGCACATTTTCAACCAATCAACAACTACTCCTAATTCTTGGTTTGACGTCGTGGAATTCAATTTCTCATCGCTAAAGCAAATTGCTTTTTCTAAAGGATCCTCAATGAATTCACGATCCACGTAATCCTGGATTATAACTTCAACTAAGTCCACTTCTTGTACATCAGGCACCTCTTTTGGTTGTTTGGTAACATGAAAAATATTTCTTTCAAACTCAATATTGCCAAAAGACATTTTCATGGACCCATTCCTGCAATTGATTAAAGCATTTGATGTTGCTGAGAATGGTCATCCAAGAATTACTGGTGTCTGATTAGGTGCAGATAAACTGGTAAGTGGTTGAGTGTCTAAGATTATGAAATCCACTGGAAAATAAAAGTTTTCCACTTGTACCAGTACATCTTCAACTATACCACGTGAGACTTTAATTGATCGATCTGCAAGTTGCAAAATCACATGGGTAGATTTTATTTCTCCTAAGCCCAATTGTTCATACACTAAGTAAGGAAGCAAATTCAAACTTGCTTCTAAATCAAGCAATGCTCGACTAATATAGTACTTTCCTATATAGCAAGATATAATAGGACAACCAAGGTCCTTATATTTTAGGGGAGTACGACATTGTACTATAGCACTTGCTTACTCAGTGAGGAATGCTTTCTCCTTTACCTTCAATCCCCTTTTCACAGTGCATAATTCCTTAAGCAATTTAGCATAAGAAGGGATTTGCTTAATTGCATCAAGAAGAAGTATACTGATTTTCACTTGTTTGAATATCTCTAGCAATTCAGTTGCTTGGGCTTCCTTCTTAGGTTTCAAAAATCTTTAGGGGAAGGGTGCTTTAGGAACATATTCCCTAGGCACTATCATCGGTTCATCCTCTTTTTCTTTCTCCTTCCCCTCTTCCTCTTCCTTTTTATCCTCTTGTGCGGACTCCTCAATTATAATTGGTTGTTTTCCCGCCTTCTTACTATCATCCAACATATGCTTAGGTCTCAACTCTTCTCTAGTTTCATCTTCCTTTGGATGGATGGTTTTATCTACAATCTTTCCACTCCTAAGCGTTGTGATGTTTTGTACCTGTTCCACATTCCCAGGTACATTAGAAAATCCTTCAAATTGTTTAACTTGGGCCACTAGGTTTGGACGAGGTTGAGTAGGAAATTGGCCCTTCAATTGTGCAGTCAATGTTTGAGTTAAAAGAGTCAACTGATGCTTAATATCATCCAAATTTCTATTATTTTGGGCCCAAAGTGAAGACTGAGTGTTCATAATTGTTGAAGTGTTTCTTCTGTGGACCTCTTATTTAGGGGAATGTATGGAGCATGTGATGGTCCCACATTCTGAGATAATCTAGGTTAGGGATTGGAACTTGAGGATCTAGAGGATGAGGGGCATGATAGGGTTGTGGTATTTGAGCTCCCTCATTTCTCCAACTGAAATTTGCATGGTTCCTCACTACTGGATTATATGTCTTAGAGTAAGGATTTCCTCCTAAAGCTTATCCTCGATATGATTGGTGGTATTGGTTTATAGCATAAATTGGGAGTTCACTAGATGGCTAGCCTTGCACAACCTCTCTACAAATAGGGATACTAGGGCAATCATCTATCCTATGGGTATAGCTATCACACACTATGCAATAGACATTTGCCATTGGTTCTTTTATGGCCTGTGTGTCCCTTTTGATTTTCAGGGTCTTAATATCCGTAGTGAATGCTACAAGTTTTGCTTTGAGGTCATCAGTTTCACTCAATTGATGCATACCTCTGGTTGGGGTAACACTAGCAAGTTGGGTGTTTTGAGATCCTGTGATATCCCTGGTTTGTGCATTCTTAGCTAAAAACTCGAAATATTCATAAGCTTCCTCAAGTGTTTTATCATAAAACTGCCCATTGCACATTGTTTCCACAAATTATTTTAGTTGTGGCATCAGTGAACCATAAAAGATACTAGTATGATGCCAAACTTCAAATCCATGGTGTGGACAAGAGTGCAGGAGAGTTTTGAATCTCTCCCAACTTTGATAAAAGGTCTCACCATGTTGTGGAGCAAAACTCAGAATTTGATGTGGTTTAGCATCAGTTCTATAGAGGGGAAAGAATTTCTTTAAGAATTTGGCTTGCATTTCATCCCAAGTGCAAATGAAATTACATAGTAGGAATTCAAACCATTTGGCAGCCTTATCTTTCAAAGAGAATGGGAAAAGCTTAAGGAATACTAAGTCTATTGGACATCCGTGATCTTTAATGGTGACACAAATGTTCCTAAAATAAGTTAAGTGATCGTATGGATTTTCAGAATCCATACCAAGAAAAGTAGGTAAAAATTGCATCATGCCAGGTTTGAAATTAAAGGTTCTCTGATTTTCTGGCCAAACTATACAAGACTCAGGCATATGCCTATCTTACTGTAAGATATCCCTCATGGAACGTCTAACAGCAATAGCTTGATCTTCAACCATCTCTAAAGGTGGAATAGGAAGTCTAGGATTTTGAATTTCCTCTAAAGGGTTTTTAGATTCCAAAGAAGAAGCTAAGGGTTCAAGATGCATTAATCTACCATCTTCCCCACGAATTCAACTACTGATAAGCTAGGAGAACTATCTTTATAAAGGGTACTGTGGTCTAGACTAGAAGCCTAGTGTCCGAACCACAGAGTGCTACTCTGGGACTTAGAGAAGGATTTTAATGAAAAATTTTTTAATTTTTCTAATTTTAAGATTTTTTTTATATAAAATAACAAATTAACTTGAAGGTGAAAATAGCCTAAAAACTAAAATTTGGCTCCCCAGCAATGGCGCCAAAAACTTGACCGTTTCTAAATAGTGCATCTAAACTAACTCTCAAGTATAAGAGCGTGCAATGTAGTTTTAACTAGGTGAGTCTGAGGTCGAATCCACGGGGAACCTAAGTCTTTACTTTCTAGGTTGCAATAGAAATTTTAAGTTTAAATTTAAAGAAAATTTTATGGTTTGATGAACAATAAATTTTAGGGTTTTGAAAAATTTAAAATTAAAAATAAATAACAAACTAACAATTAATTAATGGAATTCAGAAAATAAATTTTTTTATTTCTTGCAAGATTAACAACTACTACTAAGAGAATTCAATCAAAGCATCAAATACTCAAGATAAACAAATTTAAAATTTCAAAGCAATCAATTTACTAACTAAAAAAAAAAATTAATCCAACCAATAGTGACAATATCAAAAATAATTCTTGATTCAACTTTCAATTCCGGGTGGTTTATCACTTCTGGGATATGTTAAATGCTACAATCTAAAGTTCATATAGAAAGAACATAGAGATTGGAAAAATGTCTTCGTTTAGGGTTCTTTAATTTCCCAATACTCAATTTTATATATTCTCATTTAGGATTATAAAACCGAAAAAATATTCTATGAAAACATTTGGGTTCAAATCCAATTTTTAATTCGTTCAAAAATATTAAACAAGTTTTAATCAAAAACCTTTACCAGTGATTACAGAGAATATAGTCAAAGATTTTTGTTTTCGAAAGCTTTTGAATCAAACGAAATCAGATTTGAAAGTTGTAGATCCCTACGCATGAGTTTTCACAAACCATGCAAAGGATCTACGCACAGCCCATTGTTTGCAAAAACCCACCTTCCTTGATTCCTTAAATCAAGAAACTAGGTTTTACGCTAGCATGCTTTTAAAATAAACAAAAACAAACATAGTGCACATAAATCACGAAACTAAAGAATGAAATGAAAAGATAATATTATTAAAGTGAAAAGTGAATAACGTACTCTTGAAATTGAATCTGAAACGTAACGATGAAGGACAAAAGCTGTAATGAATCCTATGAAAGCTCCACAAAACTTTAAAAGTATTCTTTAATCTCTCTAAAAGCTTTCTAAAACTCTCAAAAAGTCTAAAAACTAAAGTAGGGTAGTTGTCTCCCTCGACCAAACATCATATGATATATATATATATATATATATGCGAACTCCAAACCCTAAAAAGAGTTAAAATCACTTCACGCGACAGCACACCGTGGTCTGAACCACCTGACGGGGTGTCCAGACCTCAAAACCTTTTCTTCTAAGTTCTGCTTCCTCCTTCTAGCTTAGCCTTTGACTTGGTCCGGACCACCCTAGGAGGTGTTCGGACCACAGTGTCCTCTTCATCCTCTAGGCCACTTTCATGGCTGCTAATTTTGATTATTTCGCCCTTTTCCCTGCAATTTTGAAAATAAATACCACAAGTGATAAAATAATAACAAAACTCTAAAATTAATCACTTAAATGCATCAATAAATGTTAAAATGTGGAGTTTGTAGTTACACTTTTCAAGTGTAATCAATTTCTTATGATTTTTCCTTGAATCATTAGTTGAAATTGCGCTTGTAGTGATAACAAAAGTTGTCACTAAAAGTATGGCCTTTGTCACAAAAACCTTTTAGTGACGACATTAGTGACGACTAAATGCTGTCGCTATAGTCCCGTTGCTGAAATCTAATGTGACGACAATTTGTTATTGTCACTAAAACTTATCTTTCAATGACAAGCGCATGTTGTCACAAAAGGATTTTTTTTTTAACGACTAAATCCATCACTAATTGATATATTTAGTAATGCAAAATTTTGTCATAAAATCCTATAAATTTGTCACTATTGATTTTTTTTTATTTTTTAAAATTAAAAAAATTATCCTTATAGTGACAATATATTGTCACTAAAAGTTTGTAACAATTACGAGTGATTGCATTGTCATAGAGAACATTATCGGTGACACCATTATATTTTGTTACTAAATTACATAATAGTGACGGATGATTTTATTGTCACAAAAATTATAGCCAGTGACAATCCAATCCGTTGTCACAAAAAGTACATAACAATGATAAATAATTTCTTTGTCACGATAATTATGTCTCGTGATGATATTTTCCGTTACAAGTAATGTGCTTGGTGTATAACAAATACAAGATGTTGTGACAACTATTTTGTCGTCACTTTATCTTTTTTTATGTTTTTTGTTTTTCTTTTTTCTTTTGTGACAAGTTTCTTTACTTGTCACTATAAGTAATTTGTAATTTTACATTTAAATATCATAATTTAAAATTTTCACATTTAAAGTTACTTATAGCTAGTAAATAACTTTCAACAAAGAAATTTAAGTAAAAAAAAATGCATATGTTATATAAAAATTTAGAAGTCTCTAATCCATAAATTTGTCATAATAATATTCTATAAAAAATTTGACAGTACTCTGATGTATTTATCTTTAGTGTACCACAATTAATGGTTAAGGCATAAGAGAAAAAATTTGTATCTAAATATCCTAAAGTTGCTAGAAGTAGCTCCGAACGGTCAATATCATCAAGTATCCTGTAAAAAAAATTAACATACAAAAGAAAAATAAGTATCCAAAATGTTTTATGTTTAGCATGCTCAATTCTAACATAAGTGAAATTATAATTTTTTCAAATTAGAAAATAGAAAAGTAGAATTAACTCTTACCCTATTTGAGTCTACAGAATGTGATGATCTTGATTAGGACATAGAGCTAAAAAAGGCTGCCATTCATTCTTGAAACATTACATTAAATTCACTTTGCATTTCAGCTTGAATATCTACCTTGAGTTGTTCTTATATCTGCGGTCTAAGTCCAGCTATAAGCTCAGAACGTATATCCTCATTGGCATTAGTTCTCATCTCCCCTCTAATATTTTCAACATCAGCACGTACGTTAGCAATTATTTTTCCTTAACCGATTCCACAGCCCTTTGTACTTCTTGTTGCATATTCTTTTGGAACCTCCCCCTCTTACTTGATGCTTTTTTCCTGCACCTTTTCCACGAAAATAACCAAGCTTTTCACCAAGAACTTGCAACAACATCTCGTCACGAGTCAATTGAGATTCTTGGTCTTCTAGTTGTTGCGCGACAAGATCATGAAGTTTTTCCTACATTATAATTACCATAAAGTTAGTTCAACAATATCAAAATCTAACACTAGACACAAAATTAAGTAAAGTGTAATATTATTCATTTATTCTTACATGAACTTCTCTAGATTTAGGATTAGACCATCGTAAATTTCCTTCTTTGTCCCTCTTAGTATGTTAGAGTAGCCAAACTTCATCTGGTGGTGCTTTATCTCCAGTGAGTGGATCTCTCTTCATAAAGATAAAAATTAAAAATTAATCCTGTTAAGTAGTAAGCCATTATCAAGTTCCCGTAATAATACATAATTAAAAATTTTAATTGTATTCAATAAATTCGTAGGAAATTAAGATAAAAAAATTACCATTGACTCTTCAACTTCAGCAAAAGACCTTGTACCACAAGTATGCTTAGTCACTAGCTTAGATCTATTAGCTATGTTTCTTTTGCTTACTTTCTGTAATGTAAACATTTAAATGTCACGCATACGTCATCAAATTGTCTAGTTCTAAATTAATGACAATATCATATTAAATTTCAACTGCTTTTCATTAAAACCTAAAATTTATCTAATCCAAAGTGTTGAATTAATTTTTTTTTTTTTGAAAGGTAAAGTTTTTTTTTTATAAAGGACGAGAAGGAAGACTCGAACTCGAGCCATGAGCAGGCAGGAGAGACTCTTAATCACTGAGCAATAGGCCACGCTCACCAATGTGTTGAATTAAGAGCTCCCAATCTTCAAATTTTACGTCTGCAAGAATGTTAGCCAACCTCTCCTCATCTGTTTTAAACTTCTTATGAAAATTCCAAACCCACACAATCACACACACGGTGAAAGTAATCACACAAGAGAATAACGAGGAAACCCTATCACAGGGAGAAAAACCTCTATTTACAATCCCACTATCAACGGGTTACAAGACTCTACTCAGACTCTCTACGAATCACTCGCACGAATCCTTTCGTCACTCTTGCTCGAATCACTCGATAAACCCTACAAGTAGGCTTTCTGCCTCACACAGAAAGTAAAAAGAAAATACAAGATGAATTTAGAGAAAGTACATGAAAGCTCTTAATACTCAAAGACTCTTTCTCTAGGTCCCTATATTATGTTCTCCCACCTCTAACAATTACCGAGTTGGTTTCACATATATATAGGATTACAAAGTTGCCCTAGTTTGGCAAAATAGGAGATTGAATCCAAACAAAATATTCATAGCTCGATCCCTCGCGCTCCCATCCTCCAGCCTGCGACCTGCACTGGAATTTTTGCGCTTTAGGAAATAACACTGGCGCACCCTCGCGCTCCCATCCTCCAGCCTGCGGACCTCACTGGAATTTTTGAGACACCTTGGCGCACCCGCACGCTCCCTTCGGGCTGCCTGCGTGCTTGGGGCGCACCCGCGCGCTCCCCGCGCCGTGCCTGCGAGGTACACTGGAATTCCATTCATGTTCCAGAAGGCTGCGTCCGAATTCCATTAGGTTTTGTAATCCTTCACACCAATTAGAATTCTTCAAAATCTTGGTCAACTTGATTCATTTTATCTCCTTAATTGTTTAGAATTCTTCAAATCTTCAATTTGCATCACTTTAGGAAACTTGAATAGCATTCCTAATTTAACTAAGATATTGATTGGATTTGCCACAAGACTTTACAATCTCCCCCTTGGCAATTCCATATCAGAACTTAAGTTAAATTTTAAATTCTGCTCAAATTCTGCACGTACTGAACACACACATCAAGGCACCATGTGGAATAATATAGAAATGATCAATGATATCATTACCAAAGCACATTATACATAAAATATCATGCCATAGCCGAAACACGTTCACATATTACATACATAACTTGAAATGACTCCCCCTTTTTGATATGGAAATGACAAGTGCACAAAAATAAGGCAAGATCAAACCGAAGACCCATGAGTATGGCATACATGACACGACCTCTTCTAAGTGTGACATCAGAATAATGTGAGGGAGGACATCCTGCGCCCTGCCTACGAGGCTCGCAGGAAAATACGTGTAAGTGCAGATTTGGACACAGACAATCAAAACTAAAAAGAGACAGTAGAAAAATTCACTAAAAAATGTCAAAAAAAAACTTTTAATTCCACTATACCAATACATGTACATCAATCTCTCACCCTTCATAAATTCAAAGATTCACATTTTGATTTTCCAAGAAAATTGTCAATTCTGTGTCGAGAGGTGAAATAAGTCATAAAATTGAACAAATGCTTGTGCACGTGTGAGTTTTTGACTATAATATACATATAGGCTCCCCCTCAAACAAATCATAGACTCAAAAAGTTAAATTTGATGTACCAAATGAATTGAGAGCCAATCTTCCTTTTTTTTTTTTTATTTTTTTTTAAACACTTGGCGGCTTTCACACGCTTATGGGCAGGTAGCTATTCCTTAACAATCAACGAGTCATTAAGGGGCTTCTCACTGGTCCCACCGGTAGCCCTTTCCAAGTTTGTTTGTTTGTTTTTTTTTTTTTTTTTAATTTATATGATGCATAACTTTGATATGCACATATCAGGCTCCTCAACATTTTTTAAACACATCAAACAATAACCCTTGATTCATGGAAAAGAAGAGAAAGAGATATATGCATGTACAGTCAAGTGTAATAGGAAGCACTTCAAAATTATGACAAAAATAACCAAAACACTTCGTATCAATTTACAAGGAATGCGAAAATTATGAACTCATTGAAATCGATGAATTTGGAAGATTTAATGTACAGGTAACAGTATAGAAGTCATAAAATATTTTCAACTTAATCAATGAACTTCTAACTTATCTTTTAGATTTCAATGGTGTGTACAAATGCCTACAGATTTTCTTATAGACTCAAAGCGAAGGGCATTTTGTGAAACAAAACAATTTAAATCTGACTTTCTAACCCAAATAGCTCTAGTTTTAAGACCAGTTGTCTTGACAGGTTTTTCCTCATGTTTTTTACTTTTATGAAAATTCTTTTTCTCAACAAATTTGAAATTTGTACCTCTTCGAAATATTGGACTGTTTTGTTTTTGAAAAGGACGTGAGTTTTTGTAATAATCTTCTGAAAATTTTGAAAACACTTGAAATTTATTCTTCACAGGGACTCTAGGCTCAGGGTTTTTTGAAAAATTTTTAACATAGTTTAAAGGAAGACCATAGAGTTTGTGACAGTTTGGGCGTATATGACCTTTGATTCCACAATGGTGACAAACAGGTACAAGGGATTGGGATCTAACAAAATGCATACCTTTCACTATGTGAGGAGAATGCTGATAGTGTTTATTCTTTTCAAAACTCTTCTTTGGTGGTGCAGCAGACTTATGGAAGGTCTTGGGATTGGCTGCA
Source organism: Vitellaria paradoxa (assembly GCA_019916065.1). Lineage (NCBI taxonomy): Eukaryota > Viridiplantae > Streptophyta > Magnoliopsida > Ericales > Sapotaceae > Vitellaria > Vitellaria paradoxa. The sequence goes on along the minus strand of CM034243.1, from coordinate 21,649,659 downwards.
GGTTTTGAAACAACCTCTTCTACTACTGAAGGCGCTGATGATGATGAAACAATTGTATTTTTCCCTCCAGTGTAGCCTAAGCCTGCTTTGTCTCCATGTGTTCGTTGTTGGCTCCAAATTTCTTCAAGTTTTTGTGAACTGGAGTTCATTCTTTCAATTATCTTCTCATCACTCTTGATCTTTTCTTTCAGCTTACTGACCTCATCCTGAAGTTCTTCAACAGCTTTCTCCAATTCATCAATCTTTTTATTCTTTTCTTCAAGTTTTTCTTTGAACTTTTCTGCACTATGAGACTGATAAGTTTTGTCAGATTCCAAAATAGATATTTTACCTGTGAGTTTTTCATTCTCTGTCTTCAAGGAATCTCGTTCACTTCGGAGTTTACTGTTGCGGGTATGTTGGGCTTGTCTTTGTTTCTTTACCTTACTGTATTCGACAATGAGAGCATCATAGGCCACTTGCAAGTCATTATTGAATTCATCCTCAGAGTCATCATCTTCATGATTAGATATATCGGTGTCGCTTTGAGATCCAGATGGAGTTCCTGCAGACGAAGAGTGAGACGCCATAAAAGCAACAAAATTACCTTCATCGTTTGAGGATACTGCTGAAGATGATTCATCTGAACTGGATTCATCATCTAATGTAGCATTCATGACTTTGACTTGTTTCTTTTTCATCTTTTTGTTTGCACAGTCTTGAGCAAAGTGTCCATATCCATGACACTCAAAACACTTGATCTTGTTCTTCTTGTTTTCTTCCCCAGATTCAATCTTCTTGATCTTCTTTCCTTTTTCTTGAGATTGTGACTCATTCTTGTTATTCTTATTAAATAAACCCTTCTTCCTCATATATCTTACGAATCTTTTAGCCACAAGCGCCATTTCTTTGTCCGACTCCTCTTCATCACTTTCTTCTTCCACTGTCTTTAGAGCAATACCTTTTGACGCTTTGCGAGATTTCACCATATTTGCTTCAAACGTTTGCAAGGATCCCACAAGGTCTTCTATTCTCATGGAGTTCACATCTCTGACTTCTTCTATTGCTGTGACTTTAGAATCAAACACTCGTGGAAGAGAACGTAAAATTTTACGTACCACTTTGTATTCTGGAATAGGTTCTCCAAGGTTATGGCATGAATTAACAATGTGACTGAGCCGGACATAAAAGTCATCAAACCTTTCGTCTTCATTCATCCTTAGTCCCTCAAACTCAGAAGTGAGTTTTTGAAGCTTGCTGGTTTTGACTTGTTCGTTCCCTTCATGTGTACTTTGTAGAATTAACCACGCTTTTCGGGCACTCGTACAACTTGAGATGCGGCAGAATTCATTAGGGCAAACTGCAGAAAATATGGCACTCAAGGCTTTGAAGTTCCACTCCGAACTCTCTTGCTCAGTTTTAGTCCACGTCTGAATTGACTTTTGTTCGATTCTTCCGTCAACTTCATGGGTCGGTTCTTCCCATCCTTTAACTATTGACATCCAGACTTTGTAATTAATTCCCAAAAGAAAAGCTTGCATTCTTACCTTCCAGTATGAATAGTTTGAGCCGTCAAACCAAGGGGGTCTGGTGCTTGAGCCTCCTTCACGTGGTGGATCCATTGGTTTGGATGAAGATCTTCACTCAAGAACTTAGAGTGACCTGCTCTGATACCAATTGAAAATTCCAAACCCACACAATCACACACACGGTGAAAGTAATCACACAAGAGAATAACGAGGAAACCCTATCACAGGGAGAAAAACCTCTATTTACAATCCCACTATCAACGGGTTACAAGACTCTACTCAGACTCTCTACGAATCACTCGCACGAATCCTTTCGTCACTCTTGCTCGAATCACTCGATAAACCCTACAAGTAGGCTTTCTGCCTCACACAGAAAGTAAAAAGAAAATACAAGATGAATTTAGAGAAAGTACATGAAAGCTCTTAATACTCAAAGACTCTTTCTCTAGGTCCCTATATTATGTTCTCCCACCTCTAACAATTACCGAGTTGGTTTCACATATATAGGATTACAAAGTTGCCCTAGTTTGGCAAAATAGGAGATTGAATCCAAACAAAATATTCATAGCTCGATCCCTCGCGCTCCCATCCTCCAGCCTGCGACCTGCACTGGAATTTTTGCGCTTTAGGAAATAACACTGGCGCACCCTCGCGCTCCCATCCTCCAGCCTGCGGACCTCACTGGAATTTTTGAGACACCTTGGCGCACCCGCACGCTCCCTTCGGGCTGCCTGCGTGCTTGGGGCGCACCCGCGCGCTCCCCGCGCCGTGCCTGCGAGGTACACTGGAATTCCATTCATGTTCCAGAAGGCTGCGTCCGAATTCCATTAGGTTTTGTAATCCTTCACACCAATTAGAATTCTTCAAAATCTTGGTCAACTTGATTCATTTTATCTCCTTAATTGTTTAGAATTCTTCAAATCTTCAATTTGCATCACTTTAGGAAACTTGAATAGCATTCCTAATTTAACTAAGATATTGATTGGATTTGCCACAAGACTTTACATCTTATATATCTGATGCAATCGACTCTTCCAACATCGATATAGGTCTTACAAAGTACTTAATACAAATCCATGGAATTTGTTTTCTTGCCCAAATGCAACGTTAAATTTTTCCTAGCATAGAGAACCCAAAATTATTAAAAAAAATTAAAGTCAAAGTGAAATAATAAATAATCTTTTTTTTTTGAAAAGTGAAATGAAAATTCTATTAATAAAAAAAAACGTTAAAGTATAAATCACTCAGGGGCATTTCTCCGGAAAATAGATACATCAAAGCAAAATCCCTTCACAAATCATAAACAAACAACCAAATGAAGGAAAAATCACACTCCAACACTACTACATGTCTAACACTGAAGAAGGCAAATTCCACCGTTGCATCAAGTGTTGACTTCTATCACTCTTTGGAAAGCCCGAGCATCCCATCAACCTAAGCCGCACCAAGTTCTTAATAGTTCTAAGCACTGTCACTTCATCCAAGTAGCTATTTTCATGCTTCCTTTTATTCCGTTCTTTCCAGATAACGTAAACACAAGCAGCCAAAGCAAGTTTTCCAATAATTGAATTCAAAGAACTTCCACAAAAGTGTAGCCTAGCCCAATTAACCACATCATCCCAAGAAGTATGAATGGTGGAAAACCCACACTCCAATAAGATTGATTGCCACACCCTAGCAGTAAAAGGGCATCTAAAAAACAAATGATCATGATCCTCCAAAGATATTCTACAGAAGAAGCAACTCATACGAGATATCAATCCAAAGGATAAAAGTCTATCTTGAGTGGCCAATTTCTTCCTTACCGCCAACCAAAGAACAAAAGAACACCGAGGAACATGAAATTTAAACCAAACAATAGGGAACCAACCAACATGTGGATGATGTGCGCGTAAGGAATTCCAAACCTTTTTTGTAGAAAAACCCCATTCTCCATTATGCCGCCACACAAGGGTATCCGTCTGGCTTACATTGGGAGGAAAAAGTACTTCACTTTCCCTTTTGAGATCAATGAGCTCATGGGAATTTGCCAAAGGCCAGCACCACCTACCATCAACAATAATATCCTTCACCAAAGCATCCTTTGATAGTCCTGAATCATAGATGACACGAGCTCGGCTTGTGTTACATATTGGTCCCCTAGGCATCCAAGCTTCAAACCATAGCGAAGTATGACAACCATTACCAACCCGCATCCACATAAAGGGCCTGATCTTATCCCTCATTTTCAAAAGCTTCCTCCAATTCTATTTTAAAGTTTAAAGGTTTATGAATTTATTACCTTCACTTGGATCCACATTTGCTCTCTTGTAGCATTTACAATATCACCCTAACTTGCATATACTTCTACCGTTTCTTTCTCACTATTTTCTTTTTCAACAAATAATGGAGCAACGTTTCAAACAATGTAGCCATAGTAATTGACCACGTCTCTTGCATTATCTCCCACAGCCCTTATTATGTCATCAGGGATGTATACTTCTAACTTTCCATCTCTAGTCTTTATATCAACCTTCATACATTTATATTCCCTCTGACATGTTTCTTTGGTTCAGTACAAGAGGTTGTAAAAGTAAATGTTATAACACAATTTCAAGTTATACAAAAAATTCCCAAGCACAGAAGTTAATTTGTTTTCTTATACGTGGAGAAATAAAAAATAGTGTTTTTATATCTCAATAGAGGAAAATCTAGCAGAGTACGAAAATAAAGTTATATCATTTAGAATTACCAGCGCTGCTATGATGACCAGATTGTTGGGGTTGTGTCTCTAAATGTGTCTCTGTTGTCTAAATTGGAGTCCCAACATTTCTCTTCTGTTGTGGTTGTAATCTTGTCTCTAATGGCTCTTGCTGATGTTGGAGTGCATTTTCTACATTTCTCCTTCGGTGTGACTTGGATTGTGCCGATCGTATATTATGTGTGGGTGAGGTTACCTCATATGTAACCATTCGCCTGCTATTTCCTCGTCCGCCTGCACATCCGCCAATTTTGTCACCTACAACCATATTCTGTTACAAGTAAATATTAGTTTATAATCAAACTAAAACAATTAAAAAATAAAACATAACTCAATAGTTCATAATCAAGTGAAGCACAGAAAATTACAGCAAAAAAACTACACAAAATAAAAAAACACAAAAAGTACAAAAAAATCAGCGTAGAATAAAAAAACAAACTGTACAGAAGATATAGTAAAAATCTACATGGAATTAAAAAAAACTGCACAAACAGTACTGCAAAAAAACTACATATTATAATTATCTTAAAAATTGCGTGGTATAAAAAAACTACACACTATAAAAAAAAAAAAAAACTACACAATATCAAAAGAAAAAAAAACTGCATATTATAAAAAAATAACAAAAAAAACTGCACAAAAACATTGGGAACTAGGGTTTGATTTATTTACTAATTAATTGTTTTCTTAAAAAATCAAGTTATCTCACATTCTAACACAACAAAAACATAAATGCCATCGTCAAAAGAACATCTCAAATCAGTCACACAAGTACAGTGAAAACAGCAACAAGTATAGAGGGAAGCAAAGTTTATGCAAATGGAAATTGAAAAATTATTTTTTACAAGTTTGCTTAGTCACTGAAAGTGAAATTTAATGTTAAAAAAGATGTCCAACCTTATGTGTACCCCACATAAATGTACAACATTACTAATACAACTTATTTGAAAATGTTTGATTATCAAAGTGTCCTTCTTTCTGATAAGTTATATATTATGCCAACTTAATGAAGTTTCTAGAGTTTAAATTAGTCATTTGAATGAACAAAATCTATATTATAAGTGTTAAATTAAGAACTTTGCTTACGTGTATTCCACACAAAGCTTCCTAGCTAGTAATATTAATTATTAATTGATTCTGTAATATTGTAAGCATCAATGTTGAATCTGCTGTGGCTGACTAGTCCATCAACTAGTTTTTTTTCCCTCCATATAAGATTAATCCATCTCTCCATCTCAACCAATGATTTCCATCTCCCTGACATTAGCATCTTGTTGGCTTCGACATTGCCTTAAGGAAATCAAATATTACATCAATCGTATCGTTGAGCAAGCCCCCCAATAAACAAGAACTATCTCAACAAACTATGACCAAGCATTAACGGGGGATCTCACATTCTAACACAACAAAAACATAAGTGCCACCATTACAAGAACATCTCAAATCAGTCACACAAATATAGTGAAAATAGCAACAACCTCCTAGCTGAATAAAACGGCGAAGCATGGAATTGCAATCACCATAGGGAAAGTGTCTAAGTACCTCCATTAAGGACACAGGAAGGAAGTCTCATTTTACAACAAGGTTTAGATTCTTAATAGTCCATTTGTGTATAATACAATATGATATGGACATGTCAACAAAGTAATTTGGAAAAAGCAAAAAATAAAAAATAAATAAATAAAGAAGAATAATAGTGTGCATAATACTTACATCTAACACAGTTGATGGTAAATATCACAATGATAAGATAAAATAATTTAGAAATACTCTTTTTACAAACACACACACACACACACACACATGTAAAATAGATAAAATGATCCAATCACTTTGGGGGGAAAAAAAAAAGCTAACTACCAAATCTTCACTTCTCATCACTTGTTGAATGCAAAATATTGTTGTTTTATTTTCTAACCAATTAATGATAGTGGCAGCTTCAACAGATATAATGAATGAATAAATAAATAAATAAATAATTGTTCCATAGATTACAAGGGGCCAAAAATAAAAGAATAAATAACTAAATAGTTAAACATTAGAATTCTACTTCATCTTGTATTATACTCATGATCTGTGTAGTTGCAAATGAAGATTCATGTTCGTCGACCTCGTCTACATTATCATCATCATTAGTAAAGTCTACAGATGTTGTGTTTTTTGTCACATTCACTACAGTGGCAAGAAGAAAGTCAAGCTTAATATCATCTCAGGTAAGCATGATTCTAATGTCATCGTTCTCTAAAAATAGAGTTGTAGAAAATGCTCTTTCGACCTCTTCTTCTTGGTGAGCATCATGTCCATCTACTAAAGAATCTACATCACTCTCATCTACGTTTTGTCTATCGTTTAATGGTATATTACAAAGATCACGGGAATTTGTTTTAACCACAACAAGTCAATCCTTGTTTGCAAGATCTTCCACATAAAATACTTGCTATGCTTGATATGCTAGTACAAATGGTTCATTACTATTAAGACTTCCATGAACATTCACACTCGTGTACTCGTAATTATCAACCTTATATCCCCTTCCCACTCGGGCCATGTCCCACTAATGACACTTGAAAATAGTGACCTTATTACCTCCTGCATATGACAATTCAAAAATGGATTCCAAAACACCATAATATTCCTTTTCGGGAGATACGTCATCTCCTTTAACAAGAACACTACTATTTTGAATTTTCTTTCTAATTGAGCGGTCTTTTGTATGGAATCTAAAACCATTCACAATATATGTTGAATATTGATAAGCGACTCTCATTGGACCAATTGATAAATTTAAAAGGTGCTGCGTGCACGTTCTTCTACCTGTAGTTTTGAAATCTATCATTCAAAAAATGATCATGAACCATATTAATAAATATTATAACATAATTTTTACAACTAATGAGATTGTTTTAAATAATGAGAGTACGAACACCTACAAGCTTATAAAACCAACTAGGAAACTCCTTATTGTGTCTCTCTAATACATGCCTTTGAGTCTGTGTCATGATCTTGCTCTTATGTTCCCTATTAATATTATTAGCTTGATATTATTAATATAGAAAAAAAAATCTCCATAAAAACTAGTTTTGTCTTACTCAATAAATAGCCAAACTTTTTTGCAATTTTGAAGTACATATGCACGTGCTTGATTAAATTCCTCATTGCTAAGATGATATGGCTTGAAAGCATCTTTTGTAGAACCGTTTTTGTGAAAAATAGACAATCTGTTTTGGCTAGATAATTCATCATCATTCCTCGATGCTTGATTGAATTTAGTTCGATCTCCATGTAAGTTTCTTAAACAAAATGTCAAGCATTCATTGGCAATGTAACCTTCTGCAACGGATCCTTCTAGAAGAGCTTTATTGCGGACACGGGACTTAAGTGTCTATAGGTACCTTGTTAAAAACACTAATATTAAGGGGCATAGTTGTAAATCTCAATTGGGTAAATATTAGGGGATCAAATCATACCTCTCAATTAGATACATCCAATGATATTGTACTGGTCCAGCAATCTTAGCTTCTCTTGCCAAGTGAATTGGTAAGTGAAGCATAATGTCAAAGAAGGCCGATGGAAAAATTGTCTCGATCTTGCTTAGTGTGATCACAATTTGTGATTCAAGTATACCTAAGTCATCATTTACTAGTGTCTTTAAGCACAAGCTTTTGAAAAATTTTCTTATTTCAATTACTGGCTTACATACATTCTTAGGCAATAGTCCATGTATTGCAAGTGGAAGTATTAGTTGTACAAAAATATAGTGATCGTGACACTTCAAACTGATGCTTGGTTTCCATTAATATTCACACATCAAGATATGTTTGACGAGAAACCATCAGGAACTTTCAAGTTTGCCAAAAATTTATAAAAGATCTCCTTCTCAATTGAGGATAGTGCGTAGCATGCTGCTGGAATCAATACTTTATTGCTAACCACCTGAGGATGAAGATTTTGCATGATTTTCATGTCCACTAAATCATAATGACTCTTCAAAGTGTCTTTAATCTTCCCCTTCACATTCATTATTGTGTTTAGTATATTATCAGACACATTTCTTTCAATATGCATAACATCAAGGTTGTGCCGCACTAAGAGAGTTTTCCAATAAGGCAATTCAAAGAAGATGTTCTTTTTCCAACTGTAGACAATATTTAACTCATTTCTCTTTCTCTTTCTAGCCTTCCCAAATGTAACATTATTAAAAGAATGCAACTAATCAAGAATATCATCCCTCGTTAACAAACTTGGCGAAAATTAATCCTCAACTTTTCCGTTGAATGACCTCTCATTTTTTTTGCCAAGCATGATTTTTTTTTTGGTAAGTAGCCAAGCATGATTTATTGGCAAAAAGCAACGATGATCCATATAACATAACTTGTTTCATAAAAAGGTAGAACAAGAATGTTTATGGCAACAACGGCAAGCTAGCTTTCCTTTCGTCGACCATCCTAATAAGTTGCCATATGCTAGAAAAGCACTAATTGTCCACAAAACTGCAGCATGTAATTTGAAATTTTGTTGTGTGAATGTGCCATATGAATTTATTCCATCTTCCCATAGCTCTTTTAACTCTTCTATCAATGGCTACAAATATATGTTAATATCATTTTTAGGTGACTTTGGTCCTGGAATAAGTAGTGTCAAAATGAAGTACGGATGCTTCTACATAACTAAGGTGGTAAATTATACGGACCTAGAACCACTGGCCATATACTATGTGAGGTGCTCATATCACCATAAGGGTTGAACCCGTCACTAGCTAGAACTAACCTTACATTTCTCGGATCTGAAGCAAATAACTTGTGCCGCTAATCAAATGATTTCTAAGCCATCTAGTCTGCGGGATGTCTCATTTTACTATCATCCATCCACTTCTTCTTATGCCACCTCATTTTCTTAGCAACATCTTTTGAGAGAAACAAGCATTGAAGTCTCGGTTTTAAGGGGAAATGATGTAAAACTTTGTAAGGAATTTTATTACGTTTGTTGTCATCTTTCCAACGAGAAAGCCCACATACAGGACATGATTGTGCATATTCATGCTCTCTCCAATACAAAATGAAATCATTATTGCAAGCATGTATTTTTACATAATCAATACCTAAATCCCGAATAGTCTTCCTTGCTTGATAATAAGAATCTGGGGTCAAGGCATTTTCTGGAAGAGACTCTTTATGCAAACTCAACATATCATTCATTGCTGTGTCACTAAGGTTGTTAAGACATTTCATGTGTAGTAATTTGACGATAAAAGAAAGCTTAGACAACTTGGAGTTAGGGTATAAATCAACATCAGCATCTTCAAGCAACCTATAAAACTTTTTTGCTTCATCGTTTGGCTCTTCTTGAGCATTTCCTTCAACTTCTTGAACACTTGTATTGACAAAACCAAATCTATCATAAACTATTCTAATCATATCATTATGATTCAAAATTTTCATATTGTTGTTGTAAACAATAGTGGATGTATTTGAACTTTCTCCAAGTTTTTTTCCATAAAATATCCATGATTTGTAACTTCTAACGAATCCCTTCTTAAACCAAGTGAAATCTCACATCACGTTGATACTTATAGGCAATATTCCTACAATTATTACATGGACAATGAATTTTATTGCTAACCCCAGGTTGACTAAATGCAAAATCAAGAAATTTATCAACTCCTTCAACATACACTGTACTCGCTCTTTTATCGACTTTATTCTATTCCTTGTCTAACATCCTTAATTTCCTACAAAGATAGCATAAAGGAGAAAATGAAAAATGAAAATAAATATGAAAAATGAAAAATAGTAAGGTGGTAGTTGTAACTGATAAATGAAAATTTGTAATGAATAATAATCCCATTTACTGATGGCATAATTTTAAATTTTTTTCTATAAATTTAATCAATTCATCAAACCTTTTTTTATTTTTTAAGAAGAGCAAGCTAGTCCTGTTACAAATAACTAATCATTTTTTTTTTAATTTCTAATAACATTAACATTATTTATCGACGTCATTTTCTAAATTATCCTATTCATTCATTCAAATCCAAAAAAATTAAAAAACAACATTTGCTACCATCCAAACCCACAAAAAAAAAAAGTTAGAAAACGAATCAATCAACCCATAAGATTGTGATTTAAAGAGAATAAAAGAAAGAATATAGGGTCAAAGTAATGTATGCATGGAAGAACAATTAAAATTTATGAACTTCAAATGAACAGATTTGATAATAATGAAAGAATGAACCTAATGTATAATGATGAATTTGACTTGATTTTAACTTGAAATTAGAAGAGGGGTTATGATACATAATGAGATATTTGAGTAGATTTGAAATAATCATGTAAAGATACTTATTTTAAAGTCTTAACATTAATGATTTATGTTATACAAAAATATAACAAAATAGTTCTCAATTTACCTATAGTAGTCACATTTCTTTTATTTATTTATTTATTTTCTGTAAATTTTAGTCTCAAATCCATTTAATTAAATTTCACATTAACCCAATTGAATCCTCACTCTGAAATTTATAACCTAACGAACATAGAAAAAAAAAAAAAAAGAAAGAAATTTGCCTAGTGGACAAGAAGAAAAACCACCTTAGGTTTTCAAATTTTTTTGAAATTCCTTGGAACTTTTTCTTCAGTAAAGCCATCAAACAGAGACAAAGGTCACAATGAACTTAAACTTCTCTCTTTCTCTTTATATATATGTGTGGAGCTCTCCTACCCGAGATGGTTAGTGATTACACTTGAAAAGTGTAATTACAAACTCTACATTTTGACATTTATCCATGCATCTAAGTAATTAATTTTAGAGTTTTATTATTATTTTATTATTTATGGTGTTTATTTTCTAAATTACAGGAAAAAAGGCAAAATAATCAAAATTAACAGCGATGAAAGTGGTCTAGAAGATGAAGAAGACACTGTACTCTAGAAACCCCCTCAAGTGGTCCGGACCAGGTCAAAGGCTAAGCTAGAAGGAGGAAGCAGGACATAAAAAAAAAAGTTCTGTGGTCCGGACACCCCGTCAGGTGGTCCGGACCACAGTGTGCTTCCGCATGAAGTTGTTTCAGTTCTTCTTAAGGTTTTGAGTTAGCATATATATATCATATGATGTATGGTTGAAATAGACTTCTACCCTACTTTAGTTTTCAGACTTTTTGAGAGTTTTAGAGAGCTTTTAGAGAGTTTTTCAATGGTTAAAAAATACTTTTGAAGTTTTGTGGAGTTTTCATAAGATTCATTACAGCTTTTGTCGTTCATCATTATGTTTCAGATTCAATTTCAAAGTACGTTATATTTCGCTTTTCACTTTAATAATATTGTCTTTGTGATTCTTTCTCTAGTTTGGTGATTCATTTGCAATTTATTTGTTTTTGTTTATTTTAAAAGCATGTTAGCGTAAACCCTAGTTTCTTGATTCAACGAATCAAGGAAGGGTGGGTTATTACGAACAATTGGATGTGCGTAGATCCTTTGCATGGTTTGCAAAAACTTGTGCGTAGGGATCTACAACTTTTAAATCTGATTTCGTTTATTTCAAAAGTTTTCGAAAACGAAAATCTTTGACTATATTCTTTTTAATCACTAGTAAAAGTTTTCGATTAAAACTTGTTTAATATTTTTGAACAAACTAAAAATTGGATTTGAACCCAAAAGTTTTCACAAAATATCTTTCCGGTTTTATAATCCTAAACGAGAATATAAAACTGAGTACTAGGAAATTAAGAATCCTAAACGAAAATATATTTCCAATCTACCTGTTCCTTTTTATGTGAACTTTTGATTGTAGTGTTGAACACATCCCTTTATGAAGTAATTAACCCACCCAGAATTGAAAGTTGAATCAAGAACTGTTTTGATATTGTGATTGTTAGTTGAATTAATTCTTGAGCTAGTTAATTGATTGGTTGAAATTTTAGATTTGTTTGTTTCATACAACTTATGTTTTGGTTGAATTTTCTTAGTGGAAATTTTATTTTTGCTGAAATACCAAAAAAAATTCATTCTTTGAATTTCATTAAGTAGTTTTAGTGTGTTATTTAATTTTATTTTAATTTTTTGAAAACCCTAGAAATCTAGCATCCATGAAAACATAAAATTTCTTTGAATTTAAATTAAAATTTTTTTGTTGCAACCTAGAAACTTAAAACTTAGGTTCCCTGTGGATTTGACCGCGGACTCACCGAGTTAAACTTACACAGCACACCCTTGCACTTGGGTGTTAGTTTAGATGCACTATTTAGAAGCAGTCAAGTTTTTGGCGCCGTTGTTGGGGAGCCAAATTTTAGTTTTTAGGTTATTTTCACCTTTAAGTTAATTTGTTATTCCATATATAAGAAAAAACTTAAAATTAGAAAAATCCAAAAATTTTCCATCAAAACCCTTCTCTAAGTCCCAGAGTAGTACTCTGTGGTCCAGACACTAGGCATTTGGTCCAGACCACAGTACTCTTTATAGAGATAGTTCTCCTAGCTTATGAGTAGTTGGATTCGTGGGGAAGATAGTAGATTAAGGCATCCTAAACCCTTAGCTTCTTATTTAGAATCTGAAAACCCTTTAGAGAAAATTCAAAATCCTAGACTTCCTATTCCACCTTTAGAGATGGCTGAAAATCAAGCCATTGCTACTAGATGTTCCATGAGGGATATCTTGCAACGAGATAAGCACACCCCTGAGTCTTGTATAGTTTGGCTAGTAAATTAGAGAACCTTTAATTTCAAACCTGGTATGATACAATTGTTACTTACTTTCCATGGTATGGATTCTAAAAATCCATACGATCACTTAACTCGATTGAGGAACATTTTTGTCACCATTAAGGATCTAGGGTGTCCAATAGACTTAGTATTCCTTAAGCTTTTCCCATTCTCTCTGAAAGATATGGCTGCTAGATGGTTTGAATTCCTACCATCTAATTCCATTCGCACTTGGGATGAAATGCAAGCCAAATTCTTAAAGAAATTCTTTCTTCCCAACAGAACTGAAGCTATATAGCATTAAATCCTAAATTTTGCTCCACAACATGGTGAGACCTTTTATTAAAGCTGGGAGAGATTTAAAACTCTCCTACATTCTTGTCCATACCATGGATTTGAAGTTTGGCATCTTGCTAGTAGCTTTTGTGGTTCATTGACGCCACAACTAAAACAATTTGTGGAGACAATGTGCAATGGGCAGTTTTATGATAAAATGCCTGAGGAAGGTTATGAATATTTTGAGTTCTTAGCTGAGAATGCACAAACTTGGAATATCACAGGATCTCAAAACACCCAACTTGCTAGTGTTACCCCAACTAGAGGTATGCATCATTTAAGTGAAACTAATGACCTCAAAGTAAAACTAGCAGCACTCACTAAAGAAATTGAGATCTTGAAAATAAAAAGGGGACATAAGCCATAAAAGAACTAGTGGCAAATGTCTATTGCATAGTGTGTGATAGCCAAACCCATAAAACAGATGATTGCCCTAGTATCCCTATTTGTAGAGAGGTTGTGCAAAGCCAGCCATCTAGTGAACTCCCAATTCATACTATAAACTAATACTGCCAATCATAACGAGGACAAGCTTTAAGAGGAAATCCTTATTCTGAAACCTATAATCTAGCAGTAAGAAACCATCCAAATTTCAATTGGAGAAATAAAGGAACTCAAATACCACAACCCTATCATTCTCCTTATCCTCCAGTTCCTCAAGTTCTAATTCCTAATCCAAGATTGTCTTAGAATGTGCGACCATCACATGCTCCATATATTCCCCCAAATAAGAGGTCCACAGAAGAAACATTTCAACAGTTCATGAATACTCAGTCTTCACTTTGGGCCCAAAATAATAGAAATTTGGATGATATTAAGAGTCAGTTGACCCTATTAACTCAAACATTGACTACACAACCAAGGGGTCAATTTCTTGCTCAACCTCGTCCAAACCTAGTGGCCCAAGCTAAACAAGTTGAAGGATCTTCTAATGTACTTGGGAATGTGGAATAAGTACAAAACATCACAATGCTTAGGAGTGGTAAGATTGTAGATAAAACTATCCATCCTAAGGAGGATGACACTAGAGAAGAGTTGAAACCTAAGCATATGTTGGATGATAGTAAGAAGGCGGGAAAACAACTAGTTATAATTGAGGAATCTGCAAAAGAGGATAAAAAGAAGATGATGAGGGAAATGAGAAAGAAAATGAGGAAGAACCAATGATAGTGCCTAAGGAATATGTTCCTAAAGCATCCTTTCCCCAAAAATTTTTGAAAGCTAGGAAAGAAGCCTAAGCAACTAAATTGCTAGAGGTATTCAAACGAGTGAAAATCAATATACCTCTTCTTGATGCAATTAAGCAAATCCCTTCACATGCTAAATTCCTTAAGGAATTATGCACTATGAAAAGGGGATTGACTATAAAAGAGAAAGCATTCCTCATTAAGCAAGTAAATGCCATAGTACAATATCATACTCCCCCAAAATATAAGGACCTTGGTTATCCTACTATATCTTGCTATATAAAGAAGTACTATATTAGTCGAGCATTGATTGATTAAGGAGCAAGTGTGAATTTGCTTCCTTATTCAGTGTTTGAACAATTAGGCTTAGGAGAAATAAAACCTACTTGTGTGACTTTGTAGCTTGTAGATCAATCAATTAAAGTCCCACATGGTATAGTTGAAGACGTATTGGTATAAGTGGAAAATTGTTATTTTCTAGTGGATTTCATAATCATAGACACTTAAACACTTACCAGTTTATCTGCACCTAATCAAACACAAGTAGTTCTTGGATGACCATTCTTAGCAACATCAAATGCTTTAATTAATTGCAGGAATGGGTCTATGAAAATGTCTTTTGGTAATATTGAGTTTGAAACGAATATGTTTCATGTTATCAAACAACCAAAAGAGGTGCCTGATGTATAAGAAGTGGACTTAGTTGAAGCTATAGTCTAGGATTATGTGGATTGTGAACTCGTTGAGGATCCTCTAGAAGAAGCAATCTGCTTTAGTGAGGTGAAATTGAATTCTACAATGTTAAACCAAGAATTAGGAGCAATTGTTGATTGGTTGGAGATGTGCCCAATCATATCTGTAGGAAACTAGGTACCAACCTTTGAGAATGTAAGACCACTTTTAAATAAGGTAGAGTACTCAAAAGTAAAAGCTCCTAATCCTGATAGGAAACCTCTACCCTATAATTTAAAGTACGCTTTTCTAGGTGGGGGAGAAACGTACCCTGTGGTTATTTCTTCAAAATTGACTATCCATCAAGAGCATATGCTAGTTGATCTTTTGAAAAGTCATAAGAAAGCTCTGAGATGGTCAATGACAGACTTAACGGGTATAAGTCCTCTCCTTTGGACATATCATATATACTTAGAAGAGGATGCCAAACCGGTTCGTCAAATGCAAAGATGACTCAATTTGAACATGAAAGAAGTAGTTAGAGTTGAAGTTTTGAAACTATAAGATGTAGGAATAATTTATCCCATCTCTGATTCTAAATGGGTGAGTCCTACACAAGTAGTTCCTAAGAAGTTAATAGCTACAGTGGTTCGGAATCAGAATAATGAGTTAGCTCGAACTCGAATACAAACTGGTTGGTGAGTTTGCATTGATTATAGAAAGCTCAATGTAGTCACATGAAAAGATCATTTTCCTCTTCCATTCTTAGATCAAGTTCTAGAAAGAGCAGCTGGACATACTTATTATTGTTCTTTAGATGGCTATTCGGGTTATAATCAAATAGAGGTTGCCTTAGAGGATCAAGCTAAAACCACTTTTACTTGTCCTTTTGGTACCTTTGCATACAAAAGGATGCCCTTAGGCCTATGCAATGCTTTTGCTACCTTTCAATGCTATATAATTAGTATTTTTAGTAAAATGGTAGAAGAAATTGTCAAGGTACTTATGGACGATTTCTCAGTTTATGGAGATTCATTTAAGCAGTGCTTAAAGAACCTTGATTTAGTTTTGACATAATGTGAAGAAAAGAACTTAATGTTAAATTGGGAAAAGTGCCATTTTATGGTCATCCAAGAATTTGTTAGAGCATATAGTCTTTAAAGAAGTTATTCAAGTAGATCAAGCCAAGGTAGAACTTATTCAAAAACTTCCCAATCCTCAATCTGTGAAGGACATTCGATCATTTTTGGGGCACGCTGGTTTTACCGATGGTTTATTCAATCTTTTAGTGAAATTTCAAAGCCCGTGTGTCAATTGTTGATGCAAAATACCCCATTTGAATGGACTCTCCAATGTCATAAAGCTTTTAATAAGCTCAAGGGTTGTCTAACCACCTATCTCTTGTTGTTCAACTGTTTATAAATGCATATCAAAACTCATTGCAAACAGGTTGAAGAAACTTATACCTTTTATCATTAGCCCTTCTCAAGCGGCTTTTGTTAAAGGTAGAACTATCTCTGACCAAATTCTTCTAATGCAAGAGTTAGTGAGGAACTATCATAGATCAAACATGTCTCCCAGGAGTGCTTTGAAGATTGACTTGATGAAAGCTTTTGATTCAGTTTCTTGGGACCTCATTCTAGATGCATTGGAAGCTCTAAAAATTCCTTGCAAGTTTGTTGATTGGATAAGATCATGCATTACTTCCCCCCAATTCTCAATTTCCATCAATGGTACTCTAGAGGGATACTTTCAAGGTGCTAGAGGTCTCCGTCAAGGTGACCCGCTCTCCCCATATCTTTTCTTAATTGCTATGGAGTTCTTTTCAAGACTCTTCAACAAAATGGTGGAAGGAAGTGAATTCACTTATCATCCAAAATGCTCCCATCTTCTCATAAATCATATTTGCTTTGCGGATGACTTATTTATACTATGTACACCTAACGAGGCTTCTTTTCAGCTAATTCATCAAGCTCTTCTTCAATTTCACAAGTATTCAGGTTTGCAACCTAATGGGAGCAAGAGCAAGGTATACTTGTCAGGGATAAGTAATCAAAATAAGCAGCAATTATGTTCAATGCTCGGCTTTCAACTTGGGGAGCTACCCGTCAAGTACCTTGGAGTGCCATTGATCTCTACTAAGCTCAAATTCGAAGATTGCAAGGAGCTAATTGACAAAATCACCAAAAGAGTCAAGAGCTGGACTTCTAAATGCCTTTCATATGCCGGGAGATTGGTTCTTGTGAAGTCCATTTTATTCAGCATACAAGTTTACTGGAGCATCCATTTTGTTCTTCCTAAAAGGGTTAGTGAAGCCATTGAACAAGTCTTGAGAAGATATTTGTGGTCAGGGGCTGATTTAAGGCAATGGGGAAGTAAAGTGGCTTGGTCAGAAGTTTGCAAACCCAAAAATGAAGGTGGCCTTGGATTAAGAAGACTTGCAGAATGGAACAAAGCTTCAATGATGAGACATATTTGGGCTTTATGCACCAAAAACCCCTCCCTTTGGGTTAAGTGGTGTCACCACAATCTACTCAAAGGAAAGTGTTTTTGGGAAATAAAACCACCCGTAGATTGTTCCTGGACATGGAGGAAGTTGCTAAAACTAAGAGATGAAGCTAGATCCCTTTCTAAATATGAAGTTGGCAAAGGTGATTCTATTTCATTGTGGTATTCTAATTGGCATCCCTTAGGTCCTTTGATCCTAAAATATGGGCCACGGGTAGCTTATGATGCTGGAATCTCCAAGGAAGCAAAAGTTAGCCGTATCATTGAAGATGGAGAATGGAAATGGCCTTACCCGTGTACGTGGGAACTAAGGGAGATAATCATAGACCACCCGCCCACATACAAGCCGAGAGTCAACCTTGAAGACAAGTTTATTTGGGAAGCTTCAAAGAATGGGGTATACAATGCCAAAGCAACTTGGAATGCTATCCGAGGAAGGAATCAAAAAGTAGATTGGCATCATTTAGTTTGGCCTAGCATACACATCCCACGGCAAAGCTTCACTCTTTGGCTTGCCATCAAAGGTAGGTTGAACACTAAAGACAGATTGATTGGTTGGGGGATGAATGTAGATCCTAATTGTGTCCTATGTTGTAATGCTGTGGAAACTATGGATCACCTCTTCTTCACATGCCCCTTTGCGGCTGAATTGAGAGCTAAGGTGTTACAAAGATGCTTCATTGTCAAGCCTACACAACCGTGGAAGCATGAAGTTTTATGGGCTATGGGGAAGTTTGGGGGGAAGCACATCAATAAAGTTCTTTGCAAGCTTGCTTGGACTGGTTTGGTATACTACACTTGGGAAGAAAGGAACAAAAGAATATACAAGGGACACTCCTCATCCGTGGCTTGTATTATGCAAAAGATTGAGAATGTAGTTAGAACTAAGCTTTTACAATATCATGCAAAGATGGCTAATGTGGACTCTAGTTTACTTGACAATTGGAGGATCCATAAGTAATTGTATTTTGATTTGCGGGGGTATGCCCCCAAGATATTGTACATAATTTCCCTATTAATCCAAATTTTATACTTACTTACCAAAAAAAAAAAAAAAAAAAAAAAAAAAAAAAAAAAGGGTTGTCTAACCACAGCTCTTATAATTCAACCTCCTGATTGGTCATTTCCCTTTGAACTCATGTGTTATGTGAGTGACCATGCTATTGGAGCTGTGTTAGGACAAAAAAAAGACAAAAAGGCGCATGTTATTTACTATGCAACTAAAACTCTAAATGATGCGTAGAAAAATTACACGACAACTGAAAAAGAATCACTAGCAGTTGTCTTTGCCCTTATGAAATTTCATTCTTACCTTATTGGTTCAATAGTTGTAATTTTCACTGATCATTCAGCTCTTAAATACCTGTTGACCAAGCAAGAAGCCAAATCAAGGTTAATCTGGTGGATTTTACTTTTGCAAGAGTTTAACCTTGAAATAAGAGATAAGAAAGGTGTTGAGAATATAGTAGCGGATCACTTGTCACATTTACCGGTAGAAGCTTACCCAAATGATGAAATTCAAATAAATGATAGCTTCCCAGATAAACAATTGTTTAACATAAAAGCAATAACAGTCTCCAATTTTCCTTGGTACGCTGATATTGCTAATTACTTAGTGACAGGAAAAATCCCAGATGAATGGAGCTATAAGGATAAAAAGAAATTCTTACGAAATGTTAGAATTTTCTTTTGGGATGATCCCTTTTTATTCAAGTATTGCCCTGATCAAGTGATTCGACATTGTATCCCTACGTGGAAGTACCTCGCATACTTTAGTTTTGCCATACCCAAGCTTGTGGTGATCATTTTTCCATAAACAAAATAGCCGCAAAAATCTTCCAAATGTGGATTCTATTGGCCTTCGTTGTTTAAAGATGTTCATCATTTTTGCACCACATGTGATAAATGCCAACGCTCGGGGAGTTTAACATGTAGAAACACGATGCCCTTATCCCCTATTCTTGTTTTAGAGGTGTTTGATTGTTGGAGAATAGATTTCATAGGTCCTTTCCCAATTTTACATAGGTATGAATATATCTTATTAGGGGTTGACTATGTGTCTAAATGGGTTGAAGCAATTTCCGCTAGAACTAATGATCATAAAGTCATGATTAAATTCCTCCACGAGAATATTTTCTTGCGTCTTGGAGTACCTCGAGTAATTATTAGTGATGGAGGAAAACACTTCTGCAATCATCCTATGGGAACACTATTGCTTAAATATGGTGTTGTTCATAAAAGTTGGTGCATCCAACCACCCACAAACAAGGGGCCAAGTAGAATCTGCTAATAGGGAGATAAAACAAATCCTTGAGAAAATAGTTAACCCTAATTGCAAGGACTAGTCACTACGATTGATTGACTCTTTATGGGCATATCATATAGCTTATAAAACAACCCTAGGGATGTCACCATATAGATTGGTTTATGGGAAACCATGCCATTTACCTGTCGAATTAGAACATAAGGCATATTAGGCCATTAAACAATTCAATGCTAATATCGATGAGGCCGGGCTTCACCGTAAACTTCAGATTATAGAAATGAAAGAATTAAGAAATGATGCCCATTAGAATGCTCAAATTTCCAAAGAAAAAATGAAGAAGTACACGACTAACATATTACGAGACGTTCATTTCATGAGGGTCAGAAAATACTTCTTTATCGATCACAACTTCATTTATTTCCTGGTAAATTGCAATCCAAGTGATCTGGCCCATTTATCGTTAAACATGTTTCTGAACATGGGGCTGTTGAAATAGAAAATCTAAAAAATAGGGATCGATTTAAATTCAATGGGCATAGACTTAAACCCTATTTAGAAAATTTCATTGGTTTGGTTGAATTGTGGGATCTTTTAGATCCTCCATCCTACAAGTAATCCAGGATTAGCAAAGTGTTGTAATTGTACCATATTTAGGATTAGGGTAGATTTTACTTTTTACTTTGTTTTAGGTTTTCAATTGTGAGTTTGAGGCCTTTTTGGTTTTTTAAAAAAAAAAAAAGAAAAAACAATTCAAATATCCAGTTCAGTGGTCCCAACCCCTAAACTTAATGGTCCAGACCACAGTGTGTTTTCTGTGAAAAAAATAGAGGCCAACCTTTCTGTGGTCCGGACACCCCGCCAGTGGTCTGGACCCTGCAACTTTTAAAACAAACCCTTCGGCTATTTCAACTTCAAAATTTTCAAACCTCTCACTTTCTTTCTGATTCTACCTCACACACTTTGAGATTTCTTCAAGTTTAGGCTTCCTTAAAGATTATTCATCCAAGTTCCGATCCAATTTCTTCACAAAACTGGTTCAAGGTGAGTTTATTCTCCATCTCAAACCCTAGGTAGCTATTTTACCCATTTTGTTGAACTCGAGCTCATTTGCACCGAGGGTTTCAAATTTCTTTTATGTTTGAGTCCCATTTTGGATTTCAAACAATGGGTAGATGGAAATTGCTCACTTTGAGTGAATTTCTTCACACTCTCAACATTAATTACACTGTAGGTCATCACTTGGGTCCTTGGGTCCACTAGACCCTAAAATTTTTGTCTGTTTTTAACTTAATCAATTTCAAATGTTTTCTTATTCAATTTGTGTTTAGAATTTGTGTAAATGGACCCCTCTTTGGTGGATGTTGCATAGCCACCTGGACTAGCATGACCGACCCTAAAATATGTGTGGGTTCTACCTCTCAAGTGCAAGAGGGCAGTCGTAGTTTTAAACTCAGTAAGTCCGAGGTCGAATCCATAAGGAAAGCTTTGTTGAAAGCTTTAGACTTGTTCTCTTAGTTAGTAGGTGAACCTAAATTAATTTAAACTAATTTTGGATTTATAGGATGTCTGAGAATGGTTGGGTTGAGAATGATGGAATGAAGGAATTGTGATATTAAATTAAAATTAAATTAAATTAAATTTTAAAGCAAATGATTAACTCAGAAATTAAATTAGATAACAAACATGGTATTAAAGAGGTTCTTGATTCAACTTTCAAGTCCAGATAGTTCACTACTTCACTATGGGATGATTGGGTTCAAATCTGAATTAAGGGTTTGCTAAAAAATATTGAAAATATTTTAAATCCAAAAGTTAGTACCAGTGATTTCAAATGAATATGGTTAAAAACTTTTGTTTTCGAAAGTCTTTTCAAATAAATGAAATCATAATTGAACTTGAATCCTACTTTTAATTTGTTCAAAAGTATTAATCAATGATAATCGAAAACCCATACCACTGATTTCAGTGAATATGGTTAAAGGTTTTCGTTTTCGAATGTTTTCGAAACAAGTTAAAATAGGTTTAAAAAATAGTAGATCCATGAGCTTTCGCAACTCATACGAAGGGCCTACGAACTTCCCATAATGTTTTCGTGAACTACCCTTCCTTGATTTGTTGAATCAAGAACTAGGGTTTTTATGCTAGCATTATTTTAAATGAAATGAAAATAATAAATACGCATATAATCAATCGATCTAGCAATTGAAATGAATAAAGCATACTATTAAAGAGTGAAACGAAATCAAACTTACAAGTTAAACAGTTCTGAAAGAAAGTAATGGAATGAAACTGCAGCGATGAACAAACTTGCTTCGAAAATCTTCAAAAACATTACAACGATATTGAAAACTCTCAAAAACTATCTTAGAATGCTCAAAAGTATCTAAAAATATGAAAAGTTCCTCTCCTAGTTTGGCCGTGCATAAGGTTTATAAAAGAGTTACATAGAAACCCTAAAAAGTGTAGCTTAAACCGTGCATGCTCGGCTACTGTTTTCTGGACCATCTGGAAGGGGGTCCGGGCAACAAAATGGTCATCCCCACAATTTCGGCGAAACAAGCTCATTGTGGTCCAGACCATTTGGGTGGAGGTTCGGGATGGTCTGGACCACAAAACCTTGATTCCTCAAATTCTGCTTGAAGTCATCTCTTTCTTCTAACAGTTTTCTGTCCTCAACTCCCAATGCAATTTTAACCTCGAAGACGATTGATTCAAGCTTCGGCTAAAACATGAAAGTTGTAGCTCTTCGAGTCTTCTTTCCAACCCAAAAGAATCAGGTCAATCAGAGTTGTGAGTAAAAAGATATGGTCAAAATACTTACAGGGTGTTAAGCTAGAACTTCAGCTACACACCACTTCAACCATCTCTTTCTCCCTGGCAGCCATGGTAACTGATTCTATTCCTTGGGATGGCACTTGGGACATTGAGGAAGTCTTCGAAGTCACTGCACATGTTGGCCTTTTTGTCTTCAAGCTGTTTTCTCCATGTGTGCCAAGTGTTCGACGAAATGCCCCAAAAGACACCAAAGCATGTTCTTGCACTTCCTTACTCTAGCTTGCTTTGGCTCCTCCTCACCTGCACTCTTAGCGTTATTTCAAGCTAAAATACCAAATTATATCACCTGAAACACACCAATAACAAGAGTGCATGGAAATGAGATAATTAAGCTAAAACCTCACCAATAACAAGCAAAATTGCATAATTAGCATGCTCAATAGATATAAAATTATACAATAATGCATACTAATCATAGCACATGACCCATTCACTTTGGTAAATTTTTGTCAATAGAAGTAGGCCACTGAACTTGTGTGGACGTAGGGGATTGAGCACTTGATTAATTCAATATGCTCTTTATGTGTTTTTTGTAACTATCATAGCCCTGCGAGTCAAACGTAATGCTAATAGACAACTAGGGTCCATGATCGACCCTAAAATATGTGTGGGTTCTACCTTTCAAGTGCAAGAAGGTAGTCGTAGTTTTAAACTCAATGAGTCCGAGGTCGAATCCATAGGGAGGGCTTTGTTAAAAGTTCTAGACTTGTTCTCTTAGTTAGTAGGTGAACCTAAATTAATTTAAACTAATTTTGGATTTATAGGATGTCTGAGAATGGTTGGGTTGAGAATGATGGAATGAAGGAATTGTGATATTAAATTAAAATGTAATAAAATTAAATTTTAAAGCAAATTGATTAACTCAGAAATTAAATTAGATAACAAACATGATATTAAAAAGGTTCTTGATTCAACTTTCAAGTCCAGGTAGTTCACTATTTCACTATGGGATAATTGGATTCAAATCTGAATTAAGGGTTTGTTCAAAAATATTGAGAATATTTTAAATCCAAAAGTTAGTACCAGTGATTTCAAACGAATATGATTAAAAACTTTTGTTTTCAAAAGTCTTTTCAAATAAACAAAATCAGAATTGAACTTGAATCCTACTTTTAATTTGTTCAAAAGTATTAATCAATGATAATGAAAAACCCATACCAATGAACAAGTTTTTTGAGAGCTTTTTCAATAGTGTCCTTAAACTTTATTTCTATATTCTTTGTAAGAACAGGTACATCATGTTTGGTTTCAATGATGATAACTCTAATCAAAAGGAAAACCTTAAGGCTTTAATTGGTAGGAAACGCAAGTGGGAATTTACACTTTATATGTCCAGTGATGAGAGTGACTTAGAAAGTTCAGAGGTTGATTTGGACATGTGGCCTAACGTGTGTTTCTTATAGAGTAACTCATTACCTTTGCCACTGTTTTTTCCTCCCCTTGTTCATATTACACCTTATCAATTCCTTGAGGGGCAAAAGTGGGATGATGTTGACCTCAATCTCCTTTTACAAATGGACTGGGCTGAAAAAAATATATATGATGAGTGGTTTGACGCACCTACTTACGACATTGACATTGAAACCAAAGTAGGATCTGAGGGGAGTCCATCTTCTAATTACCATGATATGCCACCACTAGAAGACGTGCCTCACACTGATAGTACTGATACTGAGAATGAGTCTGATGAGAGCTATGACACTTACACTGAGTCTAGTGAGAGCGATGACAGTTCCAGTGAGTCAAACTAGCATGATGATTTTGAGATTTCACTGCAATCCATCAATCCATTCATGAATTTCATAATGCATTAGCTCAATTTGAAGCCAACATAAGGTAATTCTTAATCCTTCTTTTTTTTTTTTTTTTTACTTTTATGCTAATTTTACTATTTTGTTATTTTATTTATATTATTTCATTAGCATCATTAGCAAGTTAAACCTTTGCTGGGGGGAAAAACCATGACATATGCACACCACATGTTTACTTTACATTTTCACCATTGTTCTTACTCTGCACACATTGAGGATAATGTGCATCTTAAGTTGGGGGTTGTCATGTGTTTATGTTACTCATAGTACATTAGTGACTAGTGAATGTTTTAGGACTTAATCCAATGATGGTATTATTCATGTAAATAACAAATGGTTTGCTTTCAATTTTGAATGGGGAACTTAATTTAAAAATTGATTATAAATTTTCTAATGTGTTGCAAACTTGTCACTTAAAATCATTGAGTTGAAAATGTGTCAAGGATTGGAATTTATGAGATTTAGTTATTCAAATATGCCAAGACATAGGTGGAGACTTAAAACCCTACATTATGTGAGCTTTTGAGCCTAATTTTGTGTTCTTGAGGGTTTCACCATAATCTTTTTAAATTCTTTCATCTCACTTTCTTTGAATAGCTTCATTACATTAACTTGCTTTGGTATTAAATGCACTAGACGCTATTTGTTGATTTACATGTGTAGATTAGTGTTTCTGATAAAGTATTAACCTAAATAGTGATATCAGGCCCTCTTTCTTATATTTGAAGGCTGGAAACCTTCCTTTGATTTACATAACCCTTGGAGCCACTTTGAAGCCTTTAAATAAATGAAATAATAAATGAGCTTTTTTTCTTGTTTAGCCACATTTACAACCCTTTTAACCTTAGATGCATAGGTGAACCAACCCTAGCATGTCTTAGGATTTTGGTGCAATTCTATAAAGGTTAATAAAAAGGGAAGTTGTGATGGGAAATTGTGGTAATTCAAAGAAAAAAAAGATAGAGAAAATTGATTGAGCTTCATTATTGTGTTCTCAAGAAGTGTAAAAAGGAAAAGTTGGGAGGGGGATATTACATTGTACTATCCTTAGACATGCACCTTGATTTTTCCTATTCTTTATTTGTCTAACCAATACCCCTTTGGCCAAATTACAACCTAGTAAAGACCTAATGGACTTTAGGTGAAAGACACTTAGAAGGACATTGATTTATTTCATGTGATCGATGGTAGTTGTCTTGTTTAAGCATTGATACATTCCATTCATGAAGCTATGAAACCCACTATCTTTAATTCTTTTAGTAACTTTTTGGTTCGGTTCATTGCTGTAAAGTCTTGTGGCAAATCCAATCAATATCTTAGTTAAATTAGGAATGCTATTCAAGTTTCCTAAAGTGATGCAAATTGAAGATTTGAAGAATTCTAAACAATTAAGGAGATAAAATGAATCAAGTTGACCAAGATTTTGAAGAATTCTAATTGGTGTGAAGGATTACAAAACCTAATGGAATTCGGACGCAGCCTTCTGGAACATGAATGGAATTCCAGTGTACCTCGCAGGCACGGCGCGGGGAGCGCGCGGGTGCGCCCCAAGCACGCAGGCAGCCCGAAGGGAGCGCGCGGGTGCGCCAAGGTGTCTCAGAAATTCCAGTGAGGTCCGCAGGCTGGAGGATGGGAGCGCGAGGGTGCGCCAGTGTTATTTTCTAAAGCATAAAAATTCCAGTGCAGGTCGCAGGCTGGAGGATGGGAGCGCGAGGGATCGAGTTATGAATATTTTGTTCGGATTCAATTTCCTATTTTGCCAAACTAGGGCAACTTTGTAATCCTATATATATGTGAAACCAACTCTGTAATTGTAAGAGGTGGGAGAACATATTATAGGGACCTAGACAAAGAGTCTCTGAGTATTGAGAGCTTTCATGTTCTTTCTCTAAATTTATCTTGTATTTTCTTTTCACTTTCTGTGTGAGGCAGAAAGCCTACTTGTAGGGTTTATCGAGTGATTCGAGCGAGAGTGACGAAAGGATTCGTGCGAGTGATTCGTAGAGAGTCTGAGTAGAGTCTTGTAACCCGTTGATAGTGGGATTGTAAATAGAGGTTTTTCTCCCTGTGATAGGGTTTCCTCGTTATTCTCTTGTGTGATTACTTTCACTGTGTGTGTGATTGTGTGGGTTTGGAATTTTTCAATTGCATTTATTTGACATTGCAATCTTGTATGAACCAAGAGAGTAACCCTTCTCTAGTGACTTTATTCTAATTAAGTGACCAGCTTGGTGAGATGGAAGTCAAGACTACAGCCTTTTGAGTATGTTTGACGACTATTTTGATTGAATGATATGAATTGGCATATTTGAAATGAGATGATTGAAAAGTAGGTGAGTTAAATACACATTGGGAGATTTTATATGACATTTTAAAATTTTGTTACCTAATTCATATTGAACTTAAATCAGGAGTTATTGAAATAATAATTACTATCTATTGGATTAGTTTAGGAATTTTATGGCTAGATTCACTGCAAACCCTCACGAGACTTCACTCGTCCACTAGGGGGAAGCTAGGGGTTTAAAAGGCTTGCTGCATGTAGCTAAGTGTATCCGTGTTTCAAACGAAAAGAGAAATAGGATAGTAGTTTCATTTCATTTCTATAAAGACATTGCTAGGGGCTAGTAATGCTCAAGTTCGGGGGTGTGATTACACTTAAAAAGTGTAATTACAAACTCTACATTTTGACATTTATCCATGCATTTAAGTAATTAATTTTAGAGTTTTGTTATTATTTTATTACTTATGGTGTTTATTTTCTAAATTGTAGGAAAAAGGGCGAAATAATTGAAATTAGCAACGATGAATGTGGTCCAAACACCCCTTCAAGTGGTTCGGACTAGGTCAAAGGTTAAGCTGGAAGGAGGAAGCAGAA
Organism: Vitellaria paradoxa; assembly: GCA_019916065.1. Taxonomy (NCBI): domain Eukaryota; kingdom Viridiplantae; phylum Streptophyta; class Magnoliopsida; order Ericales; family Sapotaceae; genus Vitellaria; species Vitellaria paradoxa. The sequence goes on along the minus strand of CM034243.1, from coordinate 21,622,226 downwards.
CATAAAAGAAGAGGTTCTGTGGTCCGAACACCCCGTCGGGTAGTCCAAACCATAGTGCATGTGTTGCTGTGTGAAGTTGTTTCAACTCTTTTTAGGGTTTTAAGTTAGCATATATATATCATATGACGTATGGTCGAAATAGACTTCTACTCTACTTTAGTTTCAGACTTTTTGAGAGTTTTAGAGAGCTTTAGAGAGTTTTTTAATGGTTAAAAAATGCTTTTGAAGTTTTGCAGAGCTTTTGTAGGATTCATTAGAGCTTTTGTCATTTATCGTTATGTTTCATATTCAATTTCAGAGTACGTTATATGCTTTTCTCTTTAATAATATTATCTTTGTGATTCATTCTCTAGTTTGTTGATCGATGTGCAATTTATTTGTTTTTGTTTATTTTAAAAGCATGCTAGCGTAAACCCTAGTTTCTTGATTCAATAAATTAAGGAAGGGTGAGTTATTACAAAAAATGGGATGTGCATAGATCCTTCGCATGGTTTGCGAAAACTCATGCGTAAGGATCTACAACTTTTAAATCTGATTTCATTTGTTTCAAAAGCTTTCAAAAACGAAAATCTTTGACTATATTCTCTTTAATCATTGATAAAGGTTTTCGATTAAAACTTGTTTAATATTTTTGAACAAACTAAAAATTGGATTTGAACCCAAAAGTTTTCACAAAATATCTTTCCAGTTTTATAATCCTAAACGAGAATATAGAACTGAGTATTCAGAAATTAAGAACCTTAAACGAAAATATCTTTCCAATCTACCAGTTCTTTTTTACGTGAGCTTTTAATTGTAGTGTTGAACACATCCCTTTGTGAAATAATTAACCCACCCAGAATTGAAAGTTGAATCAAGAATCATTTTGATATTGTGATTTTTAGTTGAATTAATTCTTAAGCTAGTTAATTGATTGGTTTGAAATTTTGGATTTGTTTATTTCACACAACTTATGCTTTAGTTGAATTTTCTTAGTGGAAATTTTATTTTTGCTGAAAAACCAAAAAAAATGCATTCTTTGAATTTCATTAGGTAATTGTTAGTGTTATTTAATTTTGTTTTAATTTTCTGAAAACCCTAGAAATCTAGCATCCATAAAAACCTAAAATTGCTTTGTGACCACTCTCTAATTTGGTAATGGCTCACTCTCATGTATAAGAGGTCGGTTGAGTCCACAAGGAGCAAAGGTGTGCCTAAGTATTGGAAAACTTGGTTTTGAAAATGCTTGCAAAAGTTTACAAGGAAAAGATGAAAATATTTTTAGAGTTTTGAATAGATAATTGAACGGATGATTTGGAAGTAATTGAAAAGATGATTTGAACATTTAAAAACACAAGTTAAACTAACAAAATGAAAACACTAAGAATAGAACCAATTTGAAAAATTAACAAATGCTGTGAATTGTGCTTAAACAATTAGGTGAATGAAAATACTCGGCTTTAACCTAGTCCTGTAATGTCCTCGAAGGCTTGAACTTGAATATGTAATTAACTCAACCTAATCTTTACACATATAAAATTAGACCGGAAGATTCAACATTAGAAAACCTTACTTCGTAACTAAACTGTGATTCCAGGGTTTGGAAGTCGTGTTCGAAATCACTGGGACATGGAATTGATCTCCAATACAAGCTAATGTAAACAGAAATCAATTGTATCACAGGGTTTCGTTTTCGAAATTTAACCTAGAATTACAATTCTTTCATTGTCATTCAAAAGAAAATAAATCCATTTCAATTTGCATTATCCGAGTCCAAGACCTTCGATTTCATTACGATCTTAGGTTAAAACCAAGAAAAGCCCTAGCCTAGCATAGCTAAAACATGAACAAAGCATTTCGAAAAGAAAAACATCTTCATCATGCAACAAAACACGAGAAACGAAATAGATTGAAAAGATTTAAAATGATTTTGAAAACAATTTGATCGCAAACGAAGACTACGAAGTACTACGAAGCAAGAATAATAGACAAAGCTATAGAGAATAGTAAAACTTTAATTAAAATAAAGTAACAAGTAAAACTTACAAATTAATCTTAATACAAGATGAAAGAAAGCTTGAACAATCCGAAGCGAAATCAAAATTCCAATCCTCAGTGCGAAGTGTAATGTAAAAACTCCCTACAAAACTCTTAGAGAACAAAACCTAAAGTTTTCGTAGGGTTTCCCCCCTCAGTACATCAGAAATTTTCCCTTTTATATCATTACATAATTCAAGAGTAAAAGTGTAATTTCATAATTCGAAGTTTAGCTTAAAAGTGTACTGGACAAGTCATCATGGGCGCCCAAGGTCTTTGGCCGTGTGCCTAAGCTCTATTTCTCCTTTGTGTTCGACAAAAGTCCTGAGACAAGTTGCTGGAAATCACCCTTCTGTGGGCGCCCAAGGTAATACTCAATTGGGCGCCCAAGGTGCCTTGCACCCGAGCCATGTGCGCCCAAGCCTTGCTCCTAGCACTTCTTGTGAAGACCAGCTCTCTGTGGGCGCCCAAGATAGTTGCAGGTGGGCACCCAAGGTGGTTGGTTCAGACCTGAGTTGCACTTTTGAACTCCTAACTTGCTTTCCTCGAGCTATGTTTCACCAATAACCTACAAAACACACAGGGAAGAAGTAAATGATCAAAATACAATAAAAGTGAGCTTTTCTTAGTAAAAATATTCATAAGAAGAATGCAAAATAAGGTTAAAAGTGACAATGATTGCATGCAATCACACCCCCCAACCTAAACATTTCTAGTCCCTAGGAATGGAAAGAATTATGCCTAAAGTAAAATGAACACATACCAAGCAAACCCGTATTATTCAAATGAAGCTGAAGGAAACTACTAATTCTAACCTAAAAAGATGGTCCATTTTCGTAGGAGACACACGGCCACACCTAGTGACCGACCCTAAAAAGTGTTTCGGGTTCTACCTCTCAAGTGCAAGAGGGCAGTCGTAGTTTTAAAACTCGGTGAGTCCGAGGTCGAATCCACAGGGAGGGCTTTGTTAAAAGCTCTAGACTTGTTCTCTTAATTAGTAGGTGAACCTAAATTAATTTAAACTAATTTTTTTAGCAACTCAAACTTTTGTTTTAGATTCTAAATGAAAGAAATTCAATTTAATTTAAAAATGCAAACAAAGCATCTACTCTAAATTCTAAAGCGAATAAATCAACTCATAAATTAAATTAAATCACAAGCATAATACTAAAAAGGTTCTTGATCCAACTTTCAAGTCCGAGTAGTTCACTACTTTACCTTGGGATGTTTTTGTTTGAAGAACAGGGTTTAATTTGAAAAGTTTTGAAGATGTTATAATCAAAGGTCAGTACCAGTGATCTCAAGCGGATATGGTTAAAGACCTTTGTTTCCTAGAGTTTTTCAATTAAACGCCAAAATATTAATAAAAATCTGATTTTTAATTCTATTCAAAAATATTTGATGATTGGTTACGAAAATCCATACCAGTGATCTCACACGGATTTGGTTAAGGGTTTTCGTATTCGAATGTTTTCGAAATAGAAAAAAAATAGATTTGTGAAAGGTAAATTCCTTCGCGAAAGGTTTCGCAACCTACGCGAAGGGTTTCGCAACTTACGCGAAGGGTCTCAAAACCTACGCGAAGGGTTTCGAAACCTACGCGAAGGGTTTCGCAACCTACGCGAAGGGTCTCGAAACCTACGCGAAGGGTTTCGTAGACCCCAAGGCTTTTCGTGAACTACCCTTTCTTGATTCGTTGAATCAAGAACTAGGGTTTTACGCTAAAACTACTTTAAGCATCTTAAAAACAATAAAATAGCATTCAATCATACGAAAAGAGAATTGAAAAAAGCAAAACATGATATTGCGAAACAAATCGAAATAAAACAAAATAGATTAAAGTGCAACTTACAACGTAAAGTGAATATAAAAGACGAGGTGAAGAATCACTACAAAGACAACGATGAAAGCTCCAACAAAAACCATGAATCCACACATGCAAGCTTAAAACCTGATCTAAAAAACTCTCAAAATTCTATTCTAACACTCAATTGAAGGTGCAAAATTAAAAGGGGCTTCCCCCACTTCTTGGCCGTGCAACGGGTCCTTATATAGATGCAAGGAAACCCTAAAAGAAGTGCTTTAATTCTTGAATTTCGGATACACGGTGGTCCCGACCGTCTAATTTGGGGGTCGGGACCACAGAAAGCTTTCTTCTCAAATCCTATACACTGTGGTCCCGACCATTAGATGGACGGTCCCGACCCCCAAGTGTCTTGATTTTTTGCTTTTCTTCCTCCTTTAGGTTGAGTCTTTGGGCTAGTCTTGGCCATCCAATGTGAGGTTTGAACCATGACATTTCCTTCGTTTTCTCGGCCATTTCCATAGCTATAAACTTCGACATCCTTGCCCTTTTCTCTGCAAATAAACAATAAAAGTATAAGTAATATAATAACACTAAAACTTCAACTTAATTATTTAAATGCATGAATAAGTGTTGAGTTAAGGAGTTTGTAATTACACTTTTCAAGTGTAATCACACCCCCCAACTTGAACATTGCTAGTCCCTAGCAATGCTTTTTATTAAAATGAAATGCATGATGTTCTTTATTAAAATGAGATGCAACTACTATCCTATTTCTCTTTTCGTTGGAAACACGACTACACTTAGCTACGTGTAGCAAGCCCTTTAAACCCCTAGGTTCCCCCTAGTGGACGAGTAAGGTCTCATGAGGGTTTGCAGTGAATCTACCCACAAAATTCTATGGAATTGTCTCAAAGTGTCAAAAAGTGATTCGAATCTAAGATGAATTAAGTTCAAGCTCAATAAGTTACAAAATCTACGCATCATGTGTAATTTCCAAGTGCTAAGCATAAGGCTTGGACTATTAAAGTAGAAGAAGCATGTGTGCAAAATTGTTTCATTCATTCAACAAGGTCTCAAGAGCATAAATGGAACTAAGTTTTGACTTCAAAAGCTCACAGGATTCCACTCATAGAAAGAAATTCACTCATTCAAGGGTTCACACATTCCTATTAGCATAAAATGCTATCCTAGTTGCACATGACTCCATGATATATGAATGAATTAAAATGAAACTCAAAGTGGACAGCTCCTAACCATGTTTCAATGCATATGTAAAAATCACATCACATAACCTACACAATGCCACTACATGCACAATACAAGAGTTGCTTGCTTAGAATCCACTAGGTCTTTGTTTTGGTTGTAACTTGGCCAGGGGTAATGGTTAACAATGGAAGATATGGAAATCAAAGCACATGTCTTGGGATAAAGATGTTCAAGTGCACACAAGTCCCAAACTACCCATTTCCTTTCGAACCCCAAGAAGGACTACAACAAGAAACTTATTCACTAACTTACAAACTACTCATGGGACATTCTCAATAATTATAATATAAAGCACAAGTCCCAAAATTACATAAGCAAGAATGAATGACAGACTTTCTTTTTTTTTTTTCTTTTTTTTTTTCTCTTTTTTTTCTTTTGAAATAATGAAATAAACATAAGCTAAATTCTCCACCTACTATTCTCTCTCAATATGCTCTCAAAAGTTTCAATTCCCAACCCCCACTCACATCACTAACATTGAGGCACTTTTCATAACCCAAAACATATGAGGGTAAGGCTTAAAAGTGTGTGAACAAGGTTATGGGATAATATATGAGGTGGGAGCCAAGAAAAAATATATATATATATAAATATCACACACTTTATTAAAAGGCTTCAAGTTGGTTCTTAGGATAATTCATAATCAAGAAAGGACAAAAAGGCTCAAAATGACAAAGAAAGCCTAGCATCATTTTCAAAACTTGCAACAACTCATAATGTGCTACATAGATACTCATGTAAGTGTTTGTGATGCAATCGATGCAATGAAATCCAAGGTGAAGAGCAAAAGAAATGTAAGCATGTGCAACCCCTCAAGAAAAGAATATAAGGCTCAAAAGCTCACCATAAAGGGTGTAAGTCTCTACCTAGTCCAAAGATGCTCAAGTAACCAATATCAAATAAAATCTACTCCTAAGCACATAAACTTTCCACCATAATAGTCCAAAAATGCACAAAGTTATCACACACTCCACTTGAATTATGTTTCCTATTAAGGCTTGAACAAAACTCACTCATCACTATCTCACTCAAATTCACCATTGACCAAACCAAAAGGGTTGACATGTAAGTATAAATGTGCTAAATTCATGTATTTAAGCTAAAAAAATGCTCAAATTTTGAAAAATTTGACAATTTTAGCATAAAGTGTCATCATGCGAACTCTACCCCCTAACTTAAACTAAACATTGTCCTCAATGTGAAAACTATAATGCATAAGTGGGTCTGTAGTGTGCAAAGTGAGCATGATGATGAGCATGAAATAATAGCCACAAAAGGCACAAATAAGAACATAGCACAAATTAAACCAAGCATGCACCCATTGTTCAAGCCCCCTTAAGGCATCACCCAAAACACCCCCCAACCTAGATTCTACAGCACTCCCAACAACAGCAATTATGTATAATGAAGTACCAAAATTGAAAGTGCAAGATTAAATAAGAAGGAAAGGAAAGGTATTACCTCAAGAGCTTCTTTATTTGAAGAAAACAAAAGAAACTATTCAATAGAAAAGGTTAGACATAAATTGAAATGAAAATAAGACAAGAAAAAAATTAGTACGAAAGAAGAAATAAAAATAAAATAAAATAAAATAAAGGAAGAGAATCAAATTAAAAATAACTATGAAAATAAGAAAATGAAAAATCTAATCTACTATGTACAAATGAAATGAAGACAAAAAGTGTTATCCAACACCCTCTCTATCCCATGCCTCCACAAATGGTTTAAGAAATAAAATGTTCTCTACGGGCCCATGAAGCACTAAATATGGATGCTTTCTAGGTGTAAAACACACCGGGGAATGAAAAGCCAAGTGAGGTTCTTGAAACCTCGGATGTGGCCAAAGTGTAAGTGCAGGTGTGGACATGATTGGCTCAATTAGTCTGTTAATACCCAAGAAATCTACAGATGTGGAAAAGGTGGGTTCAATAAGTCTTTCAATGCCCAAGAAATCTATAGGTGTGGAAATGGTGGGCTCTAATGATCTCTTGACACCTAAAAAGTCAATGTAAGCCTTTCCCGTGTCTACTACCTTTCCCCAATGATGGCCGATCTCATGGTAATCACTCACAATTCCCATAGTAAGACTTTTGGATGGGGCTAAGTCAGAAGATGAGAGGTGTGCACCACTCTCAACCTCAGTTGTGTAGTGGAGTGAATTAGGGTCAACTAACTCAATAATATGTTCCTCGGGCCATGTTGCATTCAAATGCTCAGTTGGAGTCAAAGGACTATCAATAAGGCTTGGGGTGGTTAGGGTAGGTTGAGCATCAAGCTCGGTAGTAGGAAAGAATTTTATGTATCCCTGACTCTCCGTAGGTGGTAAAAGAACATCCTGAATGGGAGTGTCTAGAGGACTATGAGAAAGATGCTCATTGCAAATGTTATCCCCAATATAGTTAGGGCAATTGTCCCACTCAGTGCTTAAGGTAGTGCCTGAGGTTGATGACTCAGTCATGTTACCACTTAGATCGGTGCTTATAGCTTGTGTTATCTTAGAAAGTTGCTCTCTTAAGTCATCGAAGGACCTAGACACTTGTCCTTTAAAATCATCGAAAGACCTAGATAAATTATCATTGATCATCATTTGATGTTGCATAAATTGATGAACAGTGTCCTCGAATTGGGCATCATTAGGTTCACAAGGCCAATAATCCTGAGTTTCCTCATGCTGACCCTCAGTGAGTGGAACAAGATTGGGATAGGCACAATAATCAGTCTCCATGCATGTGCTACTTCTAAAGGATGGATCATGAAGATCAAGTGAAATAGGAGTATATGGGGAAGGTTCAGTGTGGCTTTTAAATGCATGATATTCAAAACTAGGCTTAAGTCTTCCCTGTGGCCTGGTGTGCTCATAGAAAAATTCGAGGAATGACCATGCCTCACCTGAGGTAAGGTCAAGAAATTCCCTATCTAAGACTTTATCAAATGCCTGGTGTAAACTACTAGGTAGAGCATTATATAATATTACTACAATGTCCACTAACTCTAATCCGTGACTTGGGAATGTTTCCAAAAGATTGTTAAATCTCTCCCAACTTTTATAAAATACTTCACCCTTTTTTGGATAAAAATTTTTGATTTGAAGGCCATGGGTGAAGGTTTGATGAATAGGGAGGAAATGTTCAATAAAAGCTTGATGAAATTGCTCCCAAGTACAGACCCATTCACTTACAGCATAACACCAGTCACCAACCACACTTTGTAATGATAAAGGGAAAAACATACACCTAAGTCTCTCACTCTTTCTAGCATCATCACATAAACCACATGCTGCCTTAAACCTATCAAGGTGAAGACATGGATCTTCCTCCTCATGCCCAAAGAATTGAGGAAGCATACTATAGGTGTCTAATGTAAAAGCATATCCAAACATGCCACCTAGATACTCTATGTATTCTCGGGTATCAGAAGGGCCATGTACAAGATCACCAACTTCCATGTCTAAGATCAGAAAATAAAAATGAAAATAAAATGAGAAAGAGAAAAACTACACTAAAATGCAACCTAAGTTAACTAGCATGCAAACTAGGTTATATGATATGCAAATGAATAAATAACAATGCAAAAGAACGAAAACTACTAATAAAGAGATGGAGAAAAGAAAAATTCACCCAATTTCTCAAGTGAACTCTCTTTTAACTCCCAAGTCTAGCACTTAGTTGCCCTCCCCGGCAACGGCGCCAAAAACTTGACCGACCCTAAAAAGTGTTTCGGGTTCTACCTCTCAAGTGCAAGAGGGCAGTCGTAGTTTTAAAACTCGGTGAGTCCGAGGTCGAATCCACAGGGAGGGCTTTGTTAAAAGCTCTAGACTTGTTCTCTTAATTAGTAGGTGAACCTAAATTAATTTAAACTAATTTTTTTTGCAACTCAAACTTTTGTTTTAGATTCTAAATGAAAAATATTCAATTTAATTTAAAAATGCAAACAAAGCATCTACTCTAAATTCTAAAACTGAATAAATCAACTCATAAATTAAATTAAATCACAAGCATAATACTAAAAAGGTTTTTGATCCAACTTTCAAGTCTGAGTAGTTCACTACTTTACCTTGGGATGTTTTTGTTTGAAGAACAGGGTTTAATTTGAAAAGTTTTGAAGATGTTATAATCAAAGGTCAGTACCAGTGATCTCAAGCGGATATGGTTAAAGACCTTTGTTTCCTAGAGTTTTTCAATTAAACGCCAAAATATTAATAAAAATCTGATTTTTAATTCTATTCAAAAGTATTTGATGATTGGTTACGAAAATCCATACCAGTGATCTCACACGGATTTGGTTAAGGGTTTTCGTATTCGAATGTTTTCGAAATAGAAAAAAAATAGATTTGTGAAAGGTAAATTCCTTCGCGAAAGGTTTCGCAACCTACGCGAAGGGTTTTGGCAACCTACGTGAAGGGTTTCGCAACCTACGCGAAGGGTCTCAAAACCTACGCGAAGGGTTTCGAAACCTACGCGAAGGGTTTCGCAACCTACACGAAGGGTCTCGAAACCTACGCGAAGGGTTTTGAAACCTACGCGAAGGATTTCGCAGACCCCAAGGCTTTTCGTGAACTACCCTTTCTTGATTTGTTGAATCAAGAACTAGGGTTTTACGCTAAAACTACTTTAAGCATCTTAAAAACAATAAAATAGCATTCAATCATACGAAAAGAGAATTGAAACAAGCAAAACATGATATTGCGAAACAAATCAAAATAAAACGAAATAGATTAAAGTGCAACTTACAACGTAAAGCGAATATAAAAGACGAGGTGAAGAATCACTACAAAGACAATGATGAAAGCTCCAACAAAAACCATGAATCCACACATGCAAGCTTAAAACCTAATCTAAAAAACTCTCAAAATTCTATTCTAACACTCAATTGAAGGTGCAAAATTAAAAGGGGCTTCCCCCATTTCTTGGCCGTGCAATGGGTCCTTATATAGATGCAAGGAAACCCTAAAAGAGGTGCTTTAATTCTTGAATTTCGGATACACGGTGGTCCCGATCGTCTAATCTGGGGGTCGGGACCACAGAAAGCTTTCTTCTCAAATCCTTGCCCTTTTCTCTGCAAATAAACAATAAAAGTATAAGTAATATAATAACACTAAAACTTCAACTTTAATTATTTAGATGCATGAATAAGTGTTGAGTTAGGGAGTTAGTAATTACACTTTTCAAGTGTAATCACCTAGCGTGTGAGGCAAGCCCTTTAAACCCCTAGGTTCCCCCTAGTAGACGAGTAAAGTCTCGTGAGGGTTTCTAGTGATACTACCCACAAACATCTATGGTTTGGTCTCAAGGTGTCAAAGAGTGATTAAGGTCAACAATGCATCGAGTTCAAACTCAACAAGTCACAAAACTTAAATATCATGTGTAATTCCCAAGTGCTAAGCATGAATGCATGTACTATCAAAAATTGGAAGAGCATGTGTGCAAAATAGTGTCATTTATTCAACAAGGGTTCAAGAGCATAATCAGAACTAAGTTTCAACTCCAAAAGCTCACAAGGTAGATCACTCCTAGAAAGAAACTCACTCATTAAGGGTTCACTCATACCTATGAGCACACAATGCAGTGCTCTCCTAGTTGCACACAACCACACAAATACGTGGGTGAATTGAATTGAAGTTCCGAGTGGATAGCTCATACCAAAAAAATAAGTTCCAATGCCATGCAATAGATTACACCACACAACCTACACAAGACCACTACATGCACACACAAGAGTTACTCGCTTAGAATCCACTAGGTCTTCGATCCGGTTGTAACTTGGCCATGGGTAATGGTTAAAACAATGAAAGTTATGGAAATCAAAGCACATGCCCTTGGATAAATATGCTCAAGTATGCACAAGTCCCAAACTACCCATTTCCTATCCCCCAACCAACAACATGAAGCCTATAAACAAACTTAGAAGCTACTTTTGGGACATTCTTAGCAACTGCACTACAACGCATAAATCCCACAATTGAATCAACAAAAGGAATGAGAAATTTTTTTTTTCTCGTTTTTTTTTTTTTCGAATCCCTTTGTTCTTTTTTTTTTTTTTCTTTTTTGATGAAGAATGAATTATACAACGTATAAATTCTCATCCCAGCATTCACCCTCATTTGGATTTCAAAAGCTTACATTCCCAACCCCACATTCCCAACTTAGACTTTGAGGCACTTTCACAACCCAAGACATATAAGGGTTAGGCTTAAAGTGTCTGAATGGGGTGTAGGGGAAATCATATATGAGGTGAACCAAGAGAGAAAAATTTAAATCACACACTTTATTGTAAGGCTTCAAGTTGGTTCCTAAGACAATTTTATATCAAGAAAAGACAAGAAGGCCCAAAATAGCAAAGATGGCCTTGCATCATGTTCTAAGCTCGCAAACAACTCATATGCACCAAGTATATACTCATGCAAGTGTGTGTGATGCAACTGGGGCATTGAAAACCAAAATAAAGAATCATTGAGCTGAAATAATGTGCAACCCCTCATAAAAAGAATAAATGGCTCTAAAGCTCACCACTAAAGGGGTATAAGTCTTTAACTAGTCCAAAGATGCTCCATTGACCAATGTTACATAAAATTCACTCTTAAGCACATAAGTTCTTCCATGATAGCTAGAAATACACAAGGTCATGACACACTCAACTTAAATTAAATTTCCAGTCAAGGCTTAAACATGACTCATTTATCACTCTCTCACTCGAATTCACAATCAACCAAACCCAAAAATTAAAAAAAAAAAAAAAGAAAAAACAACAACAACATACAGGTATAAATGTGCTAAGTCATGTGTCCCAAGCTCTAAGATGCTCAAAGTTTGAAAATTTTGACAATTTTAGCACAAAGGGTCATCATGCGAACTCTACCCCCCAACCTAAATGAAACATTGTCCTCAATGGGAGAACGATGATGCATAAGTGGGCCGGTAGTGTGTAACGTGAGCAGGATGATGAGCATGCAATGATAACCACACAAGGCACAAGAAAGAACATAACACACTGTACACAAAGCATGCACCCATTAGTCCAACCCTGTAAGTAATAAAGAGCACCCCCAAACCTAGTGTCTACAATACCTCGAACGATAAATAATGAGAAAAGCAGCATGTAGAACACAAGAGAAAAATGAGGGATATTACCACGAGAGCTGAAAGAAAGAACTGAAAACCTGTTACAAAACCCACAAGAAATCAAAAGAAAAACAAAAGAATAAAAAAGAATGAAAAGAACTGAGCACAGCAGTCACATCCATCATAAAAAAAATAGTGCAGAATTCAGTTTTAGGTCAAATATACAAAACATTGGGAAATCCCAGACCTAAACTACTACAAGTCTCTCAAAACAAGCACACGCAAGACAAAAAGGTACGGGCAAGGTAGAAGGAGCCTAATCCTCCGTGGGAGGATCATCATGGTCTGAAGCGGGTGGTGGTGACGATGGTGGTGGTGGTCGAACAGCAACAAGAATCTCCTCTAAGAGGTTACGCTGTGCGCGCTGCTCAGCCTCTATGACACCCAGTCTGGCCCCCAACGCATGAATGCCAGAACAAACTGTAGGGACCACAGGAGGACGACCGGGAAATGTAGTAGAAGAAGTGGCAGCCAAAGTGGTCCCTGTGCTGTGACTGTGCTAAACTCTGTGCAGATGTAGAGCCCGACAACATCGCTAAAGGCCGGACGATCCTAAATTGAGCATCAATGGAGACATGATGCTTCTCCAAAATCTTCATAATGAGCCCAACAAATGGCAAACTGTAGGGACCCCTAATCTGATGCAATCAGGCTCGCAGCGCCATCATCATCAAGGACGCTAAATCAATAGACACATCGGTGGTCATAGCGTACATCAAGCGAGCTCGATCGGGGTTAACATAGTTGATTACACTTGAAAAGTGTAATTACAAACTCCCTAACTCAACACTTATTCATGCATTAAAATAAGTAAAGTTGAAGTTTTAGTGTTATTGTGTTACTTATACTTTTATTGTTTTATTTGTAGGAAAAAAGGGCAAGGATGTCGAAGTTTATAGCTATGGAGAGGGCCAAGAAGACAAAGAAAAAGTCATGGTTCGAACCTCATCTTCGATGGAAAAGACTAGCCCAAAGACCCAACCAAGAGAAGAAAATAAAGCAATGAAGGAGATACTAGGCGGTCGGGACCACAGAAAGTACAAAACTTCAGACGGTCCCGACCCCCTCTCCAGACGGTCGGGACCACCCGTGATTTACAATAGCCGCGTGAAAGCTCCTCTTCTAGGGTTTCCTTGCATCTTTATAAGGACCCATTGCACGGCCATGAAGGGGGAAGCCCCTTTTGATTTTGCACCTTCAATTGAGCGTTAGAATAGAATTTTGAGAGTTTTTAGATTAGTTTTTTTAAACTTGGATGCGTGGATTCATGGTTTTCGTTGGAGCTTTCATCGTTGTCTTTGTAGTGATTCTTCACCTCGTCTTTTATATTCGCTTTACGTTATAAGTTGCACTTTAATCTATTTCGTTTTATTTCGATTTGTTTCATAATATCATGTTTTGCTTGTTTCAATTCTCTTTTCGTATGATTGAATGCTATTTTATTGTTTTTAAGATGCTTAAAGTAGTTTTAGCGTAAAACCCTAGTTCTTGATTCAACGAATCAAGAATGGGTAATTCACGAAAAACCTTAGGGTGTTAGTAGACCCTTCGCATGGGTTGTGAGAGCTCATGCGTAAGGATCTACCGTGTTAAAATCTATTTTCAACTTGTTTCGAAAACATTCGAAACCGAAAATCTTTAACCACACTCGTTTGAAGTCACTGGTATGGGTTTTCGAATATAACCGTTTACATACTTTCGAATAAGGTTAAAAATAGGTTTCGAATTCATTTCTAGTTTTGTTTGTTTGAAAAACTTTTAGAAACAAAGGTCTGTAACCATATCCGCTTGAGATCACTGGTACTGACCTTTGGTTACAATATTCTTAACACTTTTCGAATTAAACCCTAATCTAGTTTTGAATAAAAACATCCCAAGGTAAAGTAGTGAACTACCCGGACTTGAAAGTTGGATCAAGAACCTTTTTAGTATCGTGCTTGTTATTTAGTTTAATTTATGAGTTGATTTATTCACTTTAAAATTTAGAGTAGATGCTTTGTTTGCACTTTAAAATTAAATTGAATTTCTTTCATTTAGAATCTAAAACAAAAGTTTGAGTTGCTAAAAAAATTAGTTTAAATTAATTTAGGTTCACCTACTAATTAAGAGAATAAGTCTAAAGCTTTTAACAAAGCCCTCCCTGTGGATTCGACCTCGGACTTACCAAGTTTTAAAACTATGACTGCCCTCTTGCACTTGAGAGGTAGAACCCGAAACACTTTTTTAGGGTCGGTCAAGTTTTTGGCGCCGTTGCCAGGGAAGGCAACTAAGCGCTAGACTTGGGAGTTAAAAGAGAGTTCACTTGAGAAATTGGGTGAATTTTTCTTTTCTTTATCTCTTTATTAGTATTTTTTCTTTCTTTTGCATATCATATAACCTAGTTTGCATGCTAGTTAACTTAGGTTGCATTTTAGTGTAGTTTTTCTCTTTCTCATTTTATTTTCATTTTTATTTTCTGATCTTAGACATAGAAGTTGGTGATCTTGTACATGGCCCTTTTGATACCTGAGAATACATAAAGTATCTAGGTGGCATGTTTGGATATGCTTTTACATTAGACACCTATAGTATGCTTCCTCAATTCTTTAGGTATGAAGAGGAAGACCCATGTCTTCACCTTGATAGGTTTAAGGCAGCATGTGGTTTATGTGATGATGCTAGAAAAAGTGAGAGACTTAGGTGTATGTTTTTCCCTTTATCATTATAAAGTGTGGCTGGTGACTGGTGTTATGCTGTAAGTGAATGGGTCTGTACTTGGGAGCAATTTCATCAAGCTTTTATTGAACATTTCCTCCCTATTCATCAAACCTTCACCCATGGCCTTCAAATCAAAAATTTTTATCGAAAAAAGGGTGAAGTATTTTATAAAAGCTGGGAAAGATTTAACAACTTTTGGAAACATTCCCAAGTCACGGATTAGTGCTAGGGGACATTGTAGCCATATTATATAATGCTCTACCTAGTAGTTTACACCAGGCATTTGGTAAAGTCTTAGATAGGGAATTTCTTGACCTTACCCCAGGTAAGGCATGGTCATTCCTCGAATTTTTCTATGAGCACACCAGGCCACAGGGAAGACTTAAGCTTAGTTTTGAATCTCATGCACTTGAAAGCCACACCAAACCTTCCCCATATACTCTTACTTCACTTGATATTCATGATCCATCCTTTAGAAGTAGCACATGCATGGAGATTGATGATTATGCCTATCCCAACCTTGTTCCACTCACTGAGGATCAGCATGAGGAACCTCAGGATTATTGGCCTTGTGAACCTAATGATGCCCAATTTGAGGGCACTCTTAATCAATTTATGCAACATCAAATGATGATCAATGATAATTTGTCTAGGTCTTTTGATGATTTTAAAGGACAAGTGTCTAGGTCCTTCGATGAAGTTAGAGGGAAACTTTCTATGATAACACAAGCTATGAGCACCAATCTAAGTGGTAACATGACTGAGACGTCGACCTCAGACACTATTATAGGCACTAAGTGGGACAATTGCCCTAACTACATTGGGGATAACATTTGCAATGAGCATCTTTCTCATAGTCCTCTAGACACTCCCATTCAGGATGTTCTTTTACCACCTACGGAGAGTTAGGGAGACATACAATTCTTTCTTACTACCGAGCTTGATGCTCAACCTACCCCAACCACCCCAAGCCTTATTGAGAGTCCTTTGACTCCAACTGAGCATTTGAATGCAACATGGCCCGAGGAACATATTATTGAGTCAGTTGATCCTAGTTCACTCCACTACACAATTGAGGTTGAGAGTGTTGCACACCTCTCATCTCCTGACTTAGTCCCATCCAAAAATCTTACTATGGGAATTGTGAGTGACTACCATGAGATCGGCCATCACTGGGGAAAGGTAGTAGACACGGGGAAGGCTTACATTGACTTTTTAGGTGTCAAGAGATCATTGGAGCCCACCATTTCCACACCTATAGATTTCTTGGGCATTGAACGACTTATTGAACCCACTTTTTCCACATCCATAGATTTCTTGGGTATCAAGAGACTAATTGAGCCAACCATGTCCACTCCTGCACTTACACTTTGGCCACATCCGAGGTTTCAAGAACCTCACTTGGCCTTTCATTCCCCGATGTGTTTTACACCTAAAAAGCATCCATATTCAGTGCTTCAAGGGCCCGCAGAGAACATTTTATTTCGTAAACCATTTGTGGATGCATGGGATAGAGAGGGTGTTGGATAACACTTTTTGTCTTCATTTCATTTGTACATAGTAGATTAGATTTTTCATTTTCTTATTTTCATAGTTCTTTTTAATTTGATTCTCCTCCTTTAGTTTCTTTTATTTTATTTTTTCTTTCGTACTAACTCTTTTTCTTGTGTTATTTTCATTTCATTTTATGTCTAACCTTTTCTTTTGAATAGTTTCTTTTGTTTTCTTCAAATAAGGGAGCTCTTGAGGTAATACCCTTCCTCTCCTTTTTATTTAGTCTTGCACTTTCAATTTTGGTACTCCATTATATATAATTGTTGTTGTTGGGAGTGCTGTAGAATCTAGGTTGGGGGGTGTTTTAGGTGATGCCTTAAGGGGCTTGAATAATGGGTGTATGCTTGGTTTAATTTGTGCTATGTTCTTATTTGTGCCTTTTGTGGCTATTATTTCATGCTCATCATCATGATCACTTTGCACACTATAGACCCACTTATGCATTATAGTTTTCACATTGAGGACAATGTTTAGTCTAGGTTGGGGGGTAGAGTTCGCATGATGACACTTTGTGCTAAAATTGTCAAATTTTTCAAAATTTGAGCATTTTTTAGCTTGAACACATGAACTTAGCACATTTATACTTACATGTCAACCCTTTTGGTTTGGTCAATGGTGAATTTGAGTGAGATAATGATGAGTGAGTTTTGTTCAAGTTTTAATAGGAAACTTAATTCAAGTTGAGTGTGCTATAACCTTGTGAATTTTCGTGACTATCATGGAAAAGAACTTATGTGCTTAGGAGTAGATTTTATTTAACATTGGTTAATTGAGCATTCTTGGACTAGGTGGAGACTTATACCCCTTAATTGTGAGCTTTTGTGCCTTATATTCTTTTTCTTGAGGGGTTACACATAATCACAGCTCTTTTGCTCTTCACTTTGGTTTTCAATGCACTAATTGCATCACACACACTTGCATAAGTTTCACTTGGCACATTATGAGTTGTTGCAAGCTTTGAACATGATGCTAGGCCATTTTTGCTATTGTTGGGCCATTTTATCCTTTCATGATATGAAATTGCCCTAGGAACCAACTTGAACCCTTTTTAATAAAGTGTGTGATAAATATATCTTTTTTTTTCTTTGGTTCCCATCTCATATATTATCCCATAACCTTGTTCACACACTTTTAAGCCTTACCCTTACGTGTTTTGGGTTGTAAAAAGTGCCTCAATGTCAGTGATGTGAGTGGGGATTGGGAATGGAAACTTTTGAGAGCATATTGAGAGGGAATATTAGGTGGAGAATTTAGCTTATGTTTATTTCATTATTACAAAAAAAAAGAAAAAAAAAAAGAAAAAAAAAAGAAAAAAAAAAAGAAAAAAAAAAGAGAAAAAAAAGGAAAAGAAAAAAAAAAGTCTGTCATTCATTTTTGCTTATGTAATTTTGGGACTTGTGCATTGTATTATAATTATTAAGAATGTCCCATGAGTAGTTTGTAAGTTAGTGAATAAGCTTCTTGTTGTAGCTCTTCTTGGGGTTGGAAAGGAAATGGGTAGTTTGGGACTTGTGTGCACTTGAATATCTTTATCCCAAACATGTGCCTTGATTTCCATATCTTCCATTGTTCACCATTACCCTTGGCCAAGTTACAACCAAAACAAAGACCTAGTGGATTCTAAGCAAGCAACTCTTGTATTGTGCATGTAGTGGTCTTGTTTAGGTTATGTAGTGTGATCTCTTGCATATGCATTGGAACATTATCATGAGCTGTCCACTTTAAACTTTAATTCAGTTCACTCACATGTTTGTGGGGTTATGTGCAACTAGGATAGCATTATATGCTATTAGGAATGTGTGAACCCTTGAATGAGTGAATTTCTTTCTATGAGTGGAATCTTTTGAGCTTTTGAAGTCAAAACTTAGTTCCAGTTATGCTCTTGGGACCTTGTTGAATAAATGAAACAATTTTGCACACATGCTTCTTCTACTTTGATAGTCCATGCATTTATGCTTAGCACTTGGAAATTACACATGATATTTGGATTTTGTAACTTGTTGAGCTTGAACTTAATTCATTTTTTTTATCTTGATCACTTTTTGACACTTTGAGACCATGCCATAGAATTTTGTGGGTAGATTCACTGCAAACTCTCACGAGACCTTACTCATCCACTAGGGGGAACCTAGGGGTTTAAAGGGCTTGCTACACGTAGCTAAGTGTAGCCGTGTTTCCAACGAAAAGAGAAATATGATAGTAGTTGCATCGCATTTTAATAAACAACATCATGCATTTCATTTTAATAAAGAGCATTGCTAAGGGACTAGCAATGTTTAAGTTGGGGGGTGTGATTACACTTGAAAAGTGTAATTACAAACTCCCTAACTCAACACTTATTCATTCATTAAAATATGTAAAGTTGAAGTTTTAGTGTTATTGTGTTACTTATACTTTTATTGTTTTATTTGTAGGAAAAAGGGCAAGGATGTCGAAGTTTATAGCTATGGAGAGGGCCAAGAAGACAAAGAAAAAGTCATGGTTCGAACCTCATCTTCGATAGAAAAGACTAGCCCAAAGACCCAACCAAGAGAAGGAAAGAAAGCAATGAAGGAGATACTAGACGGTCCCCACCGTCACCCAGACGGTCGGGACCACAGAAAGTACAAAACTTCAGACGGTCCCGACCCCCTCTCCAGACGGTCGGGACCACCCGTGATTTACAATAGCCGCGTGAAAGCTCCTCTTCTAGGGTTTCCTTGCATCTTTATCAGGACCCATTGCACGGCCATGAAGGGGGAAGCCCCTTTTGATTTTGCACCTTCAATTGAGCGTTAGAATAGAATTTTGAAAGTTTTTAGATTAGTTTTTTTAAACTTGGATGCGTGGATTCATGGTTTTCGTTAGAGCTTTCATCGTTGTCTTTGTAGTGATTCTTCACCTCGTCTTTTATATTCGCTTTACGTTGTAAGTTGCACTTTAATCTATTTCATTTTATTTCGATTTGTTTCGTAATATCATGTTTTGCTTGTTTCAATTCTCTTTTCGTATGATTGAATGCTATTTTATTGTTTTTAAGATGCTTAAAGTAGTTTTAGCGTAAAACTCTAGTTTTTGATTTAACAAATCAAGAATGGGTAGTTCACGAAAAACCTTAGGGTGTTAGTAGACCCTTCGCATGGGTTGTGAGAGCTCATGCGTAAGGATCTACCGTGTTAAAATCTATTTTCAACTTGTTTCGAAAACATTCGAAACCGAAAATCTTTAACCACACTCGTTTGAAGTAACTGGTATGGGTTTTCGAATATAACCGTTTACATACTTTCGAATAAGGTTAAAAATAGGTTTCGAATTCATTTCTAGTTTCGTTTGTTTGAAAAACTTTTGGAAACAAAGGTCTTTAACCATATCCGCTTGAGATCACTGGTACTGACCTTTGGTTACAATATTCTTAACACTTTTCGAATTAAACCCTAATCTAGTTTTGAATAAAAACATCCCAAGGTAAAGTAGTGAACTACCCGGACTTGAAAGTTGAATCAAGAACCTTTTTAGTATCGTGCTTGTTATTTAATTTAATTTATGAGTTGATTTATTCACTTTAAAATTTAGAGTAGATGCTTTGTTTGCACTTTAAAATTAAATTGAATTTCTTTCATTTAGAATCTAAAACAAAAGTTTGAGTTGCTAAAAAAATTAGTTTAAATTAATTTAGGTTCACCTACTAATTAAGAGAACGAGTCTAGAGCTTTTAACAAAGCCCTCCCTATGGATTCGACCTCAGTACTCACCGAGTTTTAAAACTACGACTGCCCTCTTGCACTTGAGAGGTAGAACCCGAAACACTTTTTAGGGTCGGTCAAGTTTTTGGGACCCCTAGTCTGATGCAATCGGGCTCGCAGCGCCATCATCATCAAGGACGCTAAATCAATAGACACATCGGTAGTCATAGCGTACATCAAGCGAGCTCGATCGGGGCTAACATATTCATCATTAGAAACTAGTAAAATCTGAGAACAAATGAGTTCATGAAGGATTCGGAAGTTACCGCTCAATTTGTTCTTTGAAAACTGATGCCTCACCCCCCAAGAACGTGTCTCTCCCTCAGACAAATGTCGTGCTAGCACTGGAAGTGAGGGTCCCTACTCATTAGGGTATGGATACCCTGGGTGGTGAACTTTGGGAATGGCAAGAACCTCCCTAATAGTTCACCGACAGAGTGTAACTCGCTGCCCTCTCACCATGGAAGTAACATATACCTCGTCCGATTTTTGACTATCCACCAAACGTGCATTGGTATAGAATTCACAGATGAGGTTGGGATCAGCAGTGTCTTGAAATGTCATGGTAGTAGTCCAACCCCTAGTTTCCATAAGAGTCTTGAAATCAGCTGGCTCCTCACTAAAATGGTTCAAATTGATGGCCCTCTAGCAAATAACTGCCCTCTTACTCCAGTATGAATCAAACAAATCTTGGGCATCCTTCCCGATGAACCGATAAGGATCATAGTCAAGCTCATCCTCCTCTTTCTCATTTTCTTCCTCATCATCTTCCTCATCGTCTTCCCCTTGTTCTTCCACATCCTCCTCTTCAACTTCATTTAATTCTTGCTCTTCATCGGGCACATAATCACTGTCATTGGCTGATGAAGTGGGGGAAGGTTGTGGTTTGTGCCGACTAGAAGATCGGCCCATGAAAGTGGCAACACACAAGTGCTAAAAGACTGGGGCAAAATGAAAGTTATGCTCACCAAATTGAAAGCAATCAAAGCTCCCCACTGCCCTTAATAAACTGCCCCACAATGACTTCAACCTTCTCATAAACAACTCATCAAACACTTGGAGTACACTCATTCAACTCATCATCAATCTACCCAAACAACAAAGCCCAAGATGCCAAAATGCTTCAAACTCTCCCTTAACTTTAATTGCACATCATTGTGAATCAATTCAACCCCTAAACTCAATTCTCAGTTCTCATGGGCATTTAATCGAACAAGTGGTGTGCAAAAGATAAAGAGCGCTGGAATTTGAAATAAAGTTCAAAAGATGCCCCCTAATCAACTTATTCAACAAAGATAGCAACAAAACTTCAGCTCAAATCAACAATCAAGTCTCCAAAAGAGTTTTTCAACCTCACTTTTGTGAAAAATCTTCAAAACCTAGAGCTCACATCCATAATTCCACAAGACCCACGGCTGAAAATAGGCTTCTAAACCTCTCAAAGTTGAAGAACCTGAGCTCTTAGAGTGAGGAGAACAAATCTTGGCATGGTGGAATGATGGATTTGGTGGAGGAGAAGAATCCTCACCTTGGTTCTTCATTTAGCTGAACAAGGGAGGAGAGAAGGGGAATGATCGGGCAAAAGGGAGTCTTTAAAATAAAACCTGAAACTTCCAGCTCACTGTGACTCTCTTAAAAGGTCATGTGACCAACCTTGGGCGCCCAAGGTGATAGCAGGTGGGCACACAAGGTGGCTCAGGCACACAAGCCTTAGGTGCCCAACCTCTCAGGTGCACATGTCGCAGGCACCCAACCTCTCAGGTGCACATACCTCGGGCGCGCATGCCTTTGCCTCGCAGCTCATCTTCACTCAGTTAAAAGGGACATTCTAAAGTTCAGCCCTTAACTTCCCTCAATTACAACCAAGTCTCTAAATCAACCTTGAACACAATTTAATCTAAAGCCAAGAAGAAACAAAACTTTACATACCTAAACCTATGAAAAGGTGAATAAAAGAAAGGCAAACCCCTACTCTAATATTATACAACATGTCATGCAAGCTCTCTACTCAAAAGGAGGAGGGTCCGATAGAACCCATGTCTCAATCTCAGCCACAACAGTCTCCAAGTATGGCTTGAGACGATGGCCATTCACTTTGAAAATAGTATTGTTGCATGGGTTATGCACCTCACACACACCATGCTCTGAAATGGAAGTAATGACATAAGGACCGGACCATCGAGACCTTAGCTTCTCGTGAAAGAGATGTAACCGTGAGTTGTACAGCAAGAATTTTTTTTTTTTTTTTTTTTTTTGGTGACCCGGAACTCGGCCGGTTTATTACAGTCCTCAACGGACCGTGTAGCCGACCGGTAACCCGTGGGCCAACGAACACCCCACAAACCCGCCGAACCGATTAAGTCACAAGCTTACGCTTGTAGTGGGTGGCCCTGGAATAACTCAACGAGACTGGATTTCACCAGCGGAGACTCAAACCCTTGCGGGTTGTCACCTCAGCCCCCCACAATCAGGAGGTCACCCGCTGAGCTAGGCCCAAGGGTTGTACAGTAAGACTTTCTAGCCAACATTGAAGGATTTCCTAAGGATGTGCCGATCATATAAATTCTTCATTTTAGCCTTGGCAATTTTTGCATTCTCGAAAGCATTATTTCTCAATTCGTCAAGTTCATTCAGTTGGAGCCTCCTAAGAATGCCGGCATCATCTAGACTCTCATTGAATTATCGGATTGCCCAGTAGGCTCGATGTTCCATCTCTATGGGTAGATGGCAGGCCTAGAATAGTCTTATAAGCCATACGATAAGCCCACAATGCATCGACTAGCCGCAAAGACCAATCTTTACGTGTGGGGTTAACCGTTTTCTCAAGAATGCCTTTTATCTCCCTATTTGCCAACTCAACCTGGCCACTGTTTTGGGGGTGATAGGAAGTCCCCACCTTATAAGTCACACCATGTCTACGCATTAAGATGCCCACGGGCCGATTGCAAAAATGCTTACCACCATTACTAATGATAGCCCGGGGCATCCCAAAACGTGAAAAAATGTTTTCTTTCAAGAACTTGACCACCACACGATGATCATTGGTGCGAGTGGCCATGGTTTCTACCTATTTAGAGACATAATCAATGGCTACAAGAATGTACTCAAAACCAAACAATATAGGAAATGGGCCCATGAAATTTATCCCCCAACAATCAAAAATCTCCAAAATAATGACAGGATTCTGGAGCATCTCGTTACGCTTGGAAAGGGCTCCTAATCGTTGGCATCGATCACACCTCAAACAATAGTTGTGTACATCCTTGAACAGCGAGGGCCAATAAAATCTGCTTTGAAGAATCTCAGCGGTAGTTTTCTTTGTAGAAAAGTGACCCCCACAAGCCAAGGCATGGCAAAACTCAATGACACTGAAAATCTCATTATCCGGGATGCATCATCTCACAATTTGGTCAAAGTAATACTTATAAAGGTAAGGCTCATCCCAAAAGAAGCTACGCACATTGCGTAAGAACTTAGCTCTATCGACTTTCGTCTAATAGGAAGGCATCTGACTGGTTACTAGAAAGTTAGCAATGTCTGCATACCAAGGGAGATGGTTAGGAGAGGTGGTGCTGATGTGCATGATGTGCTCATCAGGGAAATGTTCATTAATTGGGTGGTCACTCAAGTCAGACAGATGGATTGGTAAGCGTGACAAGTGGTTAGCTACCACATTCTCTACTCCTTTCTTATTTTTAATCTCCAAATCAAACTCTTGTAGGAGTAGCATCCATCTAATCCAACAAGGCTTGGCCTCTTTCTTGGCAAGAAGATATTTCAAAGCTCCGTGGTCAGTGAAAACTGTGACACAAGATCCCACCAAATATGACCTAAACCTGTCTAGGTCAAATACTATGGCTAGAAGCTCATTTTTCGTAGTGGTATAATTCACTTGAGCCTCATTTAGAGTCTTACTAGCGTAGTAAATGACAAATGGTTTCCCCTCTCTCCTTTGCCCTAGAACGGCTCCCACTGCAAAGTCACTTGCATCACACATAAGCTCGACTGGTAAAGACCAATCTGGGCTTTGGACAATTGGTGCAGTGGTGAACAAGTGTTTAAGTCTGTCAAATGCCTCTTGGTAAGAGGTTGTCCACTCGAAAGGAACATCATTGGACAACAATGAGCATAAGGGTCGAGAAATAGAACTAAAGGACTGGATGAATTGCCAATAGAAACCGGCATGGCCAAGGAATGATCTTACATCTTTCACACATCGAGGGATAGGCAAGTTTTGAATCAACTCCACTTTTGCTTTGTCAACCTCAATTCCCTGAACATGATATTATATGCCCCCAGACAATCCCTTATTGTACCATGAAATGGAACTTTTCCCAATTTAGCACCAAATTACTCTCCTCACAAAGAATCAAAACCTTTTCAAGGTGGTCCAGACACTCATCAAAAGTTTCTCCATAAACAGAGAAATCATCCATGAACACTTCCAAGAACCTCTCAACCATATCACTGAAGATGCTCATCACACACCTTTGAAAAGTCGCAGATGCGTTACACAACCCAAATGGCATGCGTCTATACGCAAATGTGCCAAATGGGCATGTAAAAGTGGTTTTATCTTGGTCCTCAAGTGCTATTTCAACCTAGTTGTACCCCAAATACCCATCAAGGAAGCAATAGTAAGCCTTCCTTACTACTCTCTCAAGCACTTGGTCTAGAAACGGGAGGGGAAAATGGTCCCTCCGGGTCACTGCATTCAAACACCTATAATCAATGCACATACGCCACCTAGTTTGGGTGCATTGAGGCACTAATTATCCCTTCTCATTCTCCACAACAATGACACCTGACTTTTTAGGGACCACTAGTGTGGGACTGACCCACTTTGAATTAGAAATGGGGTAAATAATACCCGCATCCAACAACTTAAGCACTTCTCCTTTCACAACCTCTTTCATGTTCGGGTTCAATCGCCATTGCATTTGTCTCATAGGTTTGGTATCATCTTCGAGGTATATATGATGAGAGCACACTAAGGGGCTAATACCTCGAAGATCTGCCACAGTCCATCCTAAAGCCTGACAATGAGCCCTTAAAACTGCCAACAACTAGTCTTCCTGAACTTCTTTCAACTGAGAAGACACAACTACAGGAAATGTCTAACCCTCCCCTAGGAATACATACTTAAGTTCACTCGGTAATGGTTTCCTAGAAGGGTAAAGGGGACACTCAATTGATGGTTTAGGGCTTAATCAAAGAAGGCTCCAAAGACTCAAAAATCGGTACCCAACCACTAGTAGCCATGACTTCTTCCCTCACATTCATAACTTCCTCATTCCTCACAAAACTTACTCCATCAAGAGCCTCACATCTTTCACTTCTCACCAAGGCTTGCTCTAAAGGATCCTCAAAGAAAGTCTTTTCAAAATATTCCTCGCTCAACACATGAATCACTTCTACCTTTCGAATGTCCTCAAATTCCCCCATTTGCTTCCCTACCCGAAACACATTCATTTCCATGGTCATATTTCCAAAGGACAGTTTCATGACCCCACTTCTACAATTAATCACAGCGTTGAATGTAGCAAGAAATGGTCTACCTAAGATGACCAGAATAGATTGGGTAGGATTAGGAATGGGTTGAGTGTCCAAGATAATAAAGTCAACCGGGAAGTAGAACTTGTCCACTTGAACCAAAACATCCTCAACCACTCCCCTTGGCATTTTGACCGAATGGTCAGCTAGTTGCAATGTCACTCTTGTTGGTTTCAACTCACCTAGTCCTAGTTGCTAGTAAACAATGTAGGATAAGAGGTTAACACTAGCACCTAGGTCAAGTAAAGCTTTGTCAATAAGGTGATCTCCTATAATGTAAGAAATGGTTGGACACCCAGGATCTTTGTACTTAGGTGGTGTGTGACGCTGGATTATGGCACTCACTTGTTCAGTCAAGAAAGCTTTTTCCTTGACATTGAGCTTTTGCTTAACCATGCACATATCCTTGAGGAATTTAGCATAAGGGGGATTTTGCTTGATGGCTTCAAGTAACGGGATGTTGATTCTTACTTGTTTGAAAATTTCATAAATCTCAGAATTCAACACCTCATTCTTTACCTTAGCTAACCTCTAGGGAAAGGGTGGTCTAGGTGTGGGCTCATCAGAGTGGTCAACTTGCCTACCCAAAGTCCCCGTTTTGGTTCTCTCCTTCTCTCTTTCATCTCCTCCTCCATCTTTCTCTTTCTCAAGACTTGGTTTGACATAATGGTTGTTCTTTTCCCTATTTTCTTTCTCTTTCTCTTCATCACTCACCTTTTCAACCCCCTCACTAGCCCTGAATCCTAACTAATCATTAGAAGCACTAACTCTAGGATCACTAGGTTTGTGAATGATCTTACCACTCCTCAAAGTGGTGACAGCCTGAACTTGCTTATGTGGGGCAGCACCTGAGGTCGATGACTCAGTCATGTTCGTTGGCCTTTTGGGTTGGGAAAAGGTTGTGCAGGGAGTTTACCACTTTGAGTGGTACTCATAGCCTGGGTCAACTTAGAGACTTGGCCCTTAATGTCATCCAAAGCCCGAGTTACTTGATTGTTGATGTTTAGCTGCTGTTGCATAAATTGATTAAGAGTATCCTCAAGAGGTCTCTTATGTGGAGATTGGTATGCAACAGAACTGGGCTGTTGGAATTAGGGTGATGGTAAAGGAGGTGGTTGCTGAAATGATTGTCCCGAATTATCATTCCTCCACAAGAAACCCGGATGGTTCCTCTACCCCGGGGGATAAGTGATTGGGTTTGAGTTGTTACACATTTGTCCACTTAAATACACTTTTATACATGACATAATTGATATGAGACAGGTGTTTTATGCAGAATTTATCCACATCTTTGGAATATGGAACATGTGTTGAATTGTGCCATAAAGAGAAGCAATTTGAGCTAAATTAAGAATGCAAAGAAGGAGATGCTGAAGCACATCTGTTGAAGTGGATTTGTTGAGTAAAGTCATGGGAGCAGAAGAAGAATTTCCAGTTGCTGAACAAGTCGAATTCTGGAAGGAGGAGAACATTCGAATATAGTGCCAAAGCATTCGAATGCTGTCAAAAAGAGCTCAGAGAATTTCTGGAGGAAATGCATATTCGAATACAGCCAAGCAGTATTCGAATACGAGGACCGTTGGCAGAAAACAGACTCCACGTGATTTTACAGATTCGGAGAGGGGATTGCAATCTGGAGGAGAGAGAAAGACTGGGGAATGATGGCATCACACGACCCACACCCACGAGGAGAGAACATTCGGTTAGAAGAGAGAGAAGCAAGAGGAAAGAGAGAGAGCAGCGAGGGTAGCGGGAGAAGAACTTCCTCTTCTTCCTTCTTCTTCATTCTCTGGTTTTAGAGATTTTCTGCAATTTTCTGTTGTTTTCAATTCTGATTTTCATTTTCAAATTATTGTAATTAGATTTGAATTCTACAGCACATTTTAATTTCATTCTTGTAATTAGATTTCAATTGGAGTTAAAGAGAGAATTACATTTTTCAGCTTTGAAGTTCATGTCTCTGTTCTTCATTTTTTGTTCTTCATTTTCTTAAGATGGTCGGCTAGTTCTTCTTGGGCTAAGGCAAGGATAATGACCTGTCCAATGATTTCCAAGATGCCGTTCTTAATGGATTAATTTTGAGTTCTTTGGTTATCAATCTTAGTTGTATCTTGTTACTCTTGAAATCAATGGTTCAATGTCCGATTAACATTTGTTTACATATTCTATCAATGAGTTCATAGAAGTTGCTGAATTCAGAACTCTTATTGCAAATATGTATGGGAGTTGCTAGAGTTAGATCTTCTATAGTTTTCATGATAGCTTATGCACATCACTTGTTTGATCCATGGCTTGTATCATTTGAAATTAATTTTCTCCAAACCTTAGAGCAACTAAAATTGATGATCTATTCACTCTTGGTATTTTGAGATTGATTTGGATAGGCATTAGAATTGCCTTGCCCATCTTTTTAATATCAAGTTTTAGTTAAGTTTAGTTTTCATTTCAAAATCCATTACCAAAGCATCAAAAATTCCAAACCAGATTTTCAATTATGTTTACCATTTATGTGAGCCATGTTTTGCCTCTTTAATCCACTTGATTCAAACATGATTTTGCTCCTTAGATCCCTGTGGATATGACCTGGTTCTTACCAGTTAATTGTGCTACAAGGAAACCTTGCACTTGGGGGAGTTTGTCTTGATTTTCCTTACTCAACACTTTAGGAATCTGAATTTGCATTTTTATTTACATTTGAGAGTGAGGTAATTGAGCAAAAACAAGCACAATTTTGGCGCCGTTGCCGGGGATCTTTGACAAGCAATGGTGTTTTGAACTCTTGGAGCAAGGATTGGCAACATTACTCACCACCATCTTCAACAACAAAGCTACTCAAGGCATTGGGTAATTTTGTTCCATTCTTATTTCTACCTCTAGTTTCATTTTTATAGGTTTTAGTTTTTAGTTTTTAGTGTTTAAATTGTAGTTTTTGATTTTGAAAAGAAAAAAAATCTGAGTTACTGTTTTATTTTGTTTTGAATATCTAAATTTCTGAGTTGTTGGTTTTCCTTGCTGAAATTTGATTGCTGGAAGTTTGATATTCAAATCTGCTGCATGAGATATTTGAATGCCTGAGTTTGTCTCTGAAATTCTGATCTGTTTTGCTGCTAAGTTTTGAACCAAGTTGCTGAATCTGATGTCTGCAATCTGTTTTCTGAATTTCTGATTCGAATCTGTTGCATCTAATATTCAAATTGCTGCATCTTGTCTCTGAAAAATCTAATTTCATTGGCTGAAATTCACCTTTGAATTATTGTTTGACTTGCTGAAAATATGCATGGAATTGCTGCATATTCTGCTGCAAGTTGTTAGGGAAGAGCTCTGATTTCTCTTTGTGAATTGGTGATTTAGTTGTGAAGTTTTAAGGTTTTGTGAGTGTCATTTTGAAGCTGAATTTTTGTGCATGTTGTTAAGGTCTGGTCGAATTATTGGGAAAAATTCTGATTTGCATTCACCATCATCTCTAGCTGAATTAATTGAACTTGCTACATCTTACACATCATCTGAATCATCTGTGCACATGGATCCACCACCACCTGTTTTACCTGAAGGAAGTGCACTTGGAGAGAATGATGAAATCAATCAAAATCTTCTTAGACCTCTTAGGGAATATCTTCATCCAGCTAGGCAAACAACTCCCTCATGCATTGTTCTTCCCATTGGCCATCATAATTTCAATTTTAAACCAGGAACAATTCAGCTTTTGCCAACCTTTCATGGAATGGATTCTGAAAATCCTTACATGCATATGAAAGAATTTGAGGATGTTTGTGGGACTTGCATGGATAGGAATACAAATGAGGACATGGTTAGGCTTAAGTTGTTTCCATTTTCATTGAAAGATAAAGCAAAGATGTGGCTGAACTCATTGGAGCCTAGATCAATTGGAACTTGGAGGGACATGCAAACAAAGTTTTTAAAGAAGTATTTTCCAGCCAATAGGACAGTGATACTTCAACAACAAATCATGAATTTTGTATGCAAGCCTAATGAAACATTTGCACATGCATGGGATAGGTTTAGAGAATTGTTGCAAGCATGTCCACATCATGGGTTTGAGTCTTGGAGAATTGTTAACTTCTTTCATAATGCATTAACTCCAAACTTGAAAATGCTGGTTGCAACAATGTGCAATGGTGAATTCTATGATAAGACAGCTGAAGAAGCCTTGCATTTCTTTGATTCATTGGCTGAAAATACTAAACAATGGGAGGTAGTTTCTCTATTTTCTGAGTTTTCTGACAGCATAGGTGCAAGAGGAAAGTTTCATCTCAGTGACACTGATGATCTTGGTGCTCGATTGGCTGCATTGTCAAAGAAAGTGGAGTTGATGGAGCAAGAGAAGCAAGGATTGAAGAAAAAGGAAGTTAACTGTGTGTTATGTGAAACCTCGGATCACAAGACAGACGATTGTCCCACACTCCCAGCTTTTAAAGAAGTTCTTTATGGTCAAGTAAATCCCCCACCAGCTGCAAGAAATTACAACTCAAACCAGGGGGTGAACAACTTTGCTTCAGGAAATCAGTCATATTCGAATGCTTACAATGCTGGATATAGAGGCCATTCGAATACATCCTGGAGAGCTGAGGCACAACACCAGCAGCAGCAGCAACCTCAACAACCTTTTTCACCTCAACCATTTCATTCCCAGCCTTATCAACCTCAGCAGAACACAAACTCTTACCAGCCACCTCACAAAAGATCATTGGAAGACACCTTGCAACAATTCATGCAAGGACAAATTGGAACCAACAACCAAAATTCAAAGTTCCAAGATCAAACTAATAGGGCTATGGAAGACATTTGGAGTCAATTGTCAAAACTCACTCAAGCCTTAACTTTGAGAGAAACAGGAAAGCTTCCATCTCAGCCCAAACCAAATCCCACTGGGCAAGTGCACTTCAGTGAATCATCTTCTTCAAGTGCAAATGAGAATTTGGAACATGTGCAAGCTATTTCAACATTGAGAAGTGGGAAACAGATCTTGAAACCAGATTATATTCCAATTGAAGAGGCAAATGAGCAAAATATGTTGGAAGATGAGGAAGAAATTAAGCACAACAGCAGCAGCAGCAACAAAGCAATTGAACAACAGCTGCACACCAAAACAGAAGCTGAATTGCAGCAAAAGCAGCTGTTAAAAGAGCAAAAACAGCAGCTGCACAGTAGACAAGAAATTGAGGAACAGCAAGAAAATGAACAGAAACAAAATCTGGACAGCATAGGAAAAGCTACACAGAAACAGCAGCTGAACAACTTTGAGCAGAATAGCAAAATTCAGAAGCAAAAATCAGGTAAATTCTGAGAATGCAATTGAGTTTTCTGAAAACAAAACCAAGGATTTTGATAAAAACCAGCTGGATAAGAGTGAAAAAATGTCTGGAAAAGAGAAGATTTCAAAAGAAAACCAGCTGGACAGCCCTGATTTCATTCCAAAAATTCCTTTTCCTCAAAGATTGAACAAAGGAAAGAAAGAAAATCTGAATTCTGAAATTTATGAGCTTTTCAAAAAAGTCAGAATAAACATTCCTTTGCTTGATGCCATTAAACAAAATCCATCTTATGGAAAGTTTTTGAAAGATTTGTGCACTGTCAAAAGGAGAATGAATGTCAAAGAGAGGGCATTTTTAACTGAACAAGTGAGCTCAATTTTGCAATTCAAAACCCCTCCAAAATATAAAGATCCAGGGTGTCCTACAATTGCATGCATCATTGGGGAAAAGAGGGTAGATAGAGCTTTGTTGGATTTGGGAGCAAGTGTCAATCTTTTGCCATTTTCTGTGTACCAACAACTTGATTAGGTGAGCTTAGACCTACTAGGGTGACACTTCAATTAGCAGATAGGTCAGTCAAAGTCCCTAGAGGTATTGTGGAGGATGTCCTAATTCAAGTGGAGCATTTTGTCTTCCCAGTAGACTTCATAGTGCTTGATACCCAACCAATTCAAGGTCCACAACCAGCTGTCCCAGTCATTCTAGGACGACCATTTTTGGCCACTTCTAATGCTTTGATAAATTGTAGGACTGGAGTCATTAAGTTGTCTTTTGGTAACATGACAATTGAAAAGAATATCTTTAATGTGACCAAACAGCCAAGTGACCATGAGGAGATAGAAGAAGTGGATTTTATTCAAATAGCCATACAAGAGCACTTTGATAGAGAGTACTTAGAAGACCCATTGGAAAGAGCTTTAGTGAACAGTGATCAAGTAGATTTCCTAGATGATTGTGACTTGGAAAATATTGGTGGAGGAGAATGTGAGGAAATGAAAGAATCAATGATGTTAGTGAATCAGTGGAGGCCCACTTTTGAGTCCTTAGAGCTGCCCACAGTCAAAACAGAATCATCCTTTGAAAAGCTACCTGTACCTGAGAGAAAACCTCTACCAAATGACTTGAAATATGTGTTTTTGGGTGAGGGAGAGTCCTATCCAGCTGTTATTTCTTCTCAGCTGAGCCTGGACCAGGAAAGAAAGCTTGTTGAGGTCTTGAGAAAACATAAAAGAGCCTTGGGTTGGACCATAGCAGACCTGCAAGGAATCAGCCCACTGATTTGCACCCATAGGATATTTTTGGAGGAGGATGCCAAACCCATTAGGCAAATGCAAAGGAGACTAAACCCATACATGAAAGAAGTGGTTAGGGGAGAGGTAATTAAGCTATTGGATGCTGGAATTATCTATCCTATCTCAGACTCTAAATGGGTTAGTCCAACTCAAGTAGTACCCAAGAAATCCAGAGTGACTGTGGTGAAAAATGAACAAGATGAGCTAGTTCCAATGCGCATCCAAATAGGATGGCGCATGTGCATAGATTATAGGAAGTTAAATGCAGTCACAAGGAAGGATCATTTCCCTCTTCCATTCCTAGATCAGGTATTGGAAAGAGTGGCAGGACAGGCATTCTATTGTTTCTTGGATGGATACTCAGGGTACAATCAAATTGAAATTGCATTAGATGATCAGGAGAAGACCACATTTACTTGCCCATTTGGTACTTTTGCATATAGGCGCATGCCTTTTGGCCTTTGCAATGCTCCTGCTACTTTTCAGAGGTGCATGATTAGTTTGTTTAGTGACTTTGTGGAGAAATTTCTTGAAGTATTCATGGATGACTTTTCAGTCTATGGGAGTGACTTTGATTTGTGTTTGGAGAATTTAGAGAAAGTTTTGGCAAGATGTGAAGAGAAAAACTTGGTGTTGAATTGGGAGAAATGCCATTTTATGGTAACTCAGGGGATAGTTCTTGGTCACATAGTGTCTTCTAGGGGGATAGAAGTAGATAGAGCAAAAGTTGAGATTATTCAAAAACTTCCTACCCCTAGATGTGTCAAGGATGTCAGATCATTTTTAGGACATGCAGGTTTCTATAGGAGGTTCATTGCATCATTCAGTGCCATTTCTAGACCTTTGTGCAATCTCCTAGGCCAGGATGTTCCTTTTGATTGGACATCAGAATGTCAGGCTTCATTTGATAGACTTAAGGACTTGCTCACTTCAGCCCCCATTATGCAGACACCAGATTGGACTCTACCTTTTGAGATCATGTGTGATGCTAGTGATAGTGCCATTGGTGCAGTCCTAGGTCAGAGGAGAGAGAGGAAGTCACATGTGCTATACTATGCTAGCAAATCCCTTAGTGATGCACAAAAGAACTACACAACTACTGAGAAGGAGTTGCTAGCAGTAGTATATGCATTGGATAAGTTTAGATCATATCTTGTGGGATCTCATGTCATTGTATTTACTGATCATGCAGCACTTAAGTATCTTTTGACCAAATCTGATGCCAAGCCAAGACTCATTAGGTGGATTCTTTTGCTGCAAGAATTTGATTTAGAGATTAAAGATAAAAAGGGAGTTGAAAATGTAGTTGCTGACCATCTTTCTAGACTTCCACATCAGGACTTAGCAGTTTTTGAGTCACCTATTAATGAGACTTTCCCTGATGAGCAGTTGTTCCATTTAGATTCCTCAGAGACACCATGGTTTGCAGACATAGCCAATTATTTGGTTTCAGGTGTGGTGCCTTCTCATTGGACCATGTTAGATAAGAAAAAGTTTTTCAGGAATGTGAGGCACTTTTTCTGGGATGATCCATATCTGTTTAAGTATTGCTCAGATCAAGTCATAAGGAGATGCATACCCGAGAGTGAAGCCCAAAGTGTCATTAGTTTTTGTCATACTCTTGCATGTGGAGGTCATTTTTCAGCTAGAAAGACAGTGGCAAAGATTTTACAGAGTGGATTGTTTTGGCCTACCATGTTTAGGGATGTGCATGCCTTTTGTGTTGCTTGTGATAGGTGTCAAAGACTTGGTAAGATCACTAGGAGAAACATGATGCCACTTCACCCCATTTATGTGCTTGATATATTGATTGTTGGGGTATGGATTTTATGGGACCATTTGTGAATTCATTTGGCAATGAATATATCTTAGTGGCAGTGGATTATGTTTCAAAGTGGGTAGAGGCCATACCAACTAGGACCAATGACCACAAGGTAGTGATAAAATTTTTGAAGGAAAATGTGTTTTCAAGATTTGGAATGCCAAAGGCCATGATAAGTGATAGGGGAACACATTTTTGCAATAGATATGTTGGTCTATTGATGAGGAAGTATGGGGTTGTGCATAAGGTTGGAACATCATATCATCCCCAAACAAGTGGACAAGCCGAGTTGGCCAATAGAGAGATCAAGAGAATCATTGAAAAAACAGTGAATCCCACAAGGAAAGATTGGTCTTTGAAATTGGTTGATGCACTTTGGGCTTATAGGACTGCCTACAAGACTATCCTAGGCATGTCTCCTTATAGGTTAGTGTATGGAAAAGCTTGTCATCTTCCTGTGGAACTTGAACACAAGGCCTATTGGGCAGTGAGACATTTCAATGAAAACATCACTGAATCTGGTTGTCAGAGGAAATTGCAACTAAATGAGCTTGAGGAGATTAGGAATGATGCATATGAGAATGCTAAGATCACCAAGGATAGAGTGAAGAAATGGCATGATACACATATCCTCAAAAGAGAGTTGTTTGTGGGTCAAAAGGTTTTGTTGTATGACTCAAGGTTACACTTGTTTCCCGGGAAGTTGAAGTCAAGATGGAGTGGTCCATATGTGATTCAGAACATCACTGAGTTTGGGGCTGTTGACATTCAAAATCCAACCTCCAAAAATGTTTTTAGAGTGAATGGACAGAGATTGAAAGAGTATCATGAGAATTTTGTTGCTGAAGTAGAGAGTTGGGATCTTGAAGATCCCCCAAATTCTGTTTGAATGAAGAAAGGATTCTGACTTTGTATCATAATAGTGTAGATTCTGTTATGTTTTTGATTTTCTGTTTTCTTTGGTTTTTGTAATTTTCCTTCTTTCATCTAAAAAAAAAAATTTTTCAGTTTGCAAGTTTTAACACATTGGTTTCAGCAAGTTTCATGAAGAATTGAGAATTTCTGCTTTGTGTTTTACTGATATTTGAATTTTCAAAGGATGGAACTGACATGTGCTATTTGAGGTAGCAACATCACTTGTGGTGGAACTACTTGAGAGTCAAATGGAATAAATGCATTTGCTTGATTTGTTTTGAGAGTATAATGCATTAACCAAATTGGGTAGCACATGCTTTCAAAGTGTTTCAGAATGCAGCAAAAAGGATTTCAATTGAGCAAGCTTCATTAAGGATCAAGTCATATCAGCAAGTGCAACAAAAACTGATCAAATCTGGTACTGCTGTAAGTCCAAATCAGATGGGAAATTCATCTCATTCGAATAGCTGAACAGTCATTTGAATAGGCCATCTTGGCACAAAATCTCATCTGTTAACAGCAACCCATCTTGCATATTTACTGATTTCTTGCATCTTTGTTGTTTGTGATGATTGGCAAAACCTCACTGATCCTTAATTACACTCAACCCATTTTGTATTGTTTTGGTTCTACTAATTTGCATTTTCTTTGAGAATATTGCATTGAACAAGTTGGGGGGAGCAACTGTTTTGGTAATACCTTAGAGTTTCAGCTGGTCTACATCACTCAAACATGTTAACCTTAAACTCAGCAGGTACCTCTTTCCCTTTGCACTTTATTCCAAATTGATTGACTTGTTTGTGCATTGAGGACAATGCTTGTTTCTAGTTGGGGGGAGAGAAATAGTTTGAGTTCTTTTCTTGGTCTTATGCATTGGTGTTGATTGGAATATGCTGAATGAAATTGCTGATCTACTTTGTTATACTTGATGAATTGAAATTTGAGTAGTGTGTTTAATTTAGCTAAAATGCTGAGAATTTTCTAAAAAAAAAAAAAAAAAAATTTCTAAATTTTCTTTGATTTTTCTTTTTAAGCTGTTATTTTTGTTTTTCTTTTGAGTTTAGCTGTTATTAGTGTGAATAAACTTAACTCAGGTGACAAAATAAGGTTTGAACATTTCTGTGGGATTGTTAGCAGATTTGAACACTGAAATTACTGTTTGGGATTTTCTGATGCAACCTATTCGAATATGGGCTGTGGTATTCGAATACTTGTTACAGCTCATGTTGTAATTGGTTGTATTGATGTATTTTTGGATTAAATTGTGGGCTAACAATTCAACAGGATTTTTCAAATTTAATTTTGTCAAAAGTTTTCTAAAAAAAAAAAAAAGAGAAAAATATGCAGAAACATGGCTTAAATTTCTCTGAGAATTCATCACAGATTTTGGTCAGTTACTGGATTGCTGGATGGGAGACTGTATTCGAATCGGGTCTGTTGGTATTCGAATATACTGAGGCGGGTCAGTAACTTAAATGAGTTTTTTTTTTCCCATTCGGATACTTGGAAATTCATGTCCGAATGCCCTAAAAGCACACACTCCTTAAATTCCCCCCATTTACTCAAATCAAAAAGGTTGCAAAACAGAGATTTGGGATTCCTTCAAGAACAGAAGTTACGAGGCTAGGGTTTTCTGAGGAGATTGAAGAAGAACAATCCGAGATTTGGAGGGAATAAGGATGAAGAAGAAGTTGACTGCACCAGGGCCAAGGCGATGGAGTCGGCGATTGAGGGAAGCTATGCGAGGTGCCAGGTCTGTTCAATCTTCTTTCTATGAACCTGTAGACTTAAGTGCCCAACCCCAATCTCCTACACTTCCTCTTAACACTGAAAACCAACCAACCATTGAACCTGAACAACCCCCAGACGACACCAATGTGGATGTCAATGTTGAAGCTAACATTCCAAGAACAAAGGTTCCTGGTGAAGGGACTTCTGCAACACCTTACTCTAATCCTAGGTTTGCCAATGAAGTAGCAAAAGATAGATACCTCAATTGGTATTCTAAGAGGGCTGTCCTTTGTGAGAGGGGTATCAACATTGAAGACTATTCTGATCCCCCTTATGAATTAGTAGACATGATCAACAGGAGGGGATGGACTGATTGGGTTATTGTGAGTCAGAAAGCAGTAGTACCTCTGGTGAGGGAATTTTATTCTAATGCTGTGAAAGGAAAGAAAGGAAAAATTGAGATTAAGACCAATGTGAGGAAGAAAGAAATATTGCTAACACCTGAAACTATTGCAATGTATGCTGGATTACCATTTGGACAGTCTATGGTTATTGATCCTGAACAGCAAGCTGAATGGATAGAACAACTTAAAAAAGAAAATTTGGTAAAGTTGCTTTCTGGAAACCCTCAAGCTCAATGGAATGGAGTTAGATTGTCAAAAGGGGATCTCACAGACAAGAGTAAGGTGTTGCACATGTTGGTCTGCTCAAAGATTTTACCTCATGCCTATGTCTCAGCTGTGACTTTACCACAAGCTGAGATGATTGGAAGGCTTCTCCTAGATATCCCCATTGACTTGACAAAGCACATTTGGAATATAATCACTGGAGCAATTGCAAAACCAGAGGTGAATTCTGGTTTGCCTTTTGGAGGGTTGATAACTAAAATTCTGCAAGGTTATGGGGTGAAGGAAAAGAGTGGAATGGAGACAGTGAAACCTGCTACTCGAATTGCTCAAACTTCAATGAAGAGGAGTAAAGGGCAATTAGCAAGGAAGGTAGCAGTAGAATCACAGAAAGAACAGCCATCTGAGGAGCAATCAGGAACTGAAGTGGTGACCCTTCAAAGTTTGTATGCATTATTGAAGGAGGTGAAGGATCAGCAAATGGAGATGGCAGCTGAGCTGAAGAATTTAAAGGACAAACAGGATGCTGATCATCAACAAATGCTGGAAATGTTGGAAGGGTTACATGAACCAGCTGCCCCTGAAGATTATATGACACCTCCGGACCATTGAAGCCTGCTGTCCTTGAGCTATAAAGCCAAAATTTGTGAATGAATTTTAGGAAAATTTAAAGCCATGTTTTGTCCTTAGAAAACAGTTTCCCTTGTTTTATTTTCTGATTTTGTTAATTTTGAATTTGAATGACTTTGAACTCTAAATTTGGATGATATTTTGTTGGAAATCCATTTTGAGCATTGGGGTGGTGTTGTGATCTGTTTAGTTGAGATGAGCTCTTTTGTTTTAAATGCATGACAAGCTATAACTTAGAATGTACCTTGATACTGATTGCTGGATTTTGAGTTTCCAGTTTGGAATTTGAATTAGTTGTTATGTTTAATTTGCTTAATGGTTGAATTAGTATGGATAGAGTTAGTTCTTAACTTGTCAACTTAGACATGGGCATTTGTGAATGAGTTTTTTTGATTGAACAATGGATTGCATTATTTCCCAGCCAT
Organism: Vitellaria paradoxa; assembly: GCA_019916065.1. NCBI lineage: Eukaryota > Viridiplantae > Streptophyta > Magnoliopsida > Ericales > Sapotaceae > Vitellaria > Vitellaria paradoxa. The sequence goes on along the minus strand of CM034243.1, from coordinate 21,583,779 downwards.
AGTGGAGACTTAAACCTGAAGTGAGATTTTGAGCCTTTAAGCTTTGTTTATGAGAAATATGCAATTACTCTAGAGCTTATCAAAAGCTTAAACATTTCTTTACTTCGTTTTCTTTAATAACTCCAATTACAATACTTTGCTTTGGGTGTTTGTGAAGTTGTAAAGGAATTGAACTTGATTCTTGGTTCTTAGTTTTTATGGTTGAATGAAATGAAACCAAGGAAATGATATCAGGCCATTTTTCTTATCTGTTGAGCTTTAAAAAAAAAAAAAAAAAAAAAAAATTTCCTCTTCTTTGATGAACATTATCCTTGGAGCCAAGTTTGAGCTTTATTAGAGCATTCATACTTCTTTATTCTTACCACATCATCCCCTTAACCATTATGAATGCTCTTTAGCCTTCCCTAACAGATTGGAACACACTGAAAATATTAAGGAAGAGCAATGAACAACATTTTGGGAATTTTGGGGTGAGGATAGAAAAATTGGTGGAAGGAAAAGAATGATAAGAGGATATGGTGATGTCCAAATTCAGAAAACTCTGTTTCTATTATGAGTTTCACCTCTTAGATACATCTCCAAAAAAAAAAAAAAAAAAAAAAAAAACTGATTTCAGTGTTCCAATTCCTTTTGAATTCCTTAATCCTCCTTTCAACTACCTCATCAAACCTCATGGCCCCATTACAACCAAAAGCAAGTCCTAATTGATCTTTGGAAGAATTATCATTCAATTGTGAAATTTAGGAATTGGGGAGTATAGTGAAAATTTAAAATAACTTTACTGCACTATTCTTTCATGGAGTTATGCCAAGTCCTTTTCTTTATTGGATTGAACATTTTTGACTTGTAGATGCACCCTCTTAGAATTTGATTTACATTTATTCTTTACAAAAAGGGGCATCTTGAGGGGAACCTTGTGTGCTTCATTTTCTTGTGAGTGAATTCCAAGGTGAGATTTTGAAGTTGAAGCTTTGGGAAGTAATATGATTCAAAGTTCAGGATAGAGTTTGATTATGGAGATCTATGTTGAGTTAACAGGTTAAGAACTGAATTTTCATGCTTGGATCAAGTGTTTAGCAAATTTCACATACCATGCCTAATTTCATGATTCTAGGAGTGTTAGCTTAAATTTCTTAGCTTGATGTATTAAGTAACATTCCATGGTTATGACTTATTATCCATTTAGAATTGAAGATGCTATTTTTAGATGTGTCTTTCACAGATGTGCAATTTCATAACATGAAAATGTTGATTGCTCTTAAAGGTAGCCTTCCTTCCTTAAGCATTGCTAGGGACTAGCAATGTCTAAGTTGGGGGGTGTGATTGAGTTTGAGTTGTTACACATTTGTCCACTTAAATACACTTTTATACATGACATAATTGATATGAGACAGGTTTTTTATGCAGAATTTATCCACATCTTTGGAATATGGAACATGTGTTGAATTGTGCCATAAAGAGAAGCAATTTGAGCTAAATTAAGAATGCAAAGAAGGAGATGCTGAAGCACATCTGTTGAAGTGGATTTGTTGAGTAAAGTCATGGGAGCAGAAGAAGAATTTCCAGTTGCTGAACAAGTCGAATTCTGGAAGGAGGAGAACATTCGAATATAGTGCCAAAGCATTCGAATGCTGTCAAAAAGAGCTCAGAGAATTTCTGGAGGAAATGCATATTCGAATACAGCCAAGCAGTATTCGAATACGAGGACCGTTGGCAGAAAACAGACTCCACGTGATTTTACAGATTCGGAGAGGGGATTGCAATCTGGAGGAGAGAGAAAGACTAGGGAATGATGGCATCACACGACCAACACCCACGAGGAGAGAACATTCGGTTAGAAGAGAGAGAAGCAAGAGGAAAGAGAGAGAGCAGCGAGGGTAGCGGGAGAAGAACTTCCTCTTCTTCCTTCTTCTTCATTCTCTGGTTTTAGAGATTTTCTGCAATTTTCTGTTGTTTTCAATTCTGATTTTCATTTTCAAATTATTGTAATTAGATTTGAATTCTACAGCACATTTTAATTTCATTCTTGTAATTAGATTTCAATTGGAGTTAAAGAGAGAATTACATTTTTCAGCTTTGAAGTTCATGTCTCTGTTCTTCATTTTTTGTTCTTCATTTTCTTAAGATGGTCGGCTAGTTCTTCTTGGGCTAAGGCAAGGATAATGACTTGTCCAATGATTTCCAAGATGCCGTTCTTAATGGATTAATTTTGAGTTCTTTGGTTATCAATCTTAGTTGTATCTTGTTACTCTTGAAATCAATGGTTCAATGTCCGATTAACATTTGTTTACATATTCTATCAATGAGTTCATAGAAGTTGCTGAATTCAGAACTCTTATTGCAAATATGTATGGGAGTTGCTAGAGTTAGATCTTCTATAGTTTTCATGATAGCTTATGCACATCACTTGTTTGATCCATGGCTTGTATCATTTGAAATTAATTTTCTCCAAACCTTAGAGCAACTAAAATTGATGATCTATTCACTTTTGGTATTTTGAGATTGATTTGGATAGGCATTAGAATTGCCTTGCCCATCTTTTTAATATCAAGTTTTAGTTAAGTTTAGTTTTCATTTCAAAATCCATTACCAAAGCATCAAAAATTCCAAACCAGATTTTCAATTATGTTTACCATTTATGTGAGCCATGTTTTGCCTCTTTAATCCACTTGATTCAAACATGATTTTGCTCCTTAGATCCCTGTGGATATGACCTGGTTCTTACCAGTTAATTGTGCTACAAGGAAACCTTGCACTTGGGGGAGTTTGTCTTGATTTTCCTTACTCAACACTTTAGGAATCTGAATTTGCATTTTTATTTACATTTGAGAGTGAGGTAATTGAGCAAAAACAAGCAATAAGCATTAGAAGCTTTGTTTCCCCCTTGGTAAGGGATATGTCCACTTTGTGTATAAGGAGCATTTCCTTGGCCCCTATTCTGGAATGGACGGTTTGGTGCATTATTGATGTAAGCTTGACCACAGGCTATTTCCCTAAGCAAAGGCAATTCGGGGCACGAATTTGCATCATGCCCCATTTGATCACAAGCAGCGCAAACCACTTTCTTCTCAACCAATTTTTCCTTGTTCTTCAATTCAAGTTAATCAAGTTTATGTTGCAAGGCGGCTAACCTAGCCCGCAAATCGTCACTCTCACTCAACTCTAATTGGCGACTTGGTACAGGATAACTATGTTCAGAAGATGAGGGTGGTCCAATTTCCCAATCATTTGAGTCTTCAGCTACCATGTCAAAGAAGTCCATGGCATCCTCCGCAGTCTTGTCAAATAGGGTACCATTGCACATGGTAGAGACAAGTTGTTTAAGACAGAGAGTTAAAGACTCATGGAAGATACTCACTAATTTTCATGACTCAAAGCCATGGTGAAGACAAGCCATCAAGAGGTCCTTGAACCTCTCCCAAGCCCGATAGAAGTTCTCATTAGGCTTGCATGAAAACGTGGTGATTTGTTGCCTATAGTGTTGAGTCTTTTGGGTCGGGAAGTACTTTTTCAAAAACTCGATTTGTATTTCGCACCAAGTTCTAATGGAACGAGGGCAAAGGGAGCTGAGCCACAATTTGGCTTTGTCCTTAAGGGAAAATGGGAAAAGTTGAAGACGGATAACATCCTCATTGGCATTCTGGTCTACACAAGTGTTGGTCACTTCCTCAAATTCTCTCAAGTGGTTATAAGGGTTTTCAAAATCAAGACCATGAAAATTAGGCAGGAGTTGGATGATTTCTGGTCTTAAGGTGAAATTTCCCCTATTCAAAGGCAAAATGATATAGGATGGTGTGGTTTGCCTAACAAGGTTAAGATGGTCCCTAATCCTCCTAAGTCCAGGGGCTCCCTCATCCCAATTGACACTTCCATCCTCCTCTACATTCACCATAAGTTCAGAAGATTGTGTGTTTGAGAATGAAAAGGTAGGGGGTCCACAGGTTCGGGAATGTCAGCAAGGTTATTGTGGTCTAGAATCACTTCAATTATTCTACCCGACCTTAAAAACATGCAACTAACCCAATTCACTAACAAATCCTAAAAACCAAAAATATATGCAAAAATTGAAAATAAGAAATTAAAAATAAAATTTACAACTATTCACAATAGAGATGGAGTGATGTCAACTGGAAGTCCAAATGCAATCACGTTGAAGATGTAAGCAACCATGTCCCGTCATGAGTTCTCCAATATTGGCACCCACAAACCGTTGATCCCCGGCAACGGCACCAAACACTTGACTGCTCTCTAATTTGGTAATGGCTCACTCTCAAGTATAAGAGGTCGGTTGAGTCTAGTCTAGGTGAGTCCTAGGTCATCTTCCACAAGGAGCAAAGGTGTGCCTAAGTGTTGGAAAACTTGGTTTTGAAAATGCTTGCAAAAGTTTACAAGGAAAAGATGAAAATCTTTTTGGAGTTTTGAATAGATAATTGAACAAATGATTTGAAAGTAATTGAAAAGATGATTTGAACATTTAAAAACACAAGTTAAACTAACAAAATGCAAACACTAAGAGTAGAACCAATTTGAAAAATTAACAAATGCTATGAATTGTGCTTAAACAATTAGGTGAATGAAAATACTTGGCTTTAACTTAGTCCTGTAATGTCCTCGAAGGCTTGAACTCGAATATGTAATTAACTCAACCTAATCTTTACACATGTAAAATTAGGCCGGAAGATTCAACTTTAAAAAACCTTACTTCATAAATAAACTGTGATTCCAGGGTTTGGAAGTCGTGTTCGAAATCACCGGGACATGGAATTGATCTCCAATACAAGCTAATGTAAACAGAGATCAATTGTATCACAGGGTTTCATTTTCGAAATTTAACCTAAAATTACAATTCTTTCGTTGTTATTCAAAAGAATATAAATCCATTTCAATTTGCATTATCTGAGTCCAAGACCTTCGATTTCATTACGATCTTAGGTTAAAACCAAGAAAAGCCCTAGCCTAACATAGCTAAAACATGAGCAAAGCATTTCGAAAAGAAAAACAACTTCATCATGCAACAAAACACGAGAACAAAATGGATTGAAAAGATTTAAAATGATTTCGTAAACAATTCGATCGCAAACGAAGACTACGAAGTACTACAAAGCAAGAATAACAGACAAAGCTATAGAGAATAGTAAAACTTTAATTCAAATGAATTAACAAGTAGAACTTACAAATTAATCTTAATACAAAGATGAAAGAAAGCTTGAACAATCCGATGCGAAATCAAAATTCCAATCCTCAGTGCGAAGTGTAATGTAAAAACTCCCTACAAAACTCTCAGAGAACAAAACCTAAAGTTTTCGTAGGGTTTTCCCCCTCAGTACATTAGAAATTTGCCCTTTTATATCATTACATAATTCAAGGGTAAAAGTGTAATTTCATAATTTGAAGTTTAGCTTAAAAGTGTGCTGGACAAGTCATCATGGGCGCCCAAGGTCTTTGGCCGTGCGCCTAAGCTCTATTTCTCCTTTGTATTCGACAAAAGTCCTGAGACAAGGCCGAGAGCTTCTCTCTCTAGGATTTTCTCTCTCTAAGTTTTCATGGCTGATTCACTTCCAAATTCCCCTACATCCAAAGCCCTCTTGTCCCTAATCTTTTCCTCTTCCATTTCGGGTCCTAGTAATGAAGTTGATGATGGCTCGGGTAGTCTTCAAGTCATGGTGAATGAGGAAGAAACGAATGTGAAGCTTGCAGGCAAAAAGGAAGGTATAGCATTGGATGAGATCCCCTCTAGGGTCTCATCCCTCTCTATCTCATCTCAAGAAGGTCAACAAGCTCACCATCGCTGTTCCATTGATGAGTTGAGAGCTGAAATCACTTTAATGAAAGACTCCTTCCATGAAGATGAATTAGGAGTTCAAGAAGATTTGGCTTTTAATTTGGATGTGCAGAACCTTGTTGAACCGAATCAAATGAAGCTGGTAGAGGTAAGGCTCCAATCACCCCCATCAATTTCGGTTGAATCTTTGGCTCATTCATTCTCGGTTTCCAGCTTTCCCGAAATGAGGATGACCCATGCTAGCTCCTATAGTCCATATGTATCTAATCCCTCCAACCTTTACCCAGACAAAGTTAATACCCAAAGGTCAACTCCATGTAAGTCAACCTCCCATTTATCCATATAACCTGCCATGCACCAGATTTCCTATACCAAGACTCCTACCCCCGTGCAATACCCAACCAAATTGGATAAAGACCCCCTCAGCTTGCCAAAATCGTCCCTTTCGAAATCCAATAACCAGATTCCTATAATTCAAACCCCAACCGAACCAAAAGAAAACCAAACTAATGGAACCCAACAAAAAGCCAACCCAGTTGAAAAAGCCAACCAACCAAAACCTACCTGGGCACAATTTTTTTCCTCTAACCGTGTTAAAGCCAATGGAACAGAGCTTAAATATATACCCACCCATAACACCCCTGAAAACTCCAAGACCCCAGTTTCATTCTCTCTTGAGGAAGTAGTTGAAGACTTGAAAAAATGGGACAATGCCATAGTCGGCCCATGTTATAGGAGCTAAGCCTCCATACAAGCTAATGAAGCAATTCATAGAAAGAAGATGGAGAGCCTTTGGTCACGTTGAAGTGTTCATCCTCAAAGCTGGTCTATTCATCTTTAATTTTCAAGCTGAGGAAACAAAGCTTAAGGTTCTAGAATTGGGTCCTTGTAGCTACTATGACAAGCCTCTAATTTTGAGGCCTTGGTCTTCCAATGAGGTATATGATAGAGCTAGCCCAGAATCTATTCCAATTTGGATCAGATTTCCACATTTAAAGCTTCATCTATGGTCGGCCATGTTATTAAGCAAGATTGCAAGCCAAATAGGGAAACCCCTGTTCACGGATAGGATGACTGCTCAAATGGAACGGCTCTCGTATGCAAGAGTATGTATTGAAGTGGATAAGCAAGCCACATTTCCCTCCTCTGTTGAAATCAAAGACTATAATGGTGTGATTTTCCAACAACCAGTTGAGTATGAATGGATACCCACAATTTGTGAAGGTTGTAAGCAATTAGGCCATAGAATTGGCCAATGTCCCAAAAATGTGTTTCAGCAATGGAGATCGAAACCTAAGCCCAAAGAGAGCATAATTCAGCAAACTCCTGATGAAAATCCCATAGCCGAGAGCTCTTCTAATGGCCACCTTGCAGATTCCACAATTGGAAGCAAAATTCAGCCCCAAGCAGAGGAGAACTCATGTAAGATGGAATCACCGGATCCCCTTAAGGTACAAGAGACTAATGCTAAGCCCCTTTGTTTAATGGAACCACAAGTAGAGTCTCCAATAATGGCCACTCCATTAGCAATTCAAGATCCAGCAACCAGCCATGAGGATGTCTTATTGTTGAAATGTTCTGAAGAAAATATAGAACTAACAAGCAAAGAGGAAGATGATCAACCTCCAACCCCTAACTATGATCAAAAAGGTTTGGAGTATGAATTGGTTTCTGATTTTCAACTTTCAAAATCCCAACGTAAGAATGAGAGGAAAATGTTATATGCTATTGAGAAAAAGAACAAGGCCCCACAAGCCAAGTCCTCGGTTTCCTCCTCTACATCTAAATGAATTTTGGTGCATGGAATGTGAGAGGCCTTAATTGGCCCATAAAGTAAGCTGAAGTCAAGAAGTTGATTAAAACATCTTCTTTCAACCTAATCGGCCTCCTTGAAACTAAGGTTCAAAGTCATAATGTAGATAAAGTTTGCAAAAGCATTAACTCCTCTTTTTGCTATATGGGGAAAAACTTTAACTCCTTTTTTTGCTATATGGGGAATCACTTGAATGATTTGCCAGCTAGAATTTTGATTTTGTGGGATCCTTCAACTGTTAAAGTTCATGTTATTTCAAGTTTTAGCCAATCTATCTTTTGCCATGTAACCGATCATGCTATTCCAATAGAATTTTTTGCTACATTTGTATATGCTTCAAATGATAGGACAACAAGAGAGCTTTTGTGGAAGGAACTACAAGCCAATTATGACATGATTGGGGCTGTTTCACCTTGGATTATTTTAAGAGACTTTAATGTAGTCAAAGAGGAGCAAGAAAAAAGAGGTGGAAGGGGTATTGACAAGGTTACGGTTAATGACTTCAACACATGCCTTGATGCCATTGAATTGGTAGACTTAAGATACTCTGGATGCTTTTATACTTGGTCTAACAAACAAGAGGATGGTTATAACATTTTCAACAAACTTGATAGAGCTCTTGTGAATGAAAGGTGGCTAAACTGCTTTCCCAATTCAGAAGCTTTCTTCCCTAATGCTTGCATCTCGGATCATAGTCCAATAGTCATAAACATTCGATGTAATGGCCAAACTGGAAGGAAACCATTCAAGTTCTTCAACTATTGGACCAAGAACAAAGAGTTTCATAAACTGGTAGAAGAAGCTTGGAGCACACAAGTCTGGGGTACTCCTATGTACAAACTTGTTTCTAAACTAAAGACACTCAAGATGGCACTAAAAGAATTCAACAGGAAGCATTATGGGGGTATTTCTACAAAGGTGGCCGAAGTAAAAGAAAAGCTTGAAGCTATACAAAGTGAGTTGCAATTGAATGTCAACTCTAATCTCCTAGTTGAAGAAAGCATTGCCCTTGACGACTACTTGCATTTGGCTTTAGCGGAGAAAGCATTCTATAAACAAAAAGCTAGAGACAATTCTATAAAGTTAGGTGATCAAAACACCTCATACTTTCATAGAAAAGTCAAAAGCCATTGTTCAAAGAACAAGATCCTCTCTATACTAGATGACCAAGGTGAAAGAATTGAAGATTATGGAGCGGTAAAATCAGCTTTTATTGAATTTTACAAGAAGCTTTTGGGAACCCCCTTTCCATATCCGCAAGATGCTAAACTAAACCTTATGTTGAAAGCATTATAAGCACAAGCTTACCACCGAAACTCATGGTTTCTTTGGATAGTGAAGTTACGGATGATGAGATAAAAGCCACTTTATTCTTATTGCCAAGTCACAAAGCCCCAAGACCAGATGGATTCACTTCTCACTTCTTCAAAAAAGCATGGAGTATAGTAGGTGATGATTTCCTAAGTGCTATAAAGTCTTTTTTCAGCTCGGGGAAGCTTCTTAAGGTGATCAATTCAACAACCATTGCTCTAGTTCCTAAAGTTCTTAACCCAAGCAAGGTGACAGATTATTGGCCAATCTCTTGTTGCACAATAGTCTATAAATGCATATCCAAAATCATAGCGAACAGGCTCAAGAAACTTATGCCCCACATAATTGGTCCATCTCAAGCAACTTTTGTTCAAGGCCGGTCTATCTCAGACCAAATCCTACTTATGCAGGAATTGGTAAGGAATTACCATAGGCAAAATATGTCTCCAAGGAGTGCTCTTAAGATTGATTTGATCAAGGCATTTGACTTTGTTTCATGGGATCTCATCCTTGATGCTCTACAAGCACTATGTCTACCAAGCAAGTTTGTTGATTGGATAAAAGTATGTATCACTTCTCCTCAATTCTCTATATCTATGAATGGTTCACTTGAAGGTTACTTCAAAAGTGCTAGGGGACTTCGCCAAGGTGATCCTCTCTCTCCATATGCTCGAGATTATTCAACAAAATGGTGGAACAAAGTGATTTCACTTATCATCCCAAATGCACCAATCCTCTCATCAATCATATTTGCTTTGCAGATGATTTATTCATACTTTGTACTCCTAATGGCGCTTCATTTCAGATTGTCCATAAAGCACTCCAGGAATTTCACAAGTACTCAGGACTGATGCCTAATGGAAGCAAGAGCAAAGTCTACATCTCAGGAGTTAGCCAGCAAAGCAAGCTTCACCTATGCTCCATGCTTGGTTTCCAACTTGGAGAGCTCCCGGTTAAATATCTTGGAGTACCATTGATTTCCACAGAGCTCAAACATGAAGATTGCAAGGAGTTAATTGAAAAAATGACCAAGAAAGTAAAAAGTTGGCCAGCAAAGTACCTTTCATACGCTGGTAGAGTGGTCCTTATCAAATCGATTTTATTTAGCATCCAAGTTTATTGGAGTGCTCACTTCATTTTTCCCAAAAAAGTTTGCAATGCAATTAAGCAAATCCTAAGGAGATATCTATGGATGGGAGCTGATTTAAAGAAATGGGGAAGCAAGATTTCTTGGGCCAAGGTTTGCAAGCCAAAAAAAGAAGGGGGACTAGGACTAAAAAGACATGAAGAATGGAACAAGGCAACCATGATAAGGCACATATGGGCTCTATGCTCTAAAAAACCTTCACTTTTGGTTGAATGGTGTCACTCCAACCTCCTCAAAGGAAAGTGTTTTTAGGAGATAAAGCCACCATCAGATTGTTCATGGACTTGGAGGAAGTTACTCAAGCTTAGGGAAGAAGCAAGTGGACTATCAAACTACTAGGTGGGCAAAGGTAATTCTATATCTCTATGGTACTCCAATTGGCACCCTCTTGGACCTTTAATCCCAAGATATGGAGCAAGGATAGCTTATGATGCCGGTTTGCTGAATGATGCTAAAGTGGACAGAATTGTGGTTCAAGGTAATTGGAAGTGGCTCTACTCGTGTACATGGGAGCTAAGAGAGGTAATCCTTGAGCACCCTCCTAGCTACTATCTGGATACCAATTTAGAGGACAAGTTCATTTGGAAGACATCAAGAAATGGGGATTATACTACGACAGCAACATGGAACGCAATAAGGGGAAAAAGCCACAAGATAGCTTGGCACCACTTAGTATGGTTCTCTCAACATATACCCCAGCATAGCTTCATACTTTGCCTTGCTATTAATGGAAGATTGAGTACAAAGGAAAGGATGTTGGGATGGGGAATGAACATAGATCCTACATGTGTGCTATGTGGCAATGCTTTTGAAACGATAGACCATCTTCTATTCATGTGCCCATTTTCAACAGATTTGAGGGCCTCTATTTTACGCAAAAGCTCCATCATTAAACCTTCGCAACCTTGGAATTTGGAAGTCTCTTGGGCTATGGGTAAATTTAGTGGAAAGCAAATCAGTCGCACTATATGTAGAATTGCTTGGGCCGGCCTTGTATACCACATATGGGAGGAAAGAAACAAGCGAATCTTCAAGGAACAAGCATCACCCGTGGTTGCCATTGAACAAAGAATAGTGCATGAAGTTAGAACTAAAGTTTCTCAATCTAATGTCAACTTAGCCAATGTAGATCCTAGCTTGCTTGAATGTTGGGGAATCCATTAGTTGCTTAATTTTGATTTGCGGGGATATGCCCCCAAGATATTGTACATAACTTTCCCATAAATCCAAATCTACACTTACTTACCAAAAAAAAAAAAAAAAAAGAGTCCTGAGACAAGTTGCTGGAAATCACCCTTCTGTGGGCACCCAAGGTGCCTTGCACTCGAGCCATGTGCGCCCAAGCCTTGCTCCCAGCACTTCTTGTGAAGACCAACTCTCTGTGGGCACCCAAGGTAGTTGCAGGTGGGCACCCAAGGTGGTTGGTTCAGACCTGAGTTGCACTTTTGAACTCCTAACTTGCTTTCCTCGAGCTATGTTTCTCCAATAACCTACAAAACACACAGGGAAGAAGTAAATGATCAAAATACAATAAAAGTGAGCTTTTCTTGGTAAAAATATTCATAAGAAGAATGCAAAATAAGGTTAAAAGTGACAATGATTGCATGCAATCACTTTGAATTTAAATTAAAAATTTTCTATTACAACCTAGAAACTAAAAACTTAGGTTCCCTGTGGATTCGACTTCGGGCTGACCGAGTTACAACTACACCGCACACCCTTGCACTTGGGGGTTAGTTTAGACGTACTATTTAGAAGCGATCAGTTAGAGAATACTTGCCTATATAAGTGATGCCAAATGTAATACTTTGTCATCATGAACAATTCGGTGGCAAACAGTGACAAAAAAGAGAAAAAAAAATTATAAATTCAGCTTACACGTCTTTTTTCCACTGCACTTGTGTAGTCGTAAATAATTTGTATGGAATTGGAAGGGATAACAAAGGTGAAAAAGGCAGCTGCAAAACAAGAGCTAAAGGGAAGGGCTCTCGTTTTGCCAAATCCTTGGTGACAGAACTTTCAGCCTTCCAAGTGGAATTATTGAAAAAATGAGTTCAAGCCGTTGCATCTAAGGAAGAAAACCTTACTTGGGTCCAAGCATTTTTTTTTTTTTTTACACAAACCTTTTAATTCTTTATTGTCTTTGCTCTCATAGATGCTCTATTTCGTGTGTTATCAAGATTGTAAGCTGCTCTTTTTTTTTTTAAATAGAAATTAGTCAAGCAAACCACATTTGCATCTTGTCAAATGAAGGAAACACCGCCAGATTATCAACAAGAAATGGATTATAGACTAAGAAAAGAAATAATTTTTGAAGTGCGAAGTGCTACCAACAATACATGAAGAAGGGAAAAAGTTAAAGGGTTCAGTACAAGCCTCTCCAAGCATAATCAAATTGGTCAAGTAGGTACACTTTTGTTGTTTGTATTATTATTATTATTATTATTATTATTATTATTATTATTATTATTATTTTTTGGGTATCATTCTTGGACATCTATTCAATCAGATTTATTATCCACATCAAATGAAAATGGTATTGTTCTTAGAGTGATCATATTGCCAATCAAAACAGTGATGGAATAATATTTGATCACCTGCACTTACTATGCAAGTTGACTTGATTCACCGCAATATCAAAATCTTGCTTTGCATAAGAGGACTTAAATATTTTACACTCCCCCTAAGTTTAGAAATAAGGCCTCCTAACACTTTCAACCCATCTTGACAACAATTAAACTGAGAATTTGTGCACTTCTTCTCATGCTCATTCTCAACCGAAGTTAGAAGGAACATATTGCAAAGGTGCTTGATAACCAAAGCTGTCCAACCGTGGAAGCAAGAAGTATCTTGGGCAATGGGGAAATTTAGTGGCAATGAGATACACAAGAGGATTTGCAAGATAGCATGGGCAGCCATGATCTACCATATATGGCGTGAAAGGAACACAAGAGCATTCAATGGATCATCTTCCTTGGCAGCTAGTATGATAAACATGATTGTACATGAAGTTAAAACTAGATGCTTAAGTAGTTCCTCTCCTAAAGTTTCAAATGTAAATATAGACTTTTGTAGAAGTTGGGGGGATCTCAAGTCATGCACTCTAATGTATTCTAATGTATTACGGGAGAATGCCCCTTTGATTTTGTAAACTTCTTTCCCATTAATCCAAATTTATACTTAATTACCAAAAAAAAAAAAAAAATTGTGCACTTCATCACACATGAATCATCCCCCCCACACCCTGATATAGCAAAATAAGGTCTTGTAGTTACGTAGTTGCTGCTTAATAGGACCTCGCTACTTTGTATATGATTTCTAACAACAAAGAACAAAGAGGGCAGCAGAAAAGAGTCCATGTAACTAGAACAGATACGAGAAACACGAAATCCAAGGACTTGGATAGCCTCTGGAACTCCTAACAAAAATTCTGAAAATTAATTAATGCAAAAGTTGTTACAAGGAGTCCGAGAAATTCTGTTGTTGGGGAAATAAATAAGTTTTATTTTGTTCTCTTTTAGGTTTATTTATCAGGCTTTAGTGGTTTTCCTTTTTTTTTTTTTTTAATTTTATAGAATGTTTTGTTTTTCATACTTTGGTACATGCATTCCTGTTTAATGCAGCTTACTGGTTTGCTTTGCAGAAATATGGTAAAATCGATGTGATTGTGTCAAATGCTATTGTCAATCTTATCACTGATTCTATTCTGAAAAGTAAATAATTTGCCCTTGACAAGCTATGGGAAATTAACGTTAAAGCTTCTATACTACTTCTACAGGTAAGTTCCTTTGATGACGCATGATAAATTCATGCAGGTACTAAGAGCAGTTTTGCAATATCTGGGACTTATGTCACCATGTCTATTTTTTGTCAATTCTCTATCTCTGAATGTGTAGTAGCTAGCCAACACTGATGGAATGCAAGGTTCCTCTAAAAAAAATCAAAATTTCTGCAAGTAAAGCAAAGTAAAAAATAAAAAACTAGCAGAATTTCTCTCCTCTTATCTCTATTATGGTTACCTAGCAATTTAAGCCAAAACATAAACAAAAGAGAGAAAACTGCAGCAAAAGTTTGGTCCTCTCAAACCATTGAAAATTCTACATTTAAATCCTTTATGCTCTATTTAGATAGATGCAGAATTTTATTTTTTTTTTTTTGGTAGTTAGATGCAGAATTTTAAATGAAGGGATTTAGGAATAAACTTTAAAAGTTGTAAGGAATGTAAATATTATTCTATAATTTAGGATCTTTCTGCAATTTAAATAATTAATGTTAAGAATTTCCAACAAAAATATATTAAAAAAAAAACAAGACTTGCAAATACATAAAGGGTTACATCAGATAAAAATTTACTAATTACATATTGCTTTTGTAGCAGATGAATAAAATTTTAACAATTTAATTTGTGGCTTACAACCATAAAAAAAAAAAAGAGCAACAGAATGCATGACCCTTTGAGTTGCTATTAGGAATAGATCAAACAAGAGAGAGGGGGTTAAGCAATACACAATAATTCCATAACCTAGGTCAAGCAAATAGATTCAAACACAAACTAATTTTACATAACTAAGAACCCAACAGGAAACCCCAAAAAATTAAAAACAAATAAACATATAAACAAAGATAAATTTTAGGGTTTCATATGTATAAACAAACATACATAAGGTGAGAGAGGAAGGAGAAGGTTGGGACTTGGAGAGAGGAGATAAGGAGTGCAACTGCGATAGAGAGAGACGAGCAGTGATAGTATTGGCTATAGTGGATATGCGTTGAGTGCCGAAGAACGGAGGCTCGTTGGTACCATAGTTGGGCTTTGAGGCTAAAGCTCTTGCGTGCGGCTATGGAGGCCTAATTTTACTTCTAGTTTTTGGAGTTGGAGAAAGGACTGCACGCAAGGACGAAAAGTTGAAGCGCAAGATGTGGGGACCTGGGGCTTTAGTTTAATAAATAAGATTAATTATTTTTTAATAATTATTTGTAAAATTTTATTTTTATGATAATAAAACTTGTCACTAAAGATGTTTTAGTGATGGAAAAAATAATTTCTCACTAAAGATGTTTTATCCTAACATTGTTTCTAACCATAGAAGGTCTAGAGGAATGTTAAGCAGAAAAAAATTCACCAAGCGTCAAAAATTGGTTCGAACATATGTTCAAACAAGAGTTTGTTCTAGCATAGTTTCAAATAATAGAAGAAGAAGGAAGAAAAAAATCTAAGTAGAAAACTTTGTTTAAACAAATGTCTAAACCATATCCTGTTTAACCTGCTTTTGACCAATAGTAAGGGAGACAAAGATCAAGTGAAGAAAAAAGTTTAAGTGTGGAAAGGAAGTTCGAACAAGCATGTAAACAATGACTTGTTAAAACAAGTGCACACCACAGAAGAGTTGGTAAGGTTCTAGATGCAAAAATCAGCTAAGTTCTAGAAATATGTTCAAACACTTGTTCAAACTAAAAGCTTGTTCAAACATTCGTTTGAACCAACGTGCATTCCAAGAAATTTTGTAAATCCAGTTGCGATTTAGAAGGGCAATTTCATACTTATGGATATACTATAATTACTGTAAGAGGGAGACTATTTGGTAGAGCTTTACATACGTACAATACAGTTTCTTTAGTTTTCATTTTTAGAGATTTTTTTGAAAGGTAAAAGTAAATGCATTAAAAAATAGAAAATCATGTACAAATACTCAGGGGCATACCCCCGGAAAGCTCAACATCAAATCACTCCCTCACAATTAAGCATGAAACCCAAGTGAAAGAAAAAGAACAAGTACTCAGGGGCATACCCATGGAAAATAAAATCACGCCTGAATAAAAGAAATTGTAATCCGGCCAACTATAAATTCAGGAAAGAACAACTCAAAACAACCCACCAAGGGAGATAACCAACCAATGAATGGGAAAGATGCCATGAGTGAACCAAGTGGAGGTTTGTAGAATTTTTTGGGAAACCCGAGCAATCCCATAATCCTAATCTAACCAAATCCATAATCCCCCGAATCAATGTAAGTTCATTCCGAGGAGAGTTACCATGCTTCCGAGAGCTCCTTTCCTTCCAAAGAATGTAGACCGTGGCAGCCAACGAAATTCGGCCAGTGCAAGCAATGAGAGAAGAGCCTCTAAAGGTAGAGCATGCCCAATGAATAGTTGAAGACCAATCGGAAAAACTGGCTGGAATATCACATTTAGCAAGAATAGATTGCCACACCCGAAAGGAGAAACTACAATTGAAGAAAAGGTGATCATGATTTTCAATATCCTCCCCACATAAATAACAATTCATTTGCTGAAGTAATCTAAAGGAGCAAAGACGATCTTGTGTTGCAAGTCTTTTACGAATAGCCAACCAAAGAAGAAAGGAATGTCTCAGAATACACCATTTAGACCAAACCAAGTGATACCAGTCCACCCGATTTGAAAAAGATCTAATGACTTCCCATGCTGATTTAAGTGAGAATTCTTGGCCTCTATTCTTCATTTTTAGAGAGATAGAAGTAGAGAGAGAAAATAAATCTAGGAGTTGTTTTCAATTCAATTTTGCTTCAGATTTTCATATTGATGGCTAGAATTTTCATTAATTTGATTGTTTTCAATTCAACGATGAGTGAGTAGTTTTATTCTTGGATTTAGAGCAAGATTTATAGATGAATTGTGTAAATTTTCAAGGGATTATGCTTAACGTTCTAGATTTCTTCTTTCAAAGTTCAATTAATATGTTGATTTGGATTCTTGTGAATTGAGAGTTCAAATTTCAATTGAAATCTAATTTGTATGGTTTATATATTTCATATAAATGAACTTCTAATTAGAATTTTCATGCACATCCTATTGATTCATATGTAGATTGCTAAGTTTAGATTTCATGTGTATGAAGTATGAATTATGCACATTAAATGTTTGATTTAAGTTCTCAACTAAGATTTTGTGATTAATTTCATAATCAATTCAACCATCTTTTGTTCTAAATTGCTATTCACATATAAATCTTTCGATCTATAGTTTTAAAGTATAAATTGAGTGATTCTTTATCCTTGAAAATCTATATAATTCACTATAGACTTGTTTTAGATCCAATACTTTATTTTATTGTTTAAACAACAGTTAAAACAAATCACCATGTCAAACCAAAGAATAATTTCCATCATTTTTTGTGAAGATTAGTTTGGCTTAAGGATTTTCCAAATAAATTTGTTCATTGATTTTTGCTTAAGGTTTTATGGACGCGATCCGGTACTTACCGGTTATTGTGCTTTAACTGACAGCCTGCACTTGGGGTTTGAGCCAATATTGCATCATTGGATCAGAGCAAGCACCCATGGTACAATCATAACTTAGTTATGAGTTTTCACTTGTGCATACCAAGTGCTTAATTCAATGGCCTAGTAATTTGGAACTTATTTTCTAAAACCCTAACTTGAAGTTTTCTTAACAAATCGATTCACTTGTTTTACAATCAAAGCGAAGTTATGAGTTGATGCACGTGCATACTAGATGCTCGATTGAATGTACTGGTGAGTCTAAAACCAATTTCAAAAGCCTCAACTTACCTTGCATTCCATGAATTAGATTTTAAGGGAATATTTTCTGGCCTAGCAATGCATGTACAATTGCCAGGTTGAGTTATCCAAGCATCTAAGTAAACCACTACTATCAAATTTGGTTTGAAGTCACGATTGTCTTAGGCATTTTATTTTTAATGTTTTCATCTTAATTTAACATTATAATTCCTTCACTCGACCATTCTCAATCCAAACCATAATCAAACATTCCCATAATCCAAAGTTAGAATCACCTACTAACTAAAGAGAACAAGTCTAATGTTTTTAACACGTCTCTCTCTGTGAAAAGAACGATTGGTACTCAATAGTTGATATAAATTTAAATTTGTTACCTACACACAACTCGTGCACTTACAGATTAAGGTCACTTATGTTTTTGAGTAGCATTTCAGTGAGCTCAAGTTTCTTTACTAGTTCTTAGTTAGATCTGATTAAAAAGTATCTGTCATGTTTAATTAGACTAACATGAATTTTCTCCATTTTTTCTATTGCTTTTTCTTGTGGTCACCTATAACATTATCAAACTTGGGGGTAATCTCTAGTAGCTCTACCACCTACACCTACTCGGGTAGGGTTTTGGACTTTAAGGCGATAGTAAAACATCTCTTCGAAGTATTTTGGTCCCCTCAAATCTCTATAACTTCGTCCCCAAAGGGGAATTTTAGAACTTAATGGTAGGTTGAGGGGAATGATAGTAGAGTTATCATTCCAGCCTGGACAGGAATGATAACTCTCCCCAAAGGCCAAATTGGGGCAAAGTTGAAAGCAATTAGTAGGCAATTGGCTGGTTCCAAGTCTTCTTCTGTCAACTTAAGCTTTTTGAATAAGCTCGGGAACATCACATCTGTTGAACTCCTAGCATCCACCAAAATCCTTTTCATGCCTGATTGAAACATCTTCAGAGTGACCACCAGTACATCATTGCGTGGATGTTATACTCTTTGACCTTCGTCTTCAAAGAATGAAATGCCTCGAGCATCTTCCTACTTAGGTTACTTTCTTGGGGCACCAGCAACTTTCAACACTTCCCTAGCTTAGCCTGCACTTTGACTATTAGCTCAGGAGCTAGCAATTATACCTTATGGTCAGTTTTCTGTATGAATGATAGGAATGACTAGTGGTTGTTCTACATTTCTCCTTAGATGCCTCCTTTGAGGTTGCTCTGATTTTTCAATGTCATCAATTTCTTCCACCTTTTGCCTTCTCCTCCTTTGATCTTACCCAACTGCTCAGGGTTCTCAGGTCTTTACCTCATCAACGAATTGCTTTAGATGTCCCTCTTTTACCAAGTCCTCCAAAAAATACCATAGGGATCAACAATCTCCTATTCAGTGCCCCTTTTTCCTATGGTAATTATAGTAATTCGTGCTTTGACTGCTACTTGGATCTTGTAGCATCTTCCTTGGCCATTTGAAATAAGGCTCATTTTTTATTTAAGGAGAGGATTTTATAGATTGGCTCTTTGAAAACTGTGTTATAGCCTCATAAATGAACTTCCTTGACTCTTCTTCCCTTCTCGGACCTAGAGGACTTAGACTCCTTCTGGTCGGCTGGATTTGTCTTATCCTCAACCTTTGCATACTTTTCAATTTGACATATGAGGTTGGATATATTTTTCATTGGCTTCATAGTCAAAGATAGCCACAATATATCACCCTTCTGTAACTTTAGCTTGAATGATGCTATCACCAACTGCTCGGTGCATCCCTCTACCTCATCTCCATATACCTTCAGGAGTAATCCCTCAGGCTCTCATTACGCCTTCACCTCAAAGTGAGCAAAACATAAGTAGATTTTGGCTGCCTTGCATCTGCTAAAAATTTTATGACAAACATTTCTAAACGTTGCTTCCAACAACTAATACTTCAAAGGATAGCTTGTGAAACCACTACAAAGCCATGTCCCCTAAGCTGGATAGGAACACGCAGCACATTAACTCATCATGCCAACTCTATAACATCATAACTTACATATAATGATGGTAATGTGCGTTTAATTTTCTGACATAAATGGTAAATCGGGGGGTTGTGACTTCTTCGGGGGCTTGATTCACATATATCTTCTGTGAAAGAAGATGCAGATATTCTTCTAACACCTTCCTTACCAACATTTGAGTGGTTTGCTTTGAGCCTTCATTCTCATTGTGCTATGGTTTCTCCACCACCTTTCCTTTGCTCAACTTCTTTGATTTTCTACATGTTGGACTGCCACTAGAAGAACTATCACTTTTGTCATAGTGTTTCATTCGATTTGCATGCTTGTGCTTCCTTCTATTGAGATCTGGATGGTCTTTCCTCTTGCTGTGACTGTGTTAGCTTTTGGTGAGGAACTTGTGAAGGCGGGACTAAACGTGCTTTCACAAGCTCTTTACCAGTTGTTATGCCCGAACCACTATGCACATCTTTTCCACTGTTAGGTTGCCTCTCAACAAATTGATCACTTTCTTATCGTTCTTCTACCTCCTAAGGATCTTCATACTTCGTCTTATACCCTTTTGAATCTTGTTGCTTTGAGGCATCTGAATCACTTTTTAACCTATTATGATTAGAAAGATCATCATTTATTTGTTTTCCCTTCTTAGAACGTAGAGCCTTGATCATTGCATCATGCCCCAATTGTCTGGCTTAGATCTCAGCTTCCAAGTCCCTCTTTCTCTTTGTTGCCTCTAGATTAGTAATCCACAGCTACTTTTTTGTCACTTTCACTGTTGTCTTAATGGATAATAAAATTTCCTTTTGCTTTTGCGCTTTTGGAACATCCCTTATACCACTATCTCGTGGGGAGAGTTATCACTCTTTGTCACCATTTTTGTCAACCTTTGTAAGAGCTATAAAATAGTGGGGAATAGAAAACGTGCCCTCCGGTGGATGCTAAATGTGCGAGCATAAACAATACTCTCACGCATTACCACTACGTCAATCGAACTCACTTGAGAAAGGCTTGCAAGACCAGGAAATGTCAAAGACATGGCTAGAAAGGGTCCTCTACCAAGGACTTTTCAATGGTAAAACCAACATAGGCTTCGAGAAAATAATTGTTGGAATAACAGAGTTTAGTTGACAATAGTGAGCGTATCTTACTTAGTGCACCATGTGGACTATTCATAGTTGAGAGAATGAATAAATTAATGAAGAAATGAGTGGAAAAATAACATTATTATAATCCTTTAATGTACATATGTGTATTTGACGGTTTACTTTGCATTTAAGTGCGTGGTGAATTTTAGAGTGGTAAGTGTAATGTGACATTTAGGAAGGCTCGAAGGGTTTTGAATCGGTGTAGATGTGCAGAGCAGTCGAGTCCGAGCCAGAAGATAAAAATACTCCCAACAACCTAAACTATTAGAAGTAGCCCAAGAAATAGCAGTGGAAGAGTCTGATTTAACAATCAGAAAAGAGAAACTAATAGAAATGGCCATCTTCAGCCCAATCTAAATAGCCATTAGCTTAGCATAAATAATGGGCTTATGATCCAAAAAAGGGCCAAATGCACCCACAACCCTACCCAAGTGATCTCGAAGTATACTACCTACAGCTGAGGGGCCCGGATTACCATGAGAGTAACCATCTACATTAAGTTTCAAAGTACCCACAGGAGGTCGATGCCAAGATATCAATCTCACTGTCTTGGTTCTGCAAGGTAAAATCCTCAAAGCACTCACAAACCTCATAGACAAATCTCCACGAAGTTGTAAGGCTTTGAAGCCAAATACAATACTAAGAAGATGCAAGTCTGCTATGATACTATGGATGACTCTCATAGCATGGAAGGAGATGTCATCAAATTTGCAAGCATTACGAGCCTTCCATATGTGCCAAAGAATGTAGCAGACAACCACAACTCTAATGTGACTCGCTGAAGGGGAACA
This sequence comes from Vitellaria paradoxa, assembly GCA_019916065.1. Classification (NCBI taxonomy): domain Eukaryota; kingdom Viridiplantae; phylum Streptophyta; class Magnoliopsida; order Ericales; family Sapotaceae; genus Vitellaria; species Vitellaria paradoxa. The sequence continues at coordinate 21,562,296 of CM034243.1, read as the reverse complement.
TCGACGCCAATGAAGGAGCATAGCTGAAATAGAGGAGAACTCATAGAAATGAAGTCCAAACAGCCTAAAAAACTGCAGCCAAACCTATCGAATCAGTGGGCAATGGAGAAAAAGATGGCACTGGGTCTCACTGTCACGACCACATATGCAGCGCGAAACAACATAAAACCCTTTGCTTGCCAAGGAGTTATCTAGAGCCAGAAAGTCATGCAAGAGCTGCCAGATAAAAAAGGAGACCTGAAGAGGAATATGCCGCTGCCAAATAAATGAAAAAATGGGCCTGATTGCCATGGAAGTCCGAATATGATCCCAAGTAGAGCGTAGGGAGAAGCCTCCATCTAAAGATAAACTCAATCTGATCAAATCTGGGACTTGTTGCCTGGTTGGAATAAAAAAAAATCTACTTAGTGATAGAGGTGGGTAAAACAACCAATATTCTCTCCCTATCCCACCCTATATCAGTCCAGTAAGAAGAGACAGAAGCTAAGAAGGCTACCAAAGGATTAAATGAATTCAGTGGGCAGGAGCCCACCCAACAATCATACCAGAAGCTTGAGTTCCCTGAACATACTAACCATCTAATAAGGGGCTCAATTGTCACCCTGACAATGCAAAGACGCCTCCACAAAAGAGAAGCAGGATAAGCAAAAAGAACCATAAAAGGATGAGTAGCATGGCAATATTTGGCCTTCATAAAGGAGGCCCATAAAGACTGTTGAGCTCTAAATTGCCACCAAAGCTTAATTTCACAAGCCGTGACCACAACAGCAAGAGACCGAATCCCTATACCCCTTTCCTCTACAGGAAAGCAAACTGAAGTCCACTTACACCAATGGATTTTCCTTGAGGTATCAGTGTCACCCCAAAAGAATTTAGTAAATAATCTCTCCAACTGGTGAAAAACATCTGATGGAGGCCTCAAAACATGGAATAAATAGAGAGGCATGGAGGAGAGAACATGCCTGATCAGTATAATCTTACCCCAAATGAGAGAAGTCGATTAGCCTAGCCTGAAATTTTATCTCTAACCTTCTTCACTAGATCCTCAAAGAAAGCAATCTTAAGATTACCCAAATAAATTGGGCATCCAAGATAAGTGAAAGGAAGGTCACCTCTCTGAAAGCCAGTCATAGTATTAATAATGCTCTGTCTAGAACCAGTAGACAATCTGCCAGTATAATATCTACTCTTAGCCTGACTCACAAGCTGGCCTAAGATAGCCTCATATCAGTGTAGAACATCCATAATATGCCGAAGACTATCTCTACTCCCATTAGCAAAAATAATAATATCATTCGCAAAACTCAAGTGAGAGACAGTGATGGCACTCCTGTAGCATAAGCAACTAAAGGATACCAAACTACCAAGCTATCCAAACTCCTGGAAAGAAATTCTGTAGTAATAATAAATAGGCTAGGAGAAATAGGATCACCTTGGCGTAAGCCCCTCTGTGACTGGAAGAAACCCGTAGCAACACCATTAACCATCACAGAAAACCAAGGGCTTGTAATGGCTCTATGAATCTAAGAAATCCACTGCTCAAAAAAACCAAAGGCTCGAAGCATCTGAAGAATAAATGACCAGGACATCTTGTCATATGCTTCAGCCATATCCAGCTTAAGCACCACATTACCCCCACGAGTCTTCCTATTCAAATCATAAACTAGTTCTTGGGCAAGTAGAATGTTATCATGAATCAATTTTCCAGGAACAAAACCACTTTGGGAGGGAGAGATAAGCTGAGGTAAAAAGTGGGAAAGCCTGGAGACCAGAATTTTAATAATGACTTTATTATTGACATTGCACAGACTGATTGGCCTAAAGTCAGCCCAAATAATAGGAGAAGATTTTTTGGGCAGCAGAACAAGGAGAGTGCTAGAAAAACCTCTGGGCATAGACGATCCACTGAAATAATCCAATACAGCAGCGTGAAGGTCCATCCCAATAATCTCCCAACAAGCCTGGTAAAATCTGTTACAAAAACCATCTAGGCCAGGAGAGCTATCTGGATCTATAAAGAAAACAGCTTCACGAACTTCCTCAATAGTAGGTAGACCACACAGAGAATTATTATCTTCATCAGTCACCAAAGTGGGAATAAACTCAAAGTCTCTCATAGAGAAAGTAGAATCATCACCAGAGAGAAGAGTCTGAAAATAAGATACCACTGAGTTCTTAATAACATCTGTATCAGAGATCCACATACCATCATCCCCCTGAATAAGATGGACTCCAAGGATATGGTGTTTCTTTCGAATCATAGCATGAAAAAATATAGAATTAGCATCCCCCTCCTTCAGCCATCTGACACAAGATTGCTGTCTCAAAAAAGACTCTTCCTTGGATAGAGCATGGAGTAATTGAGCTTTGGCTAACTATAATGTAAAACGATCCTGATCAGAGCCTGATGTATCTAATAACCTTTCCCTATAGAGAACCTCCTGTTCCACCTCCTGCACTTTATTAAAGACATTCCCAAACACCTCTTTATTCCACATCTTAAGATGATGTTTGATTATACTTGAAAAGTGTAATTACAAACTCCCTAACTCAACATAAATAAGTAAAGTTGAAGTATTAGTACTATTGTGTTACTTATACTTCTATTGTTTTATTTGTAGGAAAAAGTGCAAGGATGTCAAAGTTTATAGCTATGGAGAGGGCCAAGAAGACAAAGAAAAATTCATGGTTCGAACCTCATCTTTAATGAAAAAGACTAGCCCAAAGACCCAACCAAGAGAAGGAAGGAAAGTAATGAAAGAGATACTAGACGGTGCCCACCATCACCCAGACGGTTGGGATCACAGAAAGTACAAAAGTTCATACGGTCCCCACCATCACCCAGATGGTTGGGACCACAGTGTGTAAAAAGCTTTAGAAGGTCCCAACCCCCCTCCAGGCGGTCAGGACCACCTGTGATTTACACCAGCCGTGGAAGAGCTCCTCTTCTAGGGTTTTATGGCATCTTTTTAAAGACCGATGGGACAGTTTGGAGAGGGGACGCCTCCTTAGAAGTTTCTACCATTCCATTGAAGTTTAGATTAGTTTTTAGATTAGTTTTAGAGAGTCTTTGTGAGCGTTTTCTTTGTTCTTGAAGATCGTTAATGGATATTGTTGGTGTGGTGTTATTCATCTTCGCTTTCGTAGTTCATCTTTTCTTTTATGCACAAACTTTGTAAGTTATTTTCGTTTTACTCTTTAATATAATGTTTTGATTATTTAAATTATTGAATCGCATGTTTGAGTGTTCTTTTATCACTTTTATGATGTTTTAACTAGTTGTAGCGTAAAACCCTAATCTTGATTCAACGAATCAAGAAAGGGTAGTTCACGAAAATGCCTTGGGGTGTTCATAGTCCCTTCGCATAGGTTGCCAAACCTCTTGCGAAGGGATCTACCTTTCACAAATCTTTTTTTTTTTATCTATTTCGAAAACATTCAAACACGAAAACCCTTAACCATATCCATTTGAGATCACTGGTATGGATTTTTGTAACTAATTGTTAAACACTTTCAAATAGGATTAAAAATCGGATTTAAATTCACTTCTCATTTGTTTAATTGAAAAACCTTCAAAAACAAAGGTCTTTAACTATATCTGCTTGAGATCACTGGTACTGACGTTTGATTACAATATTCTTAATACTTTTCAAATTAAACCCTAATTGAGATTTAAATAAACACATCCCAAGGCAAAGTAGTGAACTACCCGAACTTGAAAGTTGAATCAAGAACCTTTTTAATATCATGCTTGTTATCTAATTTAATTTCTGAGTTAATCAATTTGCTTTAAAATTCAATTTTATTGCATTTGAATTTAACATCACAATTCCTTCACTCCAACATTCTCAACCCAACCATTCTTAGACATCCTATAAAATCCAAAATTAGTTTAAATTAATTTAGGTTCACCTACTATCTAAGAGAACAGGTCTAGAGCTTTTAACAAAGCTCTCCCTGTGGATTTGACCTCGGACTCACCGAATTTAAAACTACGACTGCCCTCTTGCACTTGAGAGGTAGAACCTGAACACATTTTAGGGTCGGTCAAGTTTTTGGTGCCGTTGCCAGGGAGGGCAACTAAGTGCTAGACTTGGGAGTTAAAAGGGAGTTCACTTGAGAAATTGGGTGAATTTTTCTTTTCTCCATCTCTTTATTAGTAGTTTTCTTCCTTTTGCATTGTTACATATTTATTTGCATATCATATAATCTGGTTTGCATGTTAGTTAACTTAGGTTGCATTTTAGTGTAGTCTTTCTCTTTTCTCATTTTATTTTCTAATCTTGGACATGGAAGTTGGTGATCTTGTACATGGCCCTTTTGATACCCGAGAATACATTGAGTATCTAGGTGACATGTTTGAATATGCTTTTACATTAGACACCTATAGTATGCTTCCCCAATTCTTTGGGCACGAGGAAGAAGACCCGTGTCTTTATCTCGATAGGTTTGAGGCAGTGTGTGGTTTATGTGATGATGCTAGAAAGAGTGAGAGAATTAGGTTTATGTTTTTCCCTTTGTCTTTACAAAGTGTGGCTAGTGACTGGTGTTATAATTCTGGTGAATGGATCACTTGGGAACAATGTTATCACGCTTTTATTAAAAAATTCCTCCCCGTTTATTAAACCTTCACCTATGGCTTTCAAATTAGAAATTTTTATCAAAAGAGGGGTGAATTATTTTATGAAAGTTGGGAGAGATTTAACAATCTTTTGGAAACATTCCCAAGTCACGGACTAGAGTTAGGGGACATCCTAGCTATATTCTATAATGCTCTATCTCATGAGTTACACCAGGCGTTTGATATAGCCTTAGGTAGGGAATTTCTTAACCTCACCCTAGGTGAGGCATGGTCATTCCTTAAACTTTTCTATGAACACACCAAGCCACAGGGAAAACTTACGTCTAGTTTTGAATCTCATGCACTTAAAAGCCACACCGAACCTTCCCCGTATACTCCTACTTCACTTGATCTTCATAATCCATCCTTTAGAAGTAGCACATGCATAGAGACCAATTATTTTGCCTGTCCCAACCTTGTTCCACTCACTGAGAGTCAGCATGAGGTACCTCGGGATTATTGGCCTTGTGAACCTAATGATGTACAATTAGAGGACACTCTTTATCAATTCATGCAACAGCAGTTGAGCTTCAATAACAACGTGAACCAGGCTTTAAATGACCTCACAGAGCAAATTTCTAGGTTGTTAACTGATGAGAAAGTAAAGGATCTTTATATTTAATCCAACAAGGTTTCCCACTTCAAAGAATCAACACAACCCCAACCCGTGGAGAGGCAATAATCCGGTTTTGAAGGAAAGGACAAGCCAAGGAACCAACTCACAATAGAAACAAAGTTCTAAGGTAACTTGATTATCAAAGATAAAATAGTCAATTGGCTAAAATGACTAAGTCCAAGTTCTTTCAAGAAGCAAGGAAGAAAAGTGTCTCAAATTGATTTTCAAATCTGAAAAATTACATCCTATTCACCTTGGTGGCCGGCCACCTTACTTATAAAACAAATACTTCAATCTTGGAACATCCCTCCAAGAATAGGAAAGGCCAAAAGACAAGCTTAAATGGCATTAACTCAAAAAGGCCCTCATTAGCTAGCAATTAGGGCATTCATTGCATCAGTTCATTAACTCCAAATCAATTAAAACATGCATTAAATAAGGTCTTAAATACAAAACAATAAAAGACTGAAATGGGCTTGACTCTTGACATGGTAGACTTGAGACTTCATCTTTGGCCGAATAAGAGGCCACCATATGGCTGCCACCTAGCCTTTAACTAATCTCCATTTGGCAATCCCCTTTGTCCACTTGGCAAAGAACCTGGCACTTGAATTCTTCTCTTTGGCCGATTGCTTCCTCTTGTCCAAAAGCTTCCATGATCAAACTTTGGAGTTCCTTTGCTTTGGCTCTAGTTATGGGACCTTGATAGCTTAATGATGGAGCTCCTTCATCATCCCCCCCTCTTGAGAAAAATTCGACCTCGAATTTGGCCCTGCACCAAAATAGGGAGAAAGATCAATGACATTAAAAGTGTTACTTACTCCATACTCACTTGGCAAGTCAATCTTGTAAGCATTAGGATTAATGCGTTCCAAGACTTTAAAAGGTCCATCTCTTCTAGGTTGCAACTTGGATTTCCTTTGTTGAGGAAACCTTTCCTTCCTCAAGTGCACCCACACTAAGTCACCTGGTTCAAACAAAATTGCCTTTCTGCCTTTGTTAGCATGAGATGCATAAGATTGATTTTTCTTTTCAATATGCAACCTAGCTTGTGCATGGATTTTCTTCACAAATTCGGCCTTGTTTTTACCATCAAGAGAAACAATGTGTTTAATAGGTAAAGGTGACAAGTCCAAGGGAGTGAGTGGATTAAATCCATATACAATCTGAAAATGAGAAAATCCACTAGAGGAATGTACCACTCTATTGTATGCAAATTCAATATAAGGTATTAGTTCCTCCCAAGACTTCAAATTCTTCTTAACAAAAGTTCTCAATAGTGTAGACAAAGTCCTATTTACCACTTCAGTTTGACTATCGGTTTGTGGATGGCAAGTGGTAGAAAACAACAATTTTGTCCCTAATTTTCCCCAAAGGATTCTCCAAAAATGACTCAAAAACTTTACATCCCTATCACTAACAATAGTTTGAGGAATGCCATGCAATCTAACAATTTCCCTAAAGAACAAATTGGCCACATAAGTAGCATCACCGGTTTTCTTACATGGGACAAAATGAGCCATCTTAGAGAATCTATCGACTACCACAAAAATGGAATCATGTCCCCTTGATGACCTAGGCAACCCCAAAATAAAATCCATAGACAAGTCAACCCAAGGGTGTTTAGGTATGGGCAATGGTGTGTATAGTCCATGTGGCATCACCTTAGACTTAGCCCTTTTGCAAGTTTCACATCTAGCACAAAACCTCTCAACATCTTTTTGCATATGAGGCCAAAAGAAATGTTCCTTAAGTACATCTAAAGTTTTTGCAACCCCAAAATGCCCCATGAGACCACCACTATGACTTTCATGCACTAACAAATCTCTTAAAGAACTCTTTGGCGCACACAATCTGTTTTCCCTAAACAAATACCCTTCATGCCTAAAGTATTTTTGAAATGCAATGTTCTCACATGCCTTATAAACTTGTGAAAAATCAGAATCATGCTCATATAATTCCTTAACAAATTCAAAACCTAGCAATTTAGAGTCAAGAGTGTTAAGGAGAGTATACCTTCTTGAGAGTGCATCGGCCACAATGTTCTCTTTACCTTGTTTGTATTGTACCACATATGGAAATGACTCAATGAACTCGACCCACCTAGCATGCCTCTTGTTCAGCTTTCCTTGGCCCTTGAGATGCCGCAAAGCTTGATGATCAGTGTGAATTATGAACTCCTTCGGCCACAAGTAGTGCTGCCATGTCTCCAAAGATCTCACCAATGCATAGAGCTCCTTGTCATATGTTGAATAGTTCAAGGTTGCCCCATTTAGCTTCTCACTAAAGTATGCAATAGGCTTCCTCTCCTGCATCAAAACAGCACCAATTCCTTTCCCGGAGGCATCACATTCAATTTCAAAAGCTTTGGTAAAATCGGGCAATACAAGTAAAGGAGCGGAAGACAACTTTGTTTTCAACATGTTAAATGCATTCTCATGTTCATCACCCCATACAAATGGAACATTCTTCTTTACCAATTCATTCAAAGGGGCGGCTAGGCTACTAAAATTAGGCACAAACCTACGATAAAAGCTAACAAGCCCATGAAAACTCCTTACTTCACTCACATTGGAAGGTCTCGGCCATTCCCTAATGGCTTTCACCTTCTCGTCATCTACTTCAATCCCTTTACTACTAACAACAAATCCTAGGAAAACAAGTCTTTCCATGCAAAAACAACACTTCTTGAAATTAGCATACAACTTTTCCTTTCTTAAAACATCAAAAACACTTCTCAAATGTTGCAAATGATCATTCATGCTTTTACTATAAATCAGAATGTCATCAAAGTAAACAACAACAAACTTTCCAATAAAAGATCTCAACACATGGTTCATCAATCTCATGAAAGTACTAGGTGCATTTGTGAGCCCAAATGGCATCACAAGCCATTCATATAAACCATACTTGGTCTTAAACGCTGTTTTCCATTCATCACCTTCTTTCATCCTAATTTGATGATAACCACTCTTAAGATCAATTTTAGAAAATATGCAAGCACCATGAAGTTCATCAAGCATATCATCCAATCTAGGAATAGGATACCTGTATTTCACGGTGATCTTGTTGATAGCACGGCAATCAACGCACATTCGAAAAGTCCCATCTTTCTTTGGCACCAAAAGAACAGGTACGGCACATGGACTCATGCTCTCCTTCACATACCCCTTGGCTAGCAATTCTTCTACTTGCCTTTGAAGTTCCTTGCTCTCCTCGGGATTGCTCCTATAAGCTGGTCGGTTTGGAATTTGAGCTCCAGGCACAAAATCGATTTGATGCTCAATCCCCCTTAATGGTGGCAAACCCGATGGCACTTCCTCGGGAAAGATATCCTCATATTCCTGCAAAAGAGAAGTAGCAACACTAGGGAGAGAAAAATCATTGTTAGGATTAGAATATAAGGACTCCTTATACATAAGAGGGTATAAGGGCCTCATGTCATGCAATGCCTCTCTCATTTCTTTCTTTCCAACAAACAAAGTCATTTTTCCCTCTTCTTTTTCTTTTATACCAGACTTCTCTCCTTTTTCTTTCGTTCTCTTATTTTCCTCTTTTGTCTCTCTTTTTCTTTCTCCACTATTTTCTTTCCTCTCTTTTCCCTCAGCTTTTTTTGAATCACTCTCTACCTCACCTGATTTTCCCTCAAGTGCTCTCATAATCCTCACTTGATCCTCATGAGCTTGAGTAGGACTCAAAGGGTTTAGAGTGTATGATCGGCCTTCCTTCACCAAAGTATACTTATTCTTCCTTCCATCATGAGTCACACTCCTATCATATTGCTAAGGACGCCCTAATAATATGTGAGTAGCAACCATAGGCACAACATCACACAATACCTCATCCTCATACTTCCCTATGGTGAATGGAACCACAACCTGTTTGGTTACTTTCAATTTATTGCATTCATTCAACCATTGTAGTCCATATGACTTTGGATGCTTCCTACACACCAATCCCAATTTGTTCACAAGATGAGAGCTCACCACATTGCAACAACTTCCACTATCAATGATCATGCTACACAATTTGTTGCTCACGGCGCACCTTGTATGGAAAATGTTTTCTCTTTGAATTGCATCCCCATCTTCCAATCCCACTTGTGCACTTAAAGCCCTCATGGTTATCATAGCATAAGTCAACCCAACCATAGGATCTTGCTCTCCCATCTCCAATTCCTCTTCTTTACCAATTTCGGCCAAATTTGGGGTCTCCTCTTTCTCATCCTCATCTCCACTCTCTAGACCTCCATCTTCCCTCATATACATCACCCTTTGGTTTGGACACTGATTTGCATAATGTCCATGCCCCAAACACTTGAAACACTTAACTTCTCTAGCTCTAGTAGGACCCCCCTTCTTTTCTTTCTCTTCTATTTTTCCTTTTCCTTTCCATTTTTCTTTTCCCTTCAAATCCTCCCTTTTCTGTTTTGGTAGATCCTTCTCATTCCTCTCTAGCTTTCCATAATTCGGCCTCCATGGACTTTTTGTGGTTGAGAAATTCGGCCCACTTCCATTCTTCAAAGATTTCTTCATTCTCAATTGTCTTTCCACCTTAATGGCAATGTGCACCATTTCGGTTAGGGTATGGTAGGAATGTAATTCCACCACATGGGCTATTTCCATGTTCAAACCAGCCAAGAACCTTGCCATGGTGGCTTCCATAGGTTCCTCCAATTGAGTTCTCGCCAATGCCATCTCCATAGCCTTGAAATATTCTTCCACACTTCTACCCCCTTGTGACAACCTTTGCAACCTTTGATGCAGCTCCTTAAAATAATGTTGGGGAACAAACCTTTCCCTCATGACTTCTTTCATGGCTTCCCAAGTGGTAATGGTTCTAAGGCCAAGATTTCTCCTCCTAACCAACATTTGATCCCACCATATGATTGCATAATCTTTGAACTCCACAGCCGCAAGTTTGACTTTCTTTTCTTACGAATAGTTGTGGCACTCAAAGATGAGTTCAACTTGCCTTTCCCACTCCAAGTACAAATCTAGATTTTCCTTTCCATGGAAGGAAGGAATCTTCATCTTAATGCTTCCCACATTTGAATCAACCCTTTCTTCAATTCCTTCCCCATTTCCATAGTCCTAATTCCTATAATTTCTACCCATTCTTCTTCCTCCAAATCCTCTACCTCTAGGTGGCCGAAACCCCCTACCCCTTGGATTATGGAAGTGTAACTCATTTTCTTCTTCAACAAATTCATTCCCCCATTCTTCTTCATTAAATTCTTCTTCCCCAATATTCTCAATTCTTGCTTCCTCATTTCTGCCCACATTTTGGCCGAAACCCATTCTAAGCATTCCATTTCCTCTACCTCCTCCATTACCTTCCACATTTGGTGATCTGTCTCTACTACCCTTATCCCTAGTATCTTCCTTATCCTTTGCCTCCAACTTCTCAATCCTATCCAGCAAGGTGGTCATCACAAAGTTATTTCGGTCCATTTGTTGCCTTAAAGCTTCAAGCAACATTTTATCATCTCCATTCGGTCCAACCTTACTACTACCACTGGTTTCTTGTTCTTTAGACATGTCTAAGGCTGCAAGAAAGAAAACGTTAGTAGAAAATGGCTCACCCTCTCAAGTGTTTCACTCAAGTAATGGCTTTTCTCTCCAATACTCTCACTCTCTTGCCTTTTACCTCTCAATTCTCTTCCTTTTGCTTACCTTTCAAGAACTAGGGCAGAGTGTCTTTAAACCCAATTTGAAAATATATCAATGAAAATCATAGGGATTAGGAAGAAACGGATTTGCAAATTTAACACGACTAGTTACCTAGTTATGGCTTCATTAAACCAAACAACCTTAAGATGGCACGAGCTTGGTATCCACCAACAATAGTGTTCAGATTTGCAAGAAAAAAGAAGAAGATAACTTTAGAATTAAAGGAAAACAAATATATAGAGGTAAAACCCTTGAAAACCAGATTGGAATCCCCCCAATATGATGTTAACAAATCCAAAAGACTCAAAGGACAGATTGCTCACTGTTTTGCAACAAACTTCAAGTTTAGAGCTCAATTCGGCTAGCTCTTAGTTCTCCAATCAAACCAACGAATTTCAAGCTGAACGTTGGTGGTTTATTGCTATTTATTATGGAGATAAAGAGGGTAAAATTTGGGAATTTTCTGGGTTGTTTTGGTGGACGAACTGATTTGCCCTTTTTTTTTCCCAGAATTTTCTTTTCTTTTCTGATTCTTTTTTTTTTTTTATATGTATAGTTCAATATCCCCCACAAGATAGTTCAACCCTTTTGCAACAACTCAGCAAACACAAAGAAAGATGAAGGAATCTCCCCTTGGCCGAAAGCCTTGAGGAGTAAACAAAAAGTTGGAAGATGAAGAGTTGAAATGGAGAAAACACACCTTGTTAGGATGATCAAGCTCTGATACCAAATGATGAGAAAGTAAATGATCTTTATATTTAATCCAACAAGGTTTCCCACTTCAAAGAATCAACACAACCCCAACCCATGGAGAGGCAATAATTCGGTTTTGAAGGAAAGGACAAGCCAAGGAACCAACTCACAATAGAAACAAAGTTCTAAGGTAACTTGATTATCAAAGATAAAATAGTCAATTGGCTAAAATGACTAAGTCCAAGTTCTTTCAAGAAGCAAGGAAGAAAAGTCTCTCAAATTGATTTTCAAATCTGAAAAATTACATCCTATTCACCTTGGTGGCCGGCCACCTTACTTATAAAACAAATACTTCAATCTTGGAACATCCCTCCAAGAATAGGAAAGGCCAAAAGACAAGCTTAAATGGCATTAACTCAAAAAGGCCCTCATTAGCTAGCAATTAGGGCATTCATTGCATCAGTTCATTAACTCCAAATCAATTAAAACATGCATTAAATAAGGTCTTAAATACAAAACAATAAAAGACTGAAATGGGCTTGACTCTTGACATGGTAGACTTGAGACTTCATCTTTGGCCGAATAAGAGGCCACCATGTGGCTGCCACCTAGCCTTTAACTAATCTCCATTTGGCAATCCCCTTTGTCCACTTGGCAAAGAACCTGGCACTTGAATTCTTCTCTTTGGCCGATTGCTTCCTCTTGTCCAAAAGCTTCCATGATCAAACTTTGGAGTTCCTTTGCTTTGGCTCTAGTTATGGGACCTTGATAGCTTAATGATGGAGCTCCTGCATCATTAACACAAGCAATAAGCATGATTGAGTCATCAACCTCAGGCACTACTTAGGCATTGAGTGGGACAATTGCCCTAACTAGACTGGGGATAACATTTGCAATGAGTATCTTTCTCATATTCCTTTAGACACTCCCGTTCAGGATATCCCTCTACCACTTATTGAGAGTCAGGGAGATATGCAATTCTTTCCTACTAATGAGCTTGATACTCAACCTACCCCAACCATCCCAGACCTTATTGAGAGTCCTTTGACTCCAACTGAATATTTGAATGCCACATGGCGCAAGGAACATATCATTGAGTTGGTTGACCCTAGTTCACTCCACTACACAACTGAGATTGAGAGTGGTGCACACCTCTCATCTCCTGACTTAGTCCCATCCAAAAGTCTTACTATGGGAATTGTGAGTGACTACCATGAGATTGGCCATCATTGGGGAGAGGTAGTAGACATGGGGAAGGTTTACATTGACTTTTTGGGTGTTGAGAGATCATTCAAACCCACCATTTCCACACCCGTAGATTTCTTAGGTGTCAAGAGTTCATTAGAGCCCACCATTTCCACATCCATAGATTTCTTAGGTGTCGAGAGACTAATTGAGCCAACCATGTCCACACCTGCATTTACACTTTGGCCACATCCGAGGTTTCAAGAACCTTACTTGGCCTTTCATTCCCTGATGTGTTTTACACCTAAAGAGCGTCCATCTTCGATGCTTCGTGGGCTCGAAGAGAACATTTTATTTCTTAAACCATTTGTGGATGCATGGGCTAGAGAGGGTGTTGGATAACACTTTTGTTTTCATTTCATTTGTACATAGTAGATTAGATTTTTCATTTTCTTATTTTCATAGTTCTTTTTTAATTTGATTCTCTTCCTTTATTTTATTTTATTTTTATTTCTTCTTTCGTACTAACCCTTTTTCTTGTCCTATTTTATGTCTAACCTTTTCTTTTGAATAGTTTCTTTTGTTTTCTTCAAAATAAGGGAGCTCTTGAGGTAATACCCTTCCTCTCCTTTTTATTGAGTCTTGCACTTTCAATTTTGGTACTCCATTATATATAATTGCTCTTGTTGGGAGTGCTGTAGAATTTAGGTTGGGGGGTGTTTTGGGTGATGCCTTAAGGGGCCTGAGTAATGGGTGCACGCTTGGTTTAATTTGTGCTATGTTCTTATTTGTGCCTTTTGTGGATATTATTTCATGCTCATCATCATGCTCACTTTGTACACTACAGACCTACTTATGCATCATAGTTTTCACATTGAGGATAATGTTTAGTTTAGGTTGGGGGGTAGAGTTCGTATGATGACCTTCATGCTAAAAATTGCAAAATTTTAAAATTTTTTAGCTTGAACACATGAATTTAGCACATTTATACCTACATGTCAGCCCTTTTGGTTTGGTTGATTGTGGAATTGAGTGAGATAGTGATGAGTGAATTTTGTTCAAGCATTAATAGGAAACTTAATTCAAATTGAGTGTGTTATGACCTTGTGCATTTTCGTGACTATCATGGAGAAGAGCTTATATGCTTAGGAGTAGATTTTGTTTGACATTGGTTAATTGAGCATTCTTTGACTAGGTGGAGACTTATACCCCTAATGGTGACCTTTTGAGCCTATTATTTCTTTTCTTGAGGGTTTGCACATAATCACAACTCTTTCATTCTTCACTTTAGTTTTCAATGCACTAATTGCATCACACACACTTACATGAGTTTCACTTGGCACATTATGAGTTGTTGCAAGCTTTGAACATGATGCTAGGCCATCTTTGCTATTGTTGGTCCTTTTTATCCTTTCTTGATATGAAATTGCCCTAGGAACCAACTTGAAGCATTTTCAATAAAGTGTGTGATAAATATATATATTTTTTCTTTGGTTCCCACCTCATATATTGTCCCTTAACCTTGTTCACACACTTTTAAGCCTTACCCTCACAAGTTTTAGGTTATGAAAAGTGCTTCAATGTCAGTGATGTGAGTGGGGGTTGGGAATGAAAACTTGTTGGTTGGAGAATCTAGCTGATGTATTTTCATTATTTAAAAAAAAAAAGAAGAAATGAGAGAAGAAAAAAAAAAAGAAAAAATTTTTTGTCATTTCTTTTTGTTTTTGGGACTTGGGTATTTTATTACAGTTATTAAAAATGTCCCATGAGCAATTGTAATTTAGTGAATAGGCTTCATGTTGTAATCTTCTTGGGATTGTAGAAGAATTGGGTAGGTTGGGAGTTGTGTGAACTTGAACACTTTTCTCCCAAGACAAGTGTTTTGATTTCCATTCTCCATTGTTAACCACTACCCCTAGCCAAGTTACAACCAAAATAAAGACCTAGTAGATTATTAGCAAGCAACTCTTGTATTGTACATATAGTGATCTTGTGTAGGTTGTGTGATGTGATTCTTACACATGCATTGAGACATGGTTAGGAGCTATCCACTTTGAGTGCCATTTGAGTTCATTCACATATTATGGGGTTATGTGCAACTAGGATAGCATTTTATGCTAATAGGAATGTGTGAACCCTTGATGAGTGAATTTCTTTCTATGAGTGGAATCCTGTGAGCATTTGAAGTCAAAACTTAGTTCTATTTATGCTCTTGAGACCTTGTTGAATAAATGAAACAATTTTGCACACATGCTTTTTCTACTTTGATAGTCCATGCATTTATGCTTAGCACTTGGAAATTACACATGATATTTGGATTTTGTAACTTGTTGAGCTTGAACTTAATTCATTTTTTATCTTGATCACTCTTTGACACGTTAAGACCATGCCATAGAATTTTGTGGGTAGATTCACTATAAACCCTCACGAGACCTTACTCGTCCACTAGGGGGAACCTAAGGGTTTAAAGGGCTTGCTACACGCAGCTAAGTGTAGCCGTGTTCCAATGAAAAGAGAAATAGGATAGTAGTTGCATCTCATTTTAATAAAAAACATCATGCATTTCATTTTAATAAAGAGCATTGCTAAGGGACTAGCAATGTTCAAGTTGGGGGGTGTGATTACACTTGAAAAGTGTAATTGCAAACTCCCTAACTCAACACTTATTCATGCATTTAAATACGTAAAGTTGAAGTTTTAGTACTATTGTGTTACTTATACTTTTATTGTTTTATTTGTAGGAAAAATGGCAAGGATGTCAAAGTTTATAGCTATGGAGAGGGCCAAGAAGACAAAGAAAAAGTCATGGTTCAAACCTCATCTTTGATGCAAAAGACTAGCCCAAAGACCAGTTTTTGTTTGCCATTTGTTAAATAACGAACTAACTGAACCAACGATATTGTAATAAAAATGAACTAAATTTATTACAATATCACATTTATAGTTGTAATTAAACTAGCATTCATACCTTTCAACGTAAAGTCAAATTGACGTGGTCGAGAGCAGGATTTGTTCGAGGCTGAGCTCTTACTTGCTCGGTGTGTCTATACTTAGGGATAATGTCACGTGTCCAGTGTATTTTTTGTACCAAATAAGCTAATTTTTTATTTTCCCCACAAGCTAACTCTTTATGTTTGGTATCACTGAAAATAGGAATGAGAATGAAAATTTAAAGAATTACCATTTTTGGTATGTTAAAGAATAGGAATGAGAATTATATTTTTGTGTGTTTGATACGCCTTTGATCTTGGGAATAAGAATGAGAATTCATAAATTACTTCTCTTTTAAGTAAGCATTTTTTTAAACTATTTTGAATAAGCATTAAGAAGTCACCCAAATTCTTTGTTGCTTTCACCCACCCAAATTCTCTAGCATAGAGCATAAAATCACAAACATATTTCTATTTATTCCAAATTGTTCAATGAATTTAGTTCCCAAAGGGTAAGATAGCAGCAATATCTTTGTCTAGTAATGTTTTTGAACTTACAAATAAAATTAATAACTAATTTGAAAAAAAAAAAAAAAAACCTCACAACGAAGAATACAAAAAATCCAGTAAAGCCATACAGAAAACAAACATAGAAGCAAAATAATTATGAGAAATTCTTTTCCAAGACAAATGGGCAGTGAGTTGGTTGATTATGAGGGTTTTGAGAAAATTCTACCTATTATGGAGCTTTGAAGAAGAAGAAGAAGAAGTAGTCTAACAGGAAAAGAGGTTCAGTAGAAAATGTAAGTGATCTATAGAGTTCTTTAATTTTAATCCAATGGAGAAGATGAAATCAATCAGACAACTACTATTAAAAATAAATATATATTTGTTTTTTTTTTATCAACATATTACAATTTCTTAAGACATAGAATTAATAATTCTGACTTTTATTTAATAACTCACAATTCTCAGAGTTGGAGAGATTTCAAGTTTCGTTTCTACATGTATATATAATCATAACAAGAAGAAGAATCATTTGGCATATTTGTTTGAAATTTGTTTTTCATAAAAACAGTTTAAAACAAATTTGGTCATTTCTATACTATTAATTACCAAAAAAAAAAAAAAAATACACATCCATACTATTATAAAAAGTACCAATATTTGAAAAAAAAAATTTGTGGTTACTTTACCCCTATTTACCCTTAATTTTTTTAATTTAACTCAACTCTGTCATTTCATTATTCTAATTCAACTCTGTAACCTAACTCTACTAAAATTCTTCATGATAGTGCATTATTTTTTTTTTTTTTTTTCAGTTTAACTCAATTCTAATCCATCCGTATAACCATACTCCACTAGAATTCTTCATGATGGTGCATGTCAATTTAGCTCAACTATATCCCTTCATTATTCTAATCCAATTTTGTAACTCAACTCCACTAAAATTCAATTTTATAATTAAATTGTTATTCTAGAAAATATAGGATATAATGACATTTACATAAAATTTTTATTTCTTATATCAAATAGTTTAGATAAAATTGATCTCATTTGTAATATATCATATTATATATATTATATATATAAAGTAGAGTCTGGTTGTGAAACGTGACACTTAATTTTAGTTATCTTAATTATCTTATAAAAAATTAATATTTTACATAATTACTACTTATTTATAATTTTTAATTTTATTGAAATTAGAATATTCATATATATATATCACTTGATATTTTCATTTAATCTACACTTCTACTTATTATATAATTTCTTTTTTTATTTTTATTTTTATTTAAAACATATTCTTATTTTTTATTTTTCTATATGTTAATAAATTATTATTTAAAACATAATAAATATTATTATTGTTATTAAACAAGATAATGAAAAAAAATATTTATTCTGATAAATTAAGGTTTTAATGATTAAAATTGTTATTATTAAACAAAATAATATAAAAAATAATTAGCCCATTAAATAAAGATTTTAATTTATTAATATAAATTTATAATTATAATTACCTTAATTTATAATTATATAAGCTACATGAAATTAGTATTGCACATAAATTACCACTTATTCATAATTTAGTCAAACTAGAATTTTTGTGGATATTACTTGATATTTTAATTAATCGACACTACTATTTAATTATCATATAATTTCTTATTTTTAAACTTTTATAATTTAATAAATTATTATTTAAAATGATAATTTATTATTTTTAAACTTTTATAATTTAATAAATTATTATTTAAAACAAATATAATAATAATTATTAAATAAAATAATGCAAAAAAATAATTAACCTATCAAATAAAGATTTTAATTTATTAACAAGTAACATGTTTTTTTATTATTTTTATCATTAGACAAAATAAGTGATGTATCTTAAATCAAATTGTAATATTATTTATTAAAATTATATATATTATGATATTATTTATTAAAAAAATATCAAACGACATTAGAAATTAAAAAAAATAAAATTGGCAGTAGATAAATTAATCTAATTGAAGTGCTACTCAAACTTTTCTTGGATTTGGACTTCTAATTCGAACAAATAGTATTATAATTGAAATAAGATGTAACTTCAAAATGGTATTCTAATATAAATAGAATATGACTTTCCTGCATGGAAAATCTATAAATAGATATGAAATCTTCTTTTTTTTTTTTTCAAATTTCTTAAAAACTTTTTATTATAACAATTTTCTCTTCGACTTTGTAATTTGTTAGGTACGTATTTAAATTTAATTTTTTAAAGTTCTTATATATAATTAATATATATTTTGTAAGTTTTTATATGTAATTCATATATATATACACTCTGTTAGGAAGAATAAAAATAATAACTGCAAAAATTATTTAATTATATGAGTTAGTATTGTTATTATTCAACTTTTTAATTTTATTTATTTATTAGAATTTAAATTTAATTGAGTTGACGCTATTAATGATATTAATATTTTAATTTATTTTACGTCTGCTGTTTGATTGAATTTATATAAATAATAATATATATTAATTTCAAATATATTTATACAACTCAACTATTTTAACATATGATAGTACACTGAACTTAACTATATAATATGACAAATTTGTGTATCGCACGAGCCATATCACTAGTAAATATAAAATAGTCAAAAATAGTTTTAAGTCTTTTTGAGTGGAGAATATTAAAATGCAAAGAATAAAAAAATGTTGAATTAAATATATTCTTAATATTCTTAAACTATGAATATTAAATAAAAAATAAAAATGCATACCAAAAAATAGAAATCCCCGTTTTCTTTCGTCACTCTTGTTTGGAAAAAATTATACGGAGATAAAAACGACGTCGGACAGACAGGAAAGAGCGGATGAAGTCCACCTGCTTGAGCGATGGGGTTGTGGAAACTCGCTTGCAGTTGTGCAAAAATTTGATCCAAATCCGAAGCAACCAGCTGCATCGAAATCGGATCGATCGCGATTTGCAGAAGGGCTTGGGGTTTTTCGAGAAATAGAGGGGAAGAGAAGATGAGGACGGAGGATGCTCCTTTGGACGACAAGGCGAAGAGAATGCGAGATCTGTTATCGAGCTTCTACTCCACAGATCCTCCTCCTTCAGTGCCCACCAACGCTTCTTCCAAATACGCCACGCTCGACACTATCAACACAACTTCTTTCGACGCTAACCAGTACATGAATCTCCTCGTACTCCCTTCCTCCCTCTTTCAACTTCGTCTCTCTCTCGCTCTCTCTATAATTATATACATATATAAATAAAATTTATTTTTCTGTATCTGCATCATTTCTCATAGATGTTGACCTTGAGTCATGTACACTTAGATTTAGCTATTATGATAGCTTAATTGCTCAATTATACACAGCAAATCGTGTTCTGGAAGTTTTTTTTTTTTTGAATTAATGTTGCTATCAAATGCCATTAAAAACAATTGTTTTATCTTCTATAGGACCCTTAGTGCATGATTTATTATAGTTTTAGATTTTGATCAATCTGTTACCAAATTTCTTTTCGGGTTCTACTGGGAATGTTTGCCTTGTGTCAGTGGTAAGGCCAGAACAAAATTTCCGTTATTGGTATCTATCTTTGTCTTCTAATGTGGCTTTGAAAGTTATTTCAGTTATTCTCCCTAAAATCTGTAGGTACAAAAGTCAAATTTAGAGGGCCTGCTTCAAAGACATGTTGAGATGGCTGCTGAGATTAAAAATCTTGACACTGATTTGCAAATGTTAGTGTATGAGAACTACAACAAGTTTATTAGTGCCACTGATACAATTAAAAGGTATATATATCACATGCCTCTTTACACGTTGTAAATGAACTGTTGCCCACAAACTTCATCATTATTTACTTGCAGTTTGAAAATGATGCTGTCACAGATTGAACTTCAAAACTAATACAAATACTGATGCTGGGGTACTGCTGTATTTGAATGCAAATTTCTATCCAAGTGTTCATTATTCTTGTAAAATTTAATTAAGTATGCCCTTTGTATTTCATAAGCATGATGATGACATCTGTGATGATCATGGATTCGTGATGATGACTAGTGTCATTAATTATAATATTTGTAAATCTTTTTTCCTTGTTTTAGGAGGAGTTAGCGGTTTATTTTTATTTTTCATTGGGTGGCTTAGTTATAATTTGGATCAAGAACAGTTGTTTGATATTTATTTATTTATGTATTTTTTCAGAATGAAAAATAATATCGTGGGTATGGAATCAAACATGGAACAACTACTTGACAAGGTGTTGGAGAGCATTTCTTCCTGTTATTGATTAGTGAGTGCTTTTAGAAAAAGAAGATAAGATAGAAGGAAAGGTATGTAAAACATCTTTTTTTCTTCATCATATTTGCAGATAATGTCGGTGCAATCTCGAAGTGATGGTGTCAACACTTCTCTTTTTGAAAAGAGAGAGCATATTGAGAAACTGCATCGAACTCGTAATCTTCTGCGCAAAGTTCAGGTGGCTTCATTTTTTTGGCGTCTGCATTTATAATTTAATTGCTAAGTTCTATTGCCTTTGCCAAATACCAGGGGCCTAGAACCTATTTTGTTAAGTTACCTGAGCTCCTAAAGGACAGAAGTTTATAATTTGTCACTGCATGGTATATGTGTAATCCAATCAATTTCAATTGTGATTAGTTGCTCCTCTGTAAGCGGCATTATCTGAACCATGAAGGAACAAACTAAGGCTTGCTGAGGTGGTAGGTTACTTGCCAGTCAAGATTTATAGATTAGTACACGTTGTTTGATTATGTTTGAGTGGGATGTATTGATCAAAAAAAGAAAAAAATGTTTGAGTGAGATGTATGATTCTGCCAACTCATAGGCATATGATTTATAGTTATGATTTAAGTTTCCAATTTGATGGATGTGATCATAAAACAAGTCCTATACTTTGTAAAGTTTTGTGTTTGGTCATTATGAGTTACTTAGACTTCATGTTCTATGGAAAAGTGCAGTTCATATACGATCTACCTTCCACACTTGGAAAGTGTATAAAGTCAGAAGCTTATGCTGACGCAGTTAGGTTTTACACTGGAGCCATGCCAATTTTTAAGGTTGATTTTCTTATGTGATCCCCTCTTCTTTCTCTCTCTCTCTCTTCATAATATGAATCTTTCTTTTTGAATGTCTAGTGCACAAAATCACTAATGGTATGACCCTTTGTTTGATTTCACTAGGCATATGGGGACTCATCATTCCAGGACTGTAAGAGAGCATCTGAAGAAGCGGTGGCTGTTATTATAAAAAACTTGCAGGTTACATATCTCTTGCATTAGTTACTCTGTAGTGCTGCTTTACATATCTTCTGCTTTAGTTACTTCGTTGTGGTGCTTTATTCAGATTAACCTCTTCACTGGGTGAGCATATGATGGGGGAAGTTATTTAAGACTTTTCTGTCAAAACCAGAAAATTGGAATCGAAAGGAACATTGGTTCAGGCGGTGAAAATACACAATGGCGAATAAATCATTGGTCAAACCAGTGATCCTGGCAAAATATCATTTAAGTTCATTGGCCAATAAATCTGATAGAACAGCTTTGCCTGTTATAACTGTAAAAGCTGATAGAACTCTGGTGAAGTATAAAGCTTTTATAGTTATAATGATAATCTTAGCCTAAAAAAAGCCTAAAGAAAGGGAAAAAAAGAAAGAGAGATCTTATAATTTTGTTTTCCTTGCAGGGAAAGCTATTTTCAGATTCTGAATCCATACAGGCGAGAGCTGAGGCTGCAATGCTTCTTAAGCAGTTGGATTTCCCGGTCTGTGTTTCATTGGTTTTTGTCAATCATGCTTATTTATTTCTTGTTTTGTTTGTTTTATCCTTATAAGTAGTATTCTGATTCTGTCATGGAATTAGACAAGGAATGCAGCTGAATTTTGATATGCAAAAAAAAAAAAAAAAAAAAAAAGTCACTTATTATTAAGTTGGAAATTTACATCTCAAAAAATTTGAAGTCTTTTTGGTCTAAAATCTCTGTTTGTTCTCTCAATTTCTTTGGAATACAAGTATACAGAGAAAAAATATTTAGCCACATATTTGATTGATGTTTAAACCACAATGATTTGGCTATGTATCGACAGGTTGACCGCTTGAAGGCAAAACTCCTAGAAAAGTTAGAGCAATTCCTTTGTGAACTTCAACTTGAATATAGAGAAATATGCAATGCTTCAATGCATCATGATGAACCTCCTAAACAGGATACAGTTCCTTCTACTGCCCACGAGGTAAGTGAACTCGTAATAGCATTTAGATTTTTGTTTGTTTGTGCGTGTGCACCTTTTTCTTTTCTCTAATGGATTTTTGAATACAAGGAATGTGAAGAACATTTTTTTTCCCTTCTCTAAATTAATTTTTTGTTGGTTTGTTCTTGGAATTTTCTTTCTTTATTGAATTGAGCTTAGTTGTTTTGAGATTTAGCAGCTCGTTTACTTATCCCAACTTTTCTTGCAAAGTGCTTCAAAGCATTTTGGTAGCTTAGGTTCTCAGGATCCATTTGTAGACTTGTAGAGTATATCAATTGGTTTGTGATTTTCGAGCTTTTAAGTGCATGTTTCCTGCAAGACTAAAATAGTAGTGTTGAAGAAACCGTGGATCTAACTCAATCTTAAAAATTGGCTACAAGGTAAGAGTTGCCTATGACCTTATATAGAGAGTAAATTGTTCATATCAAGGTGATGTGGTCCCTCACTCACAGTTCCTCTCACGCGAAGCATGGAGTGATGGGAGGCAAGACTGTGTGAGACATGAGAGAATGACTTTGCTCACGACACTCATGCAAATGGTGGATGATGTGAGGCAAGGCTGTACAAGATAAGCAAGGCCAAGCAACCTGGTCGGAGCCCAGCTTTGATACCCGGTTAAGTTACCAATTGTCCGAAAAGTTTAATCTATTAGGAAGAAGGAAACTTTATTATTTATATTGATTTATTTTCTCTTGACAAGAATTATTAGTAACTTACCATTTGGTGGAAATCTTGTGATGCTAGAGTTGTTAGCCATTTGAACTTTGCCCCTTATTTAGTTGATGCGAAAGCCACTTCCTGTCAATATTTCAATTGGAATGATGAACTTTGCTTCTATTTTAGATTGCCTTTGTTAGGATCCCATGGACAGATAGTATGTGATAAATATGTCCCACATCGGTAGTATGGGATATTGGTGTGGTGTCTTGGACTTCCTCCCTTTATCAGCTAGTTTTTAGGGGGGAATTCTCGTATGGTATAACAAATGGTTTTAGAGGATATACCGTATCTCCCATATGCTGCTGTGTAGAAGTTGACGTTGGTATTGCGGTGTTCATTCCGGACTATAGTGCAACCCCCAAGGGTCCACTAGCATTGTGCCAGGGATTGTAGTGCAAACCTTGCTTGGGTGTGCGTAGGCTGCGGAGCGTGATGGAATGTTAGTATTTGATGGGCATATGTAGTATGAGATACATGTGTCCGCATCGGTAGTATGGGATATTGGTGTGGTATTTATATACCTTGGGCTAATCTCTAAATTACAAATATAGCCATATTTGTAGGCTGGTCCTGTAATTCTACCAAATTTCTTGTTTTCTGACTCGTGCTCTTTCTGTCTCTTTATTTGGTTTTTAATAGCTATTGATTATCTACTATTTCCTTTTTATAGGCTTCTTCTCATGAATTTATGGAAGCTGTCCATGCATATCGAATAATATTCCCTGATTCAGAGAAGCAACTAATCAATCTTGCACAAGACCTAGTTTCAAAGTATGTGTTTACTTTCGCAACTTTTCTGAAATTTGGTAGAGCTACTAGAATTTTTTATTTTCTTGAATAATCTTTTTATAAAGCAGCATTTGCTTTGCTCTTAAATGTTAGTTGTCACTTGTTTATTTAGGCATTTTGAAGCCACTCAACAACAAATTAAGAGAAGGATTTGTTCAACAGATCTATTGGGAATGCTTCGTAAGTTATAAATGCCTGCCATATATCATTGTGTTTATAGGTTGTTCATTTAGACACTTCAAAGTCATTCAATGATTAATTAGGAACAGGATTTGTTCAACAGATCTATTTGCTTCTTAAGTTTTAAATGCCTGCCATTCCGTCATTGTATTTATAGTTTGTATAGTAAGTGCTATTCTAAGTAACTTATCGAGAAAAAAGTGCTATTTTAAGTTTTTACCAGAACTAGTTTTTTAGCTGTTGGCAGTTGGTATTTGAATTTTGAGTTGACTAATGATACTTTTAAGCTGGGGCAATTTCCTGGATAAATATGGTGCCCCAGTTTCAGCTGATTGTTGAAATGGGCTATTGGGAAGCCAAGTGGTGACCAAATGACCAATTGCAGCCATAGAATTTGACTGAATGTTTCTGGGTTTTGTCTTAGCCTTTTTTGGTTTAATATTTCTAGTAGGCTTTAGTTAGCTATGCAACAGTCTAAGCACTGACGTTAACAATCCATATCAGGTCATCTGACATCCCCCTTCAAGCACAACCTCTTTCTCACATGTTGGGGCAAACTTCTCTACAAACTGAATTGCATTCCCAAACGCATAAAGCAGCATGCAACAAAATGTAACAGGGTAGTAGCAAACATAGGTTAAGAGACTTACCTCTTTAGCCCAAAGTTGTCGTAACACAATCTAGACCCTCAGTTCGGTTGCTGTTCTCTATTTATACGATTATTGAGAAAAAAAGTGGCAAAGCTTACCTTTCTAATGCTTCATTTCTAACACATTCCGAGTACCTCTTTTCTTTGAGTAAATTGGATATCCGTGCCTAGGTTTGAGTGAATCTTTTGAATGATCTGATATCCTTGCGTATGTTATCTGACATCCCCCTTTCAAGCACAGTTTATTTCTGATGTGATGAGGCGGATATTCATGCCAAGGTTTGAGTGAATCTTTTGAATGATCTGATATCCCTGCGTAGGTTATCTGACATCCCCCTTCAAGCACAGCTTATTTCTTATGTGATGGGGCTAACTTCTCTACAAACTGAGTTGGATTCACAAACACATAAAGCAGTGCAATAATAAACATAACAGGGTAGCAGGCATAGGTTAAGTGACTTACCTCTTCAGACCAAAGTTGTGGTAACATAATCTAGACCCTTGACTTGGTTTCTGTTCTCTTTTTATATGATTATTGAGAAAAAAAATTGTCAAATCTTACCTTTCTAATACTTCATTTCTGACACAATCTAAGGACCTCTTCTTTGAGTACAGTGGATATTCTTGCCTAGGTTTGAGTGAATCTATTGAATAATCTGATTTGGAAAAACTCTGAATTTTATAAAAACTGGTCTCAATACTCTCAACACAAAATTTGTTGATAATAATAAGCAAGTTCAACTTTCCTTCTGTTTCCTTAGCCATTCATAATTAGAATTCTAGCTTGACATTAAAATTTCATTTATGTTCACGTACTTCTTTATATTGCAACCTGAATATGATTTATAATAAACTATTCATCGTCATGCAGGGGTAATCTGGACTGACGTGCTCTTGATGGATGAAGTGTTGCCTGAAGCTGCTCTCTCTGATTTTTCTTTGGAGGTTTTTCTTGTCATTTCCCTGAAGTTTATGGTTGATTTTTACCTCTCCCAGGATTTATCTCTGTGTGGTGCTTATGTTTGGATGAAGCTTGTATAGTGATTTTGATTATGGTTCCAGGCTGCCCGAGTTGCCATCAAACAGTATATTGATAGCAAATTTGCTCATCTGCTAATTGATATCTCAGGTATGTCACATCATCCTGGTTTTGAAGTGTAAAGAATTGATTTATTTAGATCAAAGTTCACCATTGTTGACCCAGATGCTATTAGTTATAGTAACTAGGAACTAACACAAGGTGATCTAGACTATATCTGAACCACTTTACTTACCAAAAAAAAAATATCTGAACCACTTTTTAATTTTTAAATGCATTATATGTGTGATCAAAGATAATAGAAAATATAATTTCAAAGAAATATACAATGTCAACCCACAGTTTATTGTATTGTCTCAATTTTCCTTGAATGTCTGATAAGTTTGAACTTGCAGATGCCCTTGCAAAAGTCCAACATAGACCAAAGGAGGGAGTAGAAGAGGAATACTCTCTGCATTCTGCCCTTGATTCCAGCAAAAAAGCAGTAACTGAAGGCAGCATGAATGTCCTACAGGTAAAGCATGAGTTTTTGTTAAAATTGTACCTATCTGCATGTGTACGGAGTCATTGCTAGTGAGGTTATCATCAGTTCATGTTTATTCATTTTAGGCACCTTTCAGATCTACCAAAACTTCCATCTCACCAGATATACTTTTTATCATGTGCAAATGGATTCAGGTCCATCTAGATTGCCATTAATTAGTATTGACTCGTGCGATACACGGAATTGAATAATATTTTTTATGGATAAAACATAATTTCTAAACATATTACAAAATATTTCAATAAAATTGCATAATTTTATGAAATAGTTAAGAGTTATTTTTTATTTTTATATTTTTTATTTGTGTCGATGTTTAGAGTTGATCATGGTCGAGTTTACATATAAATACTAGAAATTTATATATTACCAAATCTCGATCAGATCTGATCCTTAAAAATAAATTCGTAAACTTATTTAATCGATCTGATCTTTTCTTTTGTTTTAGACTCTCTATTAATTTTAATATACATTTTTATTTTTTAATTTTTGACTCATTTTGCATTTAGTTAGAAATACTATTAATCTTAAACGTGATTAAAAATTTTTTGGAATGTTGGGGGAATAAATGCAAGGAATAAATGTTATCTCCATCAAGGCAGCAATAAAAAGTGGTGCCCTAATGTGGTTTGTAGAGTGGCTGCATCTTCCTGCTGCTGGACAATATGGAGGAATCTTAATTCTTTGGGATAAGAGGTCATTGCAATTATAGGAACATCAATTGGGTTTGTTCTCGATTTCGTGTCTCTTCAAGAAAGTTGAGGACAATCTGGTTTGGGCATTTACTCGTGTATATGGACTTACTGATATTCAGGGGAAGAAGGAATTTTGGGAAGAATTATCAGCAGTAGCTTTCAGATGGGATTTTCCTTGGTACGTGGCGGAGATTTTAATGCAGTTCATGCTCCCACTGAAAGTTAGCAGGTTGGGGTTTTCCTTATGCTATGAGGGCTTTCTCTGATTTGATAGAGGATATAGATTTAATTGATTTTTACCTATCAAAAAAAAAAAAGATTTAATTGATTTGCCATTATCTCCGTGGGCCCCCCCGGGGGGGGTACACTTGGTCACATGCTCGGAGCCATTCTGGATTAGACTGATTTTGATGTCTTTCATGGAGAATTGTTTTCCTGGGACAAAACAATATTTTGCTTCCTAGGCCAGTCTTCTTTGGTTGCTTTTCAATTTTATTGGATTGTGGTGGACTTAACTGGGGAAAAAGTCCTTTTCGATTTAAGAACATGTGGTTAAAAGTAGAAGATTTTAAAGAGATGGTAAATATGTGGTGGAGCCAATACCAGGTGGTGGGAATCCCAAACTACTTGCTCTCTAAGAAAACTGAAATTGCTGAAATTGGATTTGAAAAAGTGGAATTCTAAAGTTTTTGGCAGGGTTGATATTAAAAAGACCAATGTTTTGGAGAAGATCCACCAGATTGATTTGAAGTAAAGTGACTCCTTGAAGCAGATGAAGTCAACAGAGTAGCTTTGAAGGAGGAATTTGGTAAACTACCTTTGATGGAAGAGATCTCATGTCAACAGAAATCGAGGGAATTGTGTTTAAAAGCTAGGGATAAAAAAATACCAAGTCATTTCACAGGATGGCCAATGCCTGCAAAAGAATGGGTCGAATTTGCAATTTACACAACAAGGAAAGGATGTTGGATTCTGAAGATGAGATTAAAGGGGGGATCATCTCGTTTTATCAGAATTTGTTTTTGGAATTTGAGACTTGTAGGTCGAGCATTTATGGTCATGCTTTATGATTTGTCTGTGGCAGGGAGTGCATGGCTTTGGAGGGCAGGTTTTTAGAGAATGAGGTGTGGCAAGCCCTGGAAGAGTTGAATGGAGATAAGGCCCTGGATCCTGATGGGTTTTTGATGGCTTTTTTCCTTCATTGCTAGGACATGATCAAAAGAGATTACGGGTAGTTTTTTTGGAATTCTTTGAGCACTGTGAGCTTGAAAAAAGCCTCAATTCCACTTTTATCGCCTTATACCAAAATTGGAGGCTACAGTTAACATTAAAGATTTTTGCCCAATCAGCTAGCTTGGTGGGTGGGCTTTATGAATTGATTGGTAAAGTCCTAGTGGGTCGCTTGAGGAAAGTGCTGGGGACTCTAGTTTCTGAGACTCGGTATGCATTTGTGGAAGGTAGAGAGATTTTGGATGCGACTCTGGTGGCTAATGAGGCTGTGGACGATAGGTTGCATAGTGGGTCTCTAGGTATTATTTGCAAATTGGATGTGGAGAACGCGTCTGATTATGTCTAGACTTTTTGATTTATATTTTGGATAAATGGGCTTTAGGAGCCAATGAACTAGCTAGATTAGATGGTGTATCTCTACTGTGTCATTCTCAATTTTAGTAAATGGCATCCTTGTTAGCATTTTTAAGTCCTCGAGGGGCTCAAGACAAGGCGATCCCTCATCTCTGCTCTCGTTTATTTTGGTGATGGAGGTGTTGAGCAGATGGAGGGATTGATACTGATGTAAGTCACAGGATTCAAGCTGGGTGGACCAAATGGAGGAGTGCTTCGGGGGTTTTGTGCGACCGAAAAATCCCTCTCAAGGTAAAAGGAAAGTATTATAAGGTAGCGGTTAGACCAGCGCTGCTATATGGATCAGAGTGTTGGGCAGTAAAGCATAATCATGGTCAGAAGATTGCTGTTGCAGAGATGAGGATGCTAAGGTGGATGTGCGGGATTACAAGGAAAGATAGGATTAGGAACGAGGAGATTAGAGGCAAAGTAGGAATAGCATCGATTGAAGATAAAATGAGAGAAAACCGATTAAGATGGTTTGGTCATGTTAGAAGGCGTCCAGCAGAGGCACCTGTTAGAAGGTGTGAAAGTATGGAGATTGCCAAGAGTAGGAGAGGTAGAGGAAGACCCAAGAGAAGCTGGAAAGAAACCATTAAACATGACCTGACCTATCTAGATTTATCGGAGGACATGCCCCTAAACAGATTTAATTGGCATCGACAAATCCATATAGTCGACCCCACCTAGTGGGAAAAAGGCTTGGTTTGGTTTGGTTTGGTTTAGGTGTTGAGCAGAATGATTTAGAAGGCAGTCCATGAAGGCTTTCTTAAAGGTTTCGAGGCTTCAAAGATTGGATTTCCAGCAGTTACAATCTCACATCTTCTGTTTGCAGATGATACTATTATTTTTGGTGGAGCAGATCCTCTCCAGTTTAGCCATCACAAATGTTTATTATCATGTTTTGAAGCTATGTCAGGTCTAAAAATTAATTTAGATAAGCTGGAAATTATTTCAATCAGTGGGGTCTCTAATTTGGATTCCATTATCTCTGATCATGGGATGTAAGAAAGGAGGACTCCTGACTACTTACCTTGGTTTATCCCTAGGGGCCCACGTGGGCTCACTCCATATGGGATTTGGTATGCAAGCACTTGATGTATTCCTTGTAAAGTAAAACAAATGAACAATTTAGGGAGAATGGAGAAATAGGAAGGATGAGCTCTACTGGGAGGCTTCGGAAATGGGCCATTTTTCTATTAAATCTTTCTATCAGAGTCTTTTGGGGGAGAGAGATGGATTTCCCTTGGTCCATGCTATGGAGGTGTGGAGACCCTTCAAAGATTGCCTTCTTCATGAGGTGCACTGTGCGTGGAGGAGTTCTCACGAGACAATTTGTGGTAGAGGAGGACTATTATAATTAACTGGTGGCCAATTTGCAAATGCAATTGGGAATCAATATCGCATTAACTTTCTATTGCTTAGTTACTGAGGAACCTTGGAATGTGGTTTTGTCATGCCTAAATATGCCCTAGGTATCTCCACGGAAGGTGCCTCATGGTTCGATAGAGTGGTGGAGTGCTCGGGTTGGTTAAGAGAAGAGGAAAGTGTGGAATTTGATACTGTAGTAATTAAGAGAAAAGAATGAATCTTATTACTCCTTGATATGTATTTTACATAGTGAAATAGCCTTTATATACAATACAGGAATGCTATATTTATGACATAGCATTTATAACCTCCTAATTAATTCCTACGGCTAGCATACATGAATCAGCTAGTATACATGAATCAACATTAATTACTACGGTTAGCATACATGAATCAACACTCCCCCTCAAGTTGGAGCATAGATATCACACATGCCCAACTTGTAAACTAAAGTATGATAGGTCCTGTGGCACAACCCTTTAGTGAACACATCAGCTAGTTGTTTATCAGATGTAACATGATGTAAGCTCAAGACACCATCAGTCAATTTTTCTTTGATGAAGTGTCGATCAATCTCTATGTGCTTGGTTCGATCATGTTGAATTGGATTTTGTGCTATACTGATAGTAGCTTTGTTATCACAATACAAGGATAGTGACCCTTTGCCTGACAGTCCTACTTCTTCCAATATCTTCTGTAACCATAGAAGCTCACAAACCCCTTGAGCCATAGCTCTGTATTCTGCTTAAGCACTTGATCGAGCAACTACACTTTGTTTCTTGCTCCTCCATATTACCAGGTTTCCTCCTACCAGTGTGCAATAACCAGTAGTGGACCTCTATCACTTGGAGATCCAGCCTAATCTGCATCTGTAAAGCATTCTATCTAAAGGTGATCATGCTTGGCGAACAGCAACCCTTTCCCTGGAGCAGACTTCAGGTATCTCAAGATGTGAAACACCGCTTGCATGTGTGATTCTCGTGGATCATGCATAAATTGACTCACTAGACTGACTACATATGCAATGTCTGGTCTAGTGTGTGAGAGATATATCAATCTTCCCACCAATCTCTGGTATCTCCCTAAATCAACCTGAATTACCAACTCCAACTTGCAGTTTGTGGTTGTTTTCAATAGGAGACTCAGCTGGTTTACAACCCAACATGCCAGTTTCTTCCAAGAGATCTAGAATATATTTTCTCTGAGAAATGAAGATACCTTTCTTTGATCTAGCAACTTCAATTCCTAGGAAAGATTGTAGTTTTCCTAGATCCTTGATTTCAAATTTTTGAGCTAGAAGTTCCTTTAATCGAGCCATCTCCTCTTTATCATCTCCTGTCATCACTATATCATCAACATAAACTATGAGAATAGTAACTTTACCCTTGTTATGTTTAATAAATAGGGTATGGTCTGCATTGCTCTGTTGATAGCCGAAAGAGATCATGGCTTTGCTGAACTTGTTGAACCATGCTCGGGGAGATTGCTTTAATCCATATAAGGCCTTTTTTAGTCTGCATACTTTCCGATGTGTTGCTTCATTATCAAATCCAGGAGGGATCTCCATATACACTTCTTCTAAATCTCCATGTAGAAAGGCATTTTTCACATCAAATTGCTGTAAATCCCAATCAAGGTTAGCTGCACATGATAACAAGATCCTGATTGTGTTCATTTTAGCTACTGGAGCAAAAGTTTCCTGGTAATCCACCCCATAAGTTTGAGTGAATCCTTTCGCCACCAATCTAGCTTTGAACCTATCAACTGATCCTTCGGCTTTGTGTTTCACAGTGAACACCCATTTGCAGCCTACTAGTTTTTTTCCAGGTGGAGAGCTGACAAGCTCCCAAGTCTCATTCTTAGCCAGAGCTTTCATTTCTTCAAACATCGCTCCCTTCCATTTCGGATCATTGAGTGCTTCCTTCCAACCCTGTGGAATAGACAGAGACGAAATGGACAAGGCAAAAGCTCTATAGGTGGGAGACAAAGAGTTATAGGAAACAAAATTAGAAATTGGATGTTTAGTACAGGCCCTGACATCTTTCCTTTGAGAAATAGGTTTATCTAAATCATCAAAAAGTAACTCACCAGAAGAGGATGATTCTTGGCAGCATAGAGTAGGTTGCACGATGGCTTCTTCTGCCTTGTCTTTGTCTCTCCTTGAGTACCTTTGCAAATCAGGTTTGTCCAAACGCCCAATTTCCTCCCCCTGGATAATAGTCCTCTTCTGACCATCATTTTCCCTTGGGGTAAGATCAGTAATGATCACAGAACTAGGTGTCATCTCTTTCTTTGTATTATTCTCCCCCTGAAGAGATGACTGGGTTGAACTGAAGTAAGGTGTAGTTTCTCTGAAAGTGACATCCATACTCACAAAATAATTCCGAGATGGAGGGTGATAGCATCTGTAACCCTTTTGTGTTGGTGAGTACCCAATAAACACACACTTAAGGGCTCGTGGATCTAGTTTCCCAGCATTTTTAATATGAACAAAACAGACACACCCAAATACCTTTGGAGGAACAGTGTAGGTATTATGCCCTTTTAAGATTTCTAAAGGACTCTTGTAGTTAAGAGCCCTAAGAGGCATCCGGTTGATAAGGTATGTAGCAGCTAGGATTGCATCCCCCCAGTAATGCTTAGGAAGATTCATGGTAAACATAAGTGACCTAGCAACTTCCAAAAGATGCCTATTCTTCCGCTCAGCCACCCCATTTTGTGCACTCGTAGAAGTACAACTAGTCTGATGAATTATCCCACGTGACTCTAAATACGAATCAAATTTTCCTTTCATGTATTCAGTGCCATTATCAGTCCTAAGAATCTTTATGTTTGTATCAAATTGGGTACAAACCATCTTATGAAAAGACTGAAAGCAGGAAAACACATCACTTTTAGCCTTAAGTATATATACCCAAGTCATCCTTGTGCAACAATCAATAAAGGTGACAAACCAATGACTACCAGACAAAGAAGTAGTCTTAGTAGGACCCCAAACATCAAAGTGAATAAGCATGAAAGGAACCTTGCTTTTATTATTACTCAAAGGATAAGAGTTTTGAGAATGTTTTGCATATTCGCAAGCATCACAGAATAATGAGTCAAACTGAATCTTTGAAAACAAACTAGGAAATAATTTGCTTAACACCAAAAAAGAGGGATGTCCCAACCGTCGGAGCCACTACAATATTTCTTGAGTAACATCCTTATTGCCCCATAAAAAGCCTGCTGAAGACCAGAACCTGGATTCCCATCCAACATATATAAGCCATCGTGCAATCTACCACTGCCAATCCTCTTCCCTGTTTGAAGATCCTGAAAGACACAATGATCAGGGAAAAACTCAATTTTACAGTTGAGAGTTTTTGTAAGGGCACTGACAGATAACAGATTGACAGGAAATTGAGGGATGTGAAGCACAGAGGATAGTTTGATATGAGGAGTACAGAAAATAGAACCTGTTCCAGACACTGGGGTAAAAGAGCCATCGGCTATTCGGACACTGTCTCGTCTTAAACATGGTGAGTATTCAAGAAGATTTTTCGAAGAGCCCATCATGTGCCTATTTGCACCAGAATCAATAATCCAACAATCAGTATCAAGGGAGGCAGAAAAAGCATTACCTGATTGCACAAAGTTGGATTTGGCACCAGAGGAAAAATCTTTATTAGACAGCAGACGTTTGAGATGCTGAATCTCATCAGGAGAGAAGAAATCAGAGGAGGTTATCTCAGGAGTTGATTCCATAGCTTCAGACAGATTTGCCCGAGTAGAGTTAACTCGTTTACCTCCACGACCTCTCGTTGGGCGTCCATGTAGCTTCCAGCATGTCTCTTTAGTATGACGTGGTCTCCCACAATGATCACATCGTAAATGATCCTTATTAGAACTATGGGCCTTTAGCTGCTCAGGTGAATCACTAGTTGCTACCAAACCAGATTTTTCAACCTGTGGAACATAGAGTATGGCACTGTGCCTGCTTTCTTCTTGCTGAACATAGGAATATGCCTCCTCAAGAGAAGGGAAAGGAGTCTTACCCAGAAGATGAACTCTGATCTGATCAAATTCATTGTTCAGTCCGGCCAAGAAATCATAGACCCTTCCTTTTGCAAGCAATTTTTGAAATTTGACTGCATCTTGAGTACAATCGGCTTGAAAATCTTGATAGTAGTCAAGTTCTTGCCAAAAACCATTCAACTCGGAAAAATACTGCGAGATCGTCATCTCTCCTTGCTTCAAACCATGAACCTTGTTTCGAATCTCATAAATCTGGGCATCATTTCCCACTCGTGAATAGGTGAGAGTGACAGCATTCCATATTTTTGCTGCTGTGTCAAGCAATAAATATGTCCTTGAAACTTGGGGCTGCATGGAATTGATAAGCCATGCCATTACGAGTGAATTTTCAGAATCCCACTGATTGAATGATGGATCATTTGCTGCTGGTTCGATTTTAGCACCACTAATATAACCCTGCATTCCCCTAGCTTTGATAAACAATAAACAAGACCTCGACCAAGCAAGGTAATTATTTCCATCAAGCTTGACAGGGCTAATTTGTAGTGAAGGGTTATCAGTACTAATGGTTGCAAATCGCTTCTCATTTTCCATAATACAGACAACCAACACAGCAGACAATCAACGCAGCAGACAGCCAACACAGCAAACAACCAACACAGCATCCAGGAAAGAAGAATCACGACTTAAAGATGGTAGAAATTACCTGGAAAATAGCTAGATGGCGTCGGAAGAGGATGGCGAGCAAAATTGGAGAAGGCCAAAAAGGAGGTGGCCGGAAAAGTCCTCACGCGCTGTCGTCGGCCGGAACTTCAGGAGGCACGTGTGATTCACACGCGCTGATTCCGGTGGTCGGAAAAAGAGAGGTCGGTCGGAATTTGGTGGCGCACCTTTTGGGATGGGTGGTGTCGACTACCTTCAACTCTGATCTGAGGAAAGAAAACAACGCCACGGTGTTCTAGGGTTTTTGAAGAAAATCACGCCAGGAGCTTAGAAGAAGCTATGAATTTAAGACCTAAAAAGTGGTTTTAGGCTCTGATACCATGTAGTAATTAAGAGAAAAGAATGAATCTTATTACTCTTTGATATGTATTTTACATAGTGAAATAGCCTTTATATACAATACAGGAATGCTATATTTATGATATAGCATTTATAACCTCCTAATTAATTCTTACGGCTAGCATACATGAATCAGCTAGTATACATGAATCAACATTAATTACTACGACTAGCATACATGAATCAACAGATACCCTTCTTTTTTTTTGGGGGGGGGGGGGCATCAATTGGTTGATTTGGGCTGAGAGAAATATTAGAATTTTCCTAGGAATTGATTGGCCATTACATAAGCTAAAGGGTTTATTTTTTGTCTTCTTTGTATTGCTGGGTATCTGGCCATGTGGAGTTGGACATCTATATGTCTTTGGATTTCATTGACCCCTTGGAAGCCTAATTATAGGTTTTTGTAAACATGCGGCATCCCCTTGATGCTTGTTAATATAATTGTTACCATTACCTATAAAACAGTTCTTAATCCATGTGGAAAGGAATTCTGGAAGTATTCAGGAAGCTTGTACATTTTGGAGCAGTGTGTTATTAATCTTATTCCAGTGATTCAAGCCAATTCTTTTTGTCAGAGGAATTAGCATTGTAAACAAACCTATTAGTGTGGTGGCGCAAGGAGGTGATTTTATGTTTATTATGTTCCTTTTTGTACAATAATTGTCATTCTGATGCCAATTTTGTCAAATTTGGTGGGTAGCTTATCCTTTTTCAACCCTTTTATGTCAATTTCTACCATAGCCCTATGATTTTTGTATTTTATCATGTTCAAACAACATATTGAAGTTGCTTATTGTCATGCCACTCAGTTCAACCCTTACCATTTCTTATTACATCTTTCCAGGACTTCCGCCAGCTTCTTGATGACGAGTTGGGACTGTTGATGAAGTTGAGAGGCTTAACTATTGACTGGGTACAAGAAGGATTTCAAGACTTCTTCAGAAAACTTGATGATCACTTCCATTTGCTTTCTGGAAAGACTAATTTGGCCGGTCAAGATCAAGTTTCAGTGGAGGGAATACCTAAAGAAAAAGTCCTTTCAGGGCTTGTTCTTGTGCTGGCTCAACTTTTAGTTTTCATTGAGCAAAGTGCCATCCCAAGAATCACTGAGGCTAGTATAACTCTTTAATGGTCACACAGTCGTATTGTTTCTTAGGCTTTATGTACCAGAATTATTGTCCTTTTCACAGTCTCAGGAGAATAATTTGAACTTCTCTCTGTAATTGGCAGGAAATAGCTGCCTCTTTTTCTGGTGGTGGTGTTCGAGGATATGAATATGGACCTGCTTTTGTTCCTGCAGAACTTTGTCGCATGTATCGGTCAGCTAGTGAAAAGTTTTTGCACCTTGTATGTTTTTACATCCTAAATTTATAAACTTTGGGAATTGATAGTTTGTGCTTATTAAGCATGTGTTGTAGTTGTGAAACCAATCTGTACTGAAGTTATTTACAGTGAACGCAATAAGGCACCGTTTGGGAAAATTAGCATGTGCTAATGGTAGCTAAAAAAAAAGTTAGACTAGTAGTTAGCTAAAAAAGTTAGCTAATTTTGTGTTTGGGAAGGAAAAAAAAATTGCTTTTTTTTAGGTTGCTAACTTGTAAGGGTAAATTGACATTTTTACTCTCGAAAGTTTAAAAGAAGATCAAAATATAAGAGGGTAAAAAAGTCCAACCACTGTTGAAGTAGCCATTAGCACATGCTAATGGCTACTCTTCCCAAATGGTGCCTAAGTTCTCTATTGAATTCTCTCACATTTTATGCTCACAGGTCAAATCCCAAAATTATTGAAGATTGTGCTTGCATCATGTGAAGCATCATTTACTTGCAAATCATTTTTTTTTTTTTTTTTTTGGCATGGTGCTCGTTAGTACAATTCTGCCAAAAATTAACTTATTGCCAAAACATCTGTTTTTTTCATCTCATTATGATTGCTGTAATCTATAATCTATCATTGTTCTTGTTATTTGATGCAATCAACATGGATTATCTGGTTTTCTAAAAACTTGTATTGTTCAGATATTTCAATTGTTGGCACATTCAATTTCTCTTTTCATTTTTCTTTTATCAGCACTAGTGGTCAATACGGGAGGTGCCTTCAAATAAGATACCAGATAAATTGTTTGACATTTCAGTTGTTGGAAGATTTTCATTTATACAACACTCTAGTGTTCTAGAAATTGAGGATGATCACTGAGTGCTTTAATTTGAATTTTCAGCATCCAATTTAGTTTAACTACCAGCTTGTAACTCAAAATTTAATGTTTGTTAATTTCAAAGCCATGAAAACTATATGTAGAGTCTCCTCTCACATGGTGGGCACTACATGTGGATATGGTCCCTCCCTTTTTTATAATTACCAAAAAAAAAAAAAAAGAAATGGTCCCTCCCTTTTTAGATCCTGCAGCTTAATGCAAAATTTGCATCATTTTTGTACATAACCCAACTTGAGGTCAACTTATAACTATATAAGGATTCAGGTCAGGTCAAGTTACAACTTTTTCTATATTGGCTTTCCCAGCATTGTGCTTGCTAAATTTAGTAATTTTCACTTGGTGTGTATGTACATAAATTGATGATTGACTAACTAATTTATCCAAATCATGTGGGTTGAAGTTATTTGAGAGAGAGACACTAAATTACTTGAATGAGTGTTACTATTTCCTTCTTCTTCTTCTTTTAAATATATGTGCATTGACCTTATGGATTTTCTCACTCATTTTGATCTTCACTTCCTTGCACCATCTTAAACTCAAATACAGAGGAACCATTTCTAAAAGCCAATTAGGCAAGTTGTGCAATCTTATTTATTTTATTTCCATGCTAACCGTCTAGGATAACATTCTGTTATTCATGCAAACTTGAACTTATTGTCAGTTAAGCATTGGAAAGCTTTTGCATCAGTATATGCCTTGTTGGATTCTTGTTTTTGCTGTAATTTTTGTCTGGCACAAGGTACTGGTGAGCAAGCTAGATTGGAATGATCTAGAATGCTGGTTTAGCATTAGCTAAAGAAACTACGTGATATTGATTTGGTTTTGTTTGAATACCCTGCACCTGTCGAACACAGTTGCTATTTATTTATTGGATGCGCACTCACTTTTAATTAGAATAACTGAGATTGTTGTTGTTCTGAGGCTCTGAATTGACTTCCTTTGTTTGCCATGATAGAACATGGAATGGTTTCCCTATTCACCGTATGATACTTTGCATTTAGTTAGTAATCAGTCTGATTTTAATCTTGCTTTGATTTGCAGTATATCAATATGAGAACTCAAAAAATATCAGTCCTTCTAAGAAAGAGGTTTACGACGCCAAATTGGGTCAAGGTCAGCACAGTTTCTAAGGCAGTATGTTCATGAAATTGGGAGGACATTACTGATTTTAGTAAATAGTTCAATATCCAACTGTCTATAGTAAGCTTATTTATTTATTTACTTTTGGGGGTACTTTTCCTTTTCCAGCACAAGGAGCCAAGAGAAGTTCATATGTTTGTTGATTTATTTCTTCAAGAGGTAAGTTTTGTTTATTTGAATTCATGTGAAGTTTTAATCTAGTGTCTTAGAAGTAGACCTGGAGAAAATCTCATTTGGATCAGGTTTTTTAAGAAAAATGATAATTTATTCTATGTAACCTTGTTGTACCTTCAATTGATGGAAATGTGTAATACTCAAAATACTAGTCATTTTTGTCTCTTGTGCTAGTTGGAAGTGATAGGAACTGAAGTGAAGCAGATTTTGCCCCAAGGGCTTCATCGTAAACATCGTCGAACTGACAGCAATGGAAGTACCACATCTTCACGCAGCAATCCATTACGAGATGATAAATTGAGTCGATCAACTACCCATAGGGCCAGGAGCCAGCTTCTGGAAACCCATCTAGCAAAATTATTTAAGCAAAAACTGGAGATCTTCACGAAAATTGAACATACACAGGTTTGGTACTTGTGCTGGTAGAAAATGCAATTGGTTCCAGTATTGGAACAAAATGTAGTAGTCTTATGGTTGTTCATTATCTGCATATACCCTTTTTCCCCTAGGTGCTCATTTTACAAGGGCTTTTGAGTTTAACGTTTCCATTCAGCAGACATGTCAAAAACTAATGCTTGTAAATTGCAGGAATCAGTGGTAACAACCATAGTAAAACTGTGTCTGAAGACCTTGCAAGAGTTTGTCCGGCTCCAGACATTTAACCGGAGTGGTTTCCAGCAAATTCAGCTGGACATTCAGTTCCTGAGGACTGCTTTGAAGGAAACTGCTGAGGATGAAGCTGCCATTGATTTCCTACTTGATGAGGTACGCAACTTCATTGCAAAGTTGTGGTGTTCTATTTGATTGTGTACGCCATCTTCTATACTGACATCTGCATTCATATAACGGAAACTGTTGAAGTCATAACTATTTATGTTCATGAAGAGTTTTTTGTTTTTATTCATTGCAAGTTCAGCTAGGTTTGTGATTGCATACAAGTATTGATTTTTGTGAGAGGATGATACTGGAACTGCATAATTGAATTGATTTTGTGACAAGGATGGTAAGCATAGGCTTCTTTCTTGAGCAGGTGATTGTTGCTGCTGCAGAACGCTGTCTTGATCCAATTCCCTTGGAAGCTGCCATCTTGGACAAGCTTATACAAGCAAAGTTGGCAAAGGCCTCGGAACAGAGACTGGCTTCTTCTTCATGACAACGCAGATTATCAAGTCTTGAGAATGCAAATGCTGTATTCCACCATGGGGACGTTTCTTCATCTGCATTTGATGATGAAAATCTGACCTACAACATCAGAAGTGAATTATCACTAGTTCAAACTTTTTGAGTGCTATTATCACTACAGAAGTTTCCTCAAGCTGTTCAAATCTACCTCTTTTAAGTCATGACTAAGAAGATGGGTATTAGTGTTAATATTCTTTTCCCGTATCTGAAGTCAGGATTTGCACCCCAAAAGTACATGAACTGACCAAATACTGTATCATATTCCTATAAACGAAATAAAGCATGATTCATATCAAATAAGCTGTGAATTTAGATCTTTTTTCTGTTGAAACCCCTTTAAACTGGCCAAGCTTTGTACCATTTACTGTTATGTATTCCCTTTTGATTCTGTAAATTCTTTTGTTATGCGAAGTCTTTTTAACCTTTGTTAGTTTAACCTTTGTTAGTTTAGTCAATTGTCACTCAAGTAATCATCAACGTGGGTTTCAAGTTTTATGGTATCACTTGGTGCTCACTACTATTAATTCTGTGGAGGGTTAGATGCTCTATGGTTAGGAAGGTGTACTCAATTTTATCTGGCTCTGTCTGCCTTTAGAGTGGTATTCTCTGGATTGTTTTGAATAATTTTTTGCATTAGACTTTCTGAAATTTCTTACATTTGAACGTACCTGTCTTTTTCAACTTGTTCAACCATTTTTTTTTTTTTTTTTAAGCACACAGACTTCGCATTATTATGCATTACTTTTTCGTTAACACCGGCTTCTTATGCGTTACTTTTGAGTTAATTTTACCTACGTCCTTGTGGTTTTGGTTTTGACACCTAGATTCTATAGGTTTCAAAAAATGTGTATCCAAACCCTCTAATCCGTGAGAGTATGAAGGTATTACAATAATTTGCCCAGACAATATGCGGGAAGAAATTCCGCGAAGGCCTAGTACTCCGTGCGTAGAAGTCAGTCCATTTTCCTTTGCCTTCCTTGCCTTTTCTTTGTATTATTGACTGAACA
Organism: Vitellaria paradoxa; assembly: GCA_019916065.1. NCBI lineage: Eukaryota > Viridiplantae > Streptophyta > Magnoliopsida > Ericales > Sapotaceae > Vitellaria > Vitellaria paradoxa. Next base: position 21,521,405 of record CM034243.1, on the reverse strand, counting down.
TTAGTTCCTCTTCCTGATTCTTCTTTTCTGGAAATCACACATCTTGTTACTCTTGTCGTCTCTCCTTTTTCTCGTGTTCTCTGTGCTTGTTGATCGATCCATATCTCGGTCGTCTATTGTTCTCTTAGAAGGTCATTTTTACGGGTTAAAAATTTAGGGATTTGAAACATTTGGGTTACCTGTTTCTTTGAAAAAAAAAAAAAAAATTAACTAACGAGGGGCTTGCAAAAATCCTAACTCTTCTGGAAATTGTGTCAGGTGCCAAAGACTAGGGGACCTTATCAAGCATAATATGATGCCACATACCCCTGTAATTCTTCTTGAGATATTTGATTGTTGGGATATGGATTTCATGGGTCCATTCCCTAATTCATTTGGGTACCAATTCATTTTGGTGGTAAGGGATTAGGTGTTAAAAATGGGTAGATTTTATTCCCTTACAACTAACTGCAAAGTTGTGGCCAAATTCTTGAGAGAATATCTTTTCACGTTTTAGCATGTCTAGGGCTATAGTGATGGAGGAGCTCATTTGTGTAGCCATCCAATAGGTGCGTTGATGCGAAACTATGGTATAGTGCACAAGGTTAGAACACCATACCATCCTCAAACTAATGAGCAAACTAAACTAGCTGATGGGAAGATTTAAGTGTGTTCTTGAGAAGACGGTTAATTTTGATCGCAAAGATTGGTCCGTGGGACTACTTGTTGCATTATGGGCATACCACATAGCTTACAAAACCACTCTTTGCATGTCACTATCTAGGTTAGCTGTAACTAAACCTTGACGCCTTTTAATTGAGTTAAAGCACAAGGCATAGTGGGCCATTCACCAAGTTAATGAGGATATTAATCTGATTGGCTACATAGAAAACTTTAAAATGAATGAATTGGAAGAATTGAGGAAAGGTGCTTTTGAAAATGCAAAGATTTCGAGAGAAAAAATGAAGGCATTGCACGATAGACACATTTTGATAGTCATTTCATGATGGGCAAAAAATTCTCTTGCATAATACACGATTGCATTTATTTCCAGGAAAGTTGAGAACAAAATGGATTGGGCCATACATTATCAAACATGTCTTTAGTCATGGTGCAAGTGAAATTAAAAATCCAAGAAATGAGAATGTGTTTAAAGAATTTTTTTTTTTATGAACCGGAACCCCACCGGTTTATTGCAGTCCTCAATGAACCGCGTAATCGATGAATAAACCGGGGGCTCGCGCAATACCTCATAAACCACGCGAACTGGTTTAAGTCCAAAGCTCATACCTTGTGTGGGTACCTCCAAGACTTGTTGGGACTTGGAGTCGAACTCCTGACCTCCCTTAGGGAAGCCAAGAGTTCTGGCCAACTGCTCTAGAGCAATTAGTTTTGTGTTTAAAGTTAATGGCTATTTTCTTAAACCTTATTTGGAAAATTTTGTGTCTAATGTGGAGGTTGTGGATCTTGAGGATCCACCTCCATTTGACTTATCATTGTATGTTTTTGTTTATAGTAATTTAGTTGTTTTGATTGTTTTTGTTTTTAGTTTAGAATTTGTAAAGTTTAAATTTTTGTATAATACTTGTGTGATGTTTGTCTGAGTTTTTAAGTTAGTAGATTGGTTAAGACTGAAATTAGGTCTAGAAACTAAATCAAAGCTAGAATCAAGCTCCATATGTATGCTCGTGCGTATGCACATTAAACCTAACCACCATACGTATGCTCATGTGTACGACCTTTACTCAGAGTACTACGCATGTATGCCTGTTCATATGCGTTCTTAAAACCTTATGTACGTACGTAGGTATGTTTGCCGCATTGTCCAAGCTTTTGACTATTTAAGATGAGTTTTTTTTTTGGTAGTTACTATTTAAGATGAGTTAAGTCTTTTGTTTCATTTTATACCATTTGGACAACTTAAGCTTTGTCTTCTCTCTACTCTTTTCTCCCTAGATATTGAAATCACATTTCCCTTCACTTCTAAACTTACCTTGTTATGTCCTGGGTCTTGTGACTTGAAGGGTGAACTAAATAATCTCATGCAATAAACACCAGCCAACCACAACCTTGATCAGAATTATACAACCACCTTCGAGCAAACATCCATAACAAATAATAATAAAATAATAATAGCAAAAGTCTCGGTCATAACTAGACAACAGTTCTCTAATTCGAATAATATACAAGCACACTAGCCTTTATAATCATATTGAAATAATTAATTATAATATCGAGTATAAATTAATACATCTCCAAGTGAAATAAATATTACAATCAACTCCATCTCCTCAAAGAAACAATAGAATAACAATAATCTGAAATAAATCAAAACATGGCAAGGCTTATCTAAGCTTTGGGTGCTGCACTTGTAATGCAGTCTGTAAGGACATGAGCACTAATCCACATATGCCCATGATACATAGATATAAACATATATAATATGTAACACAAGGACAAGCAAGATACTATTGTCCAACAATAATAGATAAGCATCACAACATCATCATATCATATCATCAGTATTTGAATAGTCATATAGCATCATCATATAGCAACATCACTATCATAAGTTATCATTTTATTATCTTTCTATTATCAATTTACCATTTCTTATCAACACATCACACATGGGGTGGATCCTTTGTAAGACTGACCCGTGATCAGCGAGCACAGCTTAAAATTAGGTTGTCTTTTATGGGTCAACACCCAATGGAAACGATAAAGTGGGTTGTCGTCATTTATGAGCTTGGGCTCATGGGCCATGGTATGCCAAGTCATCGTCGTTGTCTACGGATCACTATCTAATGGTCACAAGACACTAATATTAATATCGTATTGTAGGCTACTATCCTACTTGTATGATAACCAAACCCTGTGCAATTTTAGGGACTCCCAGCCCAAGAGTATTCATGTAACCTCGTATTAAAATTGAAATTAGACAAAATCATGGTTGAGAGTTCCAATTAAACACTTAACATGCATAATTCATATTGATAACATTAGAAGTCCAAACTTAGCAATTTACATACAATTCCTTATGAAGTGCATAAAAATTCTAATGGGACTTCACATGTTTCAACAATCAACCATACAAATTCAATATTCAATGGAATTCTTAATCAAATTAATCGAAGAAATCAAATCAAAAATCAATTGAACCTTGAAGTGTAAAAATGAAAATTGAAACTCACTAAGAAACTACTCACACTTGATTGGAAATAAAGTCATCATTGCATTGAATTGAGAAGAAAGTATAAGAGAATTCTACTGAAATTCAAAGAAATTGAAATCTAGGTATACTTTTTGTTTCTAAAAACTCTCCATACAATTGAACTAACAAAACGTATTGAAATGTACGTAATGGATGTTTTCAGAATTCTATATACTATGTGTTTCTGAGTTACAAAATTGCCCCTCTAAAAAATGAAGTAATTACAATTTGGTCGCCCAGCTTGATTGTTCAGACAGGGTCCTTGACACTTAGAAAATATTTTTCCATTTGATGTTTGACAGCTTTCTGTTGTGCGAATATCTATGTGAATAGTGGTCTATCCTGATAGACTTCCGTACTTAGAATTTTTAGTGTTTGGATCTCCATGCATGGTCTTTGTTGTTTAAACTGTTGTTGGTGCAAGGGGGTTGTTCGAACAATGGTTTGGACATGCTTTTCATATTAGTCGATTTTTTTTATCACCCATCCAAATCAGCTTTCTGTTGTTCGCACCCCTATCCACATAGAGTGTGTATCCGCATGGCTATCTAGATAGGGTTGCTATTTTGCAGCTTTCTTTCTTTCTTTTCGTGTCTTTTGAATCCATTTCCTGCCAAATAGATTTAAAATCTTCTTAGATGGTAAACTTTATCAATTCAATGCATTTATTCATATCAAGTGGTCAAACAACACTCATTTAGGAGATTAAATTGTATGTTTTACCATACAATCACAGTCTCCAACTTGAGTGTTGTTAGGCTCTAGCAAAAATCAATTCCATGAATAAATTTCTTTTTAGAAGTAACCTTGCTCGATATTTAGCATAATACATTAATGAAAATCCTCTCAAATCCCAAAGCCATATCCTTAAACAATCAATAATTAACATGAAAATATATAATTGCAACACTCTTATCATTTCAAGAAATTATGGTATAAAATCAACTCCTCAAGCTCATCATCCTTATGCACACAAGTTCTCTCGAGCCTTGACTTCAATCCTCCCAAGATATACACTTTTCGAAAAAAAAGAAAAAAAGGAAGAAAAGATTGAGAATTGGTTTCACTCTCTTAAAAGATTCTTGGTAAAAGAGTAAATGTATTGCAAATTCTAATAAGAATCTTCCTTAGAGAAAGAACAGACTATATATCAATGAAAGTATGACTTGGCTTAGCTTTATGAAAGGAATAATTAATCACAAAAGGACATTGAGTTACTTCACATTAAAAATTAAGTGGTCACTCATTTTTTTTTTTTTTGGTAATTAAGTATAAATTTGGATTAATAATTCAAGGGGGCATTCCTCCGTAATACATTAAAGTGCGTGACATGAGATTCCCCAACTTCTACAAAAGTCTATATTTACATTTGAAACTTTAGGAGAGGAACTACTTAAGCATCTAGTTTTAACATCATGTACAATCATGTTTATCATACTAGTTGCCGAGGAAGATAATCCATTGAATGCTCTTGTGTTCCTTTCACGCCATATATGGTAGACCATGGCTGCCCATGCTATCTTGCAAATCCTTTTATGTATCTCATTGCCACTAACCTTCCCCAATGCCCAAGATACTTCTTGCTTCCACGGTTGGACAGCTTTGGTTATCAAGCACTTTTGCAATATGTTCCTCCTAACTTCGGTTGAGAATGAGCATGAGAAGAAGATGTGATCAAGGTTTTCATTGCTTTGCCCGCAAAGGACACAAAGGGGGTCAATCTTCATTCCCCACGCCATTAGTTTATCCTTCGTGCTAAGCCTTTCCTTTATGGCTAACCAAAGAATAAAACTATGTCGTGGTATGTGCTTGGGGAACCACAACAAGCTATGCCAATGTACCTTTGATCCTTTCTCCCTTATTGCTTCCCAAGTAGCTTTTGCATTATACTTCCTTGTTTGGATGCCTCCCAAATGAATTTATCATCAATGGTTAGATTGGGTGAGTAAGATGGAGGATATTCAAGGATTACCTCTCTTAGTTCCCAAGTGCTCGGGTAAGGCCATTTCCACCGCTTGTCTTGAACAATACTAACAACTTTAGCATCAGTTGGTAGACCCACATCATAAGCAATTCTCCTTCCATACCTTGGGATTAGGGGGTCTCGGGAATGCCAATTTGAGAACCATAGTGAGATGGAGTTTCCATTTCCCACTTTATACTTTGAAATTTTATTTGCCTCCCCACATAGCTTGAGTAATTTTCTCCAATTCCATGAACAATCCGAAGGCTCTTTTATCTCCCAAAAGCATTTCCTTTTCAACAAGTTAGTTTTACACCATGAAGCCCATAATGATTGAGAGTTGGAGCAAAGGGTCCAAATGTGCCTTAACATGGTTGCCTTGTTCCATTCATCTATCTTCCTAATGCCGAGCCCTCCTTCCTTCTTTGGTAGACATACATTGTCCCAAGCTACTTTACATCCCCATCTCTTCATTTCAGCTCCTGTCCAGAGGTATCTTCTTAAAATCTGCTCAATTGAATTGCATACCTTCTTTGGAAGAATGAAGTGTAAACTCCAATAAATTTGGATGCTAAAAAGGACTGATTTGATAAGCACTAATCTTCCAGCATAAGAAAGACATTTGGAGGACCAACTTGTCACCCTTTTTGTTATCTTATCAATTAGCTCCTTGTAATCTTCACTCTTGAGCTTGGTTGAAATAAGAGGCACCCCGAGGTATTTAACCGGGAGATCTCCAAGTTGAAAGTCGAGAATTGAACATAAGGCTTGTCTCTTTTCTTGGCTGATTCCCGTGATGTATGCTTTGCTTTTATTCCCATTGGGCTTGAGTCCTGAGTACTTGTGGAATTCAAGCAGAGTTTCATGAACTATATGGAAAGAGCCATTAGTCGAAGTGCATAGAATAAATAAATCATCTGCAAAATAAATGTGAGTGATGGCTAGCTCTATGCATTTAGGATGATAAGAGTAGTGGCCTTCCTTTGCATGCTTATTCAGTAGCCGAGAGAAGAATTCCATTGCCAACAAGAATAGGTATGGAGAGAGAGGGTCATCTTGTCTCAAACCTTTTGCTCCTGAAAAGTAGCCTTCCAATGCACCATTCATAGAGATGGAGAAATGAGGTGAAGTGATGCAAGCCTTGATCCAATTTTGAAACCTAACCGGCAGCTTGAGTGCATTCAAAATATCCAATAAGAGGTCCCAAGAAATAGAATCAAAAGCCTTCATAAGATCAATTTTCAAAGCACTTCTAGGTGACAAGTTGCTTCTATGATAGTTCCTCACTAGCTCATGCATAAGTAAGACTTGGTCTGAAATGGATCTCCCTTGAACAAAAGCGGCTTATGATGGACTTATAACTTGTGGCATGATCTTTTTGAGCCTTTTAGCAATAATCTTTGATATACATTTATAGATAATAGAGCAACATGAGATTGGCCTAAACTCAGTGACCCGACTTGGGTTTGGTACTTTAGGTACTAGAGTTATAGAAGTTGCATTTATTGACTTCAAGAGTTTCCTAGTGCAGAAGAAGGATTTAATGGCTGCCATGAAGTCTTTTCCCACAATACTCCAAGTTCTCTCGAAAAAAATGTGAAGTATAACCATCCGGACCCGGTGCTCTGTGATCGGGAAGTGAGAACAGTGCACTCTTGATTTCCTCATCTGTTATATCTTCATCAAGGGAGCTTGCCAAATCTGCAGGGGCTGCGGGCTGCATAATCTCTTCTACAAACTCTTTTGCATCTAGTGGGTAGTTGAAAGAGGACCCAAGGAGTTGCTTGTAGTAGTCAATGAATATCTCTTTAACCTTGTCATAGTCTTCTTGCCTTTATCCCTTGTCATCCACAATAGTGAGGATTTTGTTCTTAGAGCAGTGAGCTTTTACTTTCCTATGGAAGTAAGCTGTATTTTGATCACTTGCTTTGATGATGTAGTCCCTTGCTTTTTGTTTGTAGAATTCCTCTTCGGCTTGAGCTAGTTGGGTGTATTCTTCCAGCACAACTTTCTCCTTCATGATAAGGTCCGGGTCTTGGATGTCTTGCAACTTCCATTGTATCTTTTCTAGTTCAAGTTTAGTGGCTGCTACTCTTCTTGAAATGTCTCCATAGTGTTTGGCATTAAAAGCTTTAAGAGCTGGTTTAAGAGCTTTAAGCTTGGAAACAAGTTGGAACATTGGGGTGCTCGAGATGGTCTTCCTCCATTCCTCTTCAACTATCTTCATGAACTCTTTGTGCTTTGTCCAATAATTAAAAAATTTGAAGGGCTTCGATCTAGTCTTGAGGTTAGTCCTTATGTTGACTGTAATTGGACAATGATCCGAGATTAAGGCTGTATGGAAGAATGCTTCTGAGTGCGGGAATGAACTTAGCCATGCTTCGTTCACCAATGCTCTATCTAGCTTGCATTGTATCCTTTGCCCATCAACTTGTCTATTACTCCAGGTAAAGAAGCAACCCGAATACCTTAGATCAGTGACCTCAATAGCATCTAAACAATCATTGAATTGGGTGACAGCTTGTTGATCAATCCCCTTTCCCCCCAAGCTTTTCATTTGGATTTCTTACTACATTGAAGTCACCTAGCATAATCCATGGCTTCTTAGCATCAATTAGATTACAACTTGCTTGTAATTTCTTCCATAAGTGTTCCTTAGCTCCTTTATCATTTGATGCATATACAAAAGAGACAAAAAATTCAGCCGAGAGTTGCAAATGTGTTGCATGGCAAAATACCATTTGGCTATCAATTGTTATAACTTGCATTTTAATTGTTGAGGGATCTCATAGTATAAGAATCCTAGCTGCCATATCATTCAAACCATTCCCAATATAACAAAAAGAGGGATTTATGTATTTACAAACTTTATCAATATTATGGTTTTGTACCTTGGTCTCCAAAAGGCCTACTATGTTGAGTGAGGAATTCTTGATCATCTCCTTTACTTCCCTTTGCTTGATGGAGCAATTCAAGCCCCTTACATTCCAAGTAGCAATATTCATTTTGAAGATGAGGAGGATGAGGAGGACTGAGCTTGGCTAGCCTTGCTCCTTGGCATTGAGAAGATCATCTCCGCTTTCTTCTTTTTTGGGTCTTTGAGAGTTGAAGATCACTCCCTTCTTCTTTTTCTTCCCCACTTTGATCCTCTTTGATAGATAATGGCTGATTTTCCCATATTCAATTCGTGGTGGTGGGTTAGCAACTGTTTGATTGAAGTTTGGCTCTTGAATTGCTATAGGAGGGACAATCAATGGGCTGCCTTCATATGAGTCAACAATTCGGTTAGCTTCCGCAATTTCATCAGCTATCCTTTCTTCCTCTTTGTATTCAATTAAGCACTGGAATTTGTTGTTAATTGCACTCGGCTTAGCAGCATTTTGCTTCTCTCCAGGCTCCTTTGAGGTCTCGGCATTGTGCTAGATTGTAGGTTGCTCAGCTGTGCTAGTTTTCTCCATTTTAATCTGCTTTGTGCTCTCCACTTTCTTCTCATCTTTAGTCTTTGAAACTTGTTTCCACACCTTCTTCACATTCTTATAACATTGGGAGGTATTGTGACCAAATTGTCTACAATTCCCATATATGGTAGGTAACCATTCATACTCAACAGCTTGCTGGTAGATAGAGCCATCATAATCTGTTATCTCAATGGTTTGCGGGAAATTGGAGTGCATTTTCACTTCAATGCACATCTTTGCATAAGCCAGCCTATTCCTCATTGCAGTCATTTGATCCGTGAACAGGGGAGTGCCAATTTGGCTTGCAATTTTGCTAAGAGTCTCAGAGGACCAGAGATGAAGCCTTAAATGCGGTAGTCTTACCCAAATAGGGATTTTATCACAACATTCTTTGTCATAGGATTGTGTAGGAGACCAAGGCTTCAATATTAATGGCTTGTCAAGTAGCTTCATGGTCCCATATCTAGGACTTTCTGTTTGGTTTCATCATCTTGAAAATTAAGGATAAAAATTCCAGGCTTTAGTACAAAGAGTTCAATGGACCCGAAGGCCTTCCATCTTCTATCCATAAATTCTCTCATTAGCTTAAACGGAGGTCTAGCACCAATGACATAGGCAACTAGGGCATTCCTCCATCTATTTATCTCCCCCGAAACCTCCTCTTGTGTGATAGTTACCTTTGGATTATCAGAGGTATGAGTACTCGGAATGAACTTCAAAGTGGTTTCATTGGTTTTTACTCGGTTGGATTTGAAGAGCTTTGACCAGGGAGTGTTTGGGTTAGTTGGGTTATGACTAGGATTGGTTGGTTCTCCGTAATTAGCTTGAGGAGTATTTGGTTTAGTTAACATTCCTAGTGGAGGAAAGTCAAAGCTTAATTGGTTAAAAAGGTGGGGCGGCAGATTTGCTGCATTGCCAAATTGAGAGGGCGGGAAAGCTTGGTTATTATCCGTTGGGGATTGACATGGTATGGTGGTTTTAGCTAAAGTCAAGGGATTTTGTTGTTTTCCAGGTGATTTAGGTGGGATCTGTGAAGGTCCAGGGTTGTTATCATGGGTCATCTTCTTTGGCTGGTCAGTTTGGGAAAGATTGGTACTCAGGTTTTCTTGCAAATTCAAGCATAATGTTGAGGCAGCAGGTAACTGACCTGTATGGGAGCATCCAGCCGTATGGTCACTCATTTGTCACCTTAGATCCTTTAGGTTTTTGTTTAGGTTGTAATGGGGCTAGGGGTTAACTGTAGGACCAAAGGAAGGATGGGATGATCAAATAAATGCCTTGAGTGCATAAGCCTTATTTACCCCCCTCCCCCCCCCCCAAAAAAAGAGTGTATAAGCCTCATTCTCACTCAATCTCACAAATTGTTCTCCTTTTCTACCTCTTACCCTTTTTAGAACTTTCCTCTATATGAATTTACTTCATTAGCTTTCTTTTCTTGAAATTCCATAGCTCATGGAGGCTATTTTATGCAATGCCTTTATTCCCCATTTCATTTTTTTTTCTTTTATAATGAACTATATTTACTTTGCAAATCTCAATAAAATCTCACTTGAACTATCTCTTAATTCATGTCCTTTATTCCTTCTTTAATGACTCCTGTCTCTCATTCTCATTTGATCCCCTTAACCCTTTCATCTGATCCCCTTAACCCTTTCATCCACTCTTATACATCTCAAGGCACTTTAGGGTTTGCCAAACACAATTTTTTTTTTCTTTTTTAAGGTTAGGTTGTCATTTGAGGCTCCAAAGATAATGTCCATATTAAGGCTCAACATGGCTCTTAGTGACATTGAATAAGAAAGAAAGGTCAATGAGGCTCAGGAATTCAAAGAGGGCTCACTTCACTTCCAAGGCTTCAATTAAACTTCTAATTTTCATAGCTCAATTAGGAAGTTTTCCTTTGTCATAAATTAAAAGCAAGCATTTTAGAGCTATTGAAAGGATATAGAAATGAAAGAGTAAATGGAATTTACTTCATGCACTCATAAAAGGATGCTCAGTGGTCTAAGTTTAACAAAGGTAGTCTCCATTACTTAGAGATTAAGTGCATGCAATTCTTGAATCAGAACTCTACCTCATGAATTCATATTTACGAAATACATTGAATTGTAAAACAATTTAAGCAACTCAAGGAGTGTCCTCAATTATAAATCTCAAATTAACATTCATCATCATAAGAACACTCCTGAGGAATTCTCAAAAATAAACATTAACAATTATGTCATGGTATCGAACAAGATTTTAATGTAAAAAGGAACTGATTCATTCATTCATTCTTTAACTTGCGCAATTAATTACAAATTCAGTTTTGAAGTTCACAAAAACTTTCAACTTTCACAGAACAAGTTACCTATAACCATTCACTTCCTAAAACATAAATAAAATAACTAGCAGTCTTGGTGAAGACTTAAAACGCAACCCTTTGAACTCTAGTCTTCTAAGAGAGGATCTTCATCAAGGGGATCTTCTTGAAAGGGGTCTTCTTAAGGAGGATCAAGATCAAAGAAGGTGAGAGGATAGAAAGCTTGGTCTTAATGGACTCAATCCTCTTGCCTTGGCTTTGCAACTCTCACTCCATACGAAACTGAGAAGCTTTAATCTCTCTCATCCTCACATTATCCTCATCCCACTTGTCATGCATCTTCTCCATGAATTCCTCCACTGATGGTGGATGCTTTCTCTTGAGTTGACTCTCAGGAAGCAGTGATAAACCCAAGTGGCTTGGCCACTCACATCCCCAACTCAGATACAACTCCCTCTCTACAAATGTACTTTGTGATGCACCCTGCAATGGGAGTCCAGAAATACCGTTCCTTAGTTTGGACGTAGTTGTAATGTAATCCCAAATCAACTGTGCTAAGTCAATCCTAGCATCAATGGAATAAAACAACAATCCTCACTCGTAATTCACCTCAGAATTATTCAAAATAGGTAATAATTGAGAGCAAATTAGAAAATACAAGGAATTGAACTTTGGAATTAACCTATTCTTTGCAATCTTGCTCTTGTGGCCCCACTGTGCTCTTTTCCCAGCCAAGATCATAGCCAATGCATCTTTCTACAACCCTCTTATTTAGGAAATAGGAATTGAGGATTCTTCACTCTTGTCAAACCAAAGAACCTGGCCACTTGCCTAGGATGGAAAGTAAGTCCTGACCGACCCTAAAAAGTGTTTCGAGTTCTACCTCTCAAGTGCAAGAGGGCAGTCGTAGTTTTAAAACTCGGTGAGTCCGAGGTCGAATCCACAGGGAGGGCTTTGTTAAAAGCTCTAGACTTGTTCTCTTAATTAGTAGGTGAACCTAAATTAATTTAAACTAATTTTTTAGCAACTCAAACTTTTGTTTTAGATTCTAAATGAAAGAAATTCAATTTAATTTAAAAATGCAAACAAAGCATCTACTCTAAATTCTAAAGCGAATAAATCAACTCATAAATTAAATTAAATAACAAGCATAATACTAAAAAGGTTCTTGATCCAACTTTCAAGTCCGGGTAGTTCACTACTTTACCTTGGGGTGTGTTTGTTTGAAGAACAGGGTTTAATTTGAAAAGTTTTGAAAATGTTATAATCAAAGGTCAGTACCAGTGATCTCAAGCGGATATGGTTAAAGACCTTTGTTTCCTAGAGTTTTTCAATTAAACGCCAAAATATTAATAAAAATCTAATTTTTAATTCTATTCAAAAGTATTTGATGATTGGTTACGAAAATCCATACCAGTGATCTCACACGGATTTGGTTAAGGATTTTCGTATTCGAATGTTTTCGAAATAGAAAAAAAATAGATTTGTGAAATGTAAATCCCTTCGCGAAAGGTTTCGCAACCTACGCGAAGGGTTTCGTAACCTACGCGAAGGGTTTCGTAACCTACGCGAAGGGACTACGAACACCCCAAGGCTTTTCGTGAACTACCCTTTCTTGATTCGTTGAATCAAGATTAGGATTTTACGCTAAAACTACTTTAAGTATCTTAAAAACAATCAAATAGCATTCAATCATACGAAAAGAGAATTGAAACAAGCAAAACATGATATTACGAAACAAATCGAAATAAAACGAAGTAGATTAAAGTGCAACTTACAACGTAAAGCGAATGTAAAAGATGAAGTGAAGAATCACTACAAAGACGACGATGAAAGCTCCAACAAAAACCATGAATCCACGCATGCAAGCTAAAAACCTAATCTAAAAAAAAACTCTCAAAATTCTATTCTAATGCTTAATTGAAGGTGTAAAAATAAAAAGGGCTTCCCCTCCTCTTGGCCGTGCAATAGCTCTTTATATAGATGCCACAAAACCTTAGAAGAGGAGCTTTCACGCGGCTATTGTAAATCACGGATGGTCCCGACCGTCTGGAGAGGGGGTCGGGACTGTCTGAAGTTTTGAACTTTCTGTGGTCCCAAAACTTTCTATGGTCCCGACCGTCTAGGTGACGGTGGGGACCGTCTAGTTTTTCCTTCTTTGCTTTCTTTCCTTCTCTTGGTTAGGTCTTTGGGCTAGTCTTTTCCATCGAAGATGAGGTTCGAACCATGACTTTTTCTTTGTCTTCTTGGCCCTCTCCATAGCTATAAACTTCGACATCCTTGCCCTTTTTCCTACAAATAAAATAATAAAAGTATAAGTAACACAATAATACTAAAACTTCAACTTTACTTATTTTAATGCATGAATAAGTGTTGAGTTAGGGAGTTTGTAATTACACTTTTCAAGTGTAATCAAGTCCCACACCCGCACCTTGGAAATCATGCAATCTTCTCCTTGAAATTTGTATTCAGTAATGTTCGCATAAAATTCTTGAACCAATGGCACAATTGTGACACCACTGAATTTAGCCCATTTCTCCCATTTCCTCTGTTCAAAATTTCGTTTCAACCATACTCCTCAGGCCAAAAACGGCTCAAGTTCATCCCTTTCTTTGCTATTACAGGTCTTTTGCTCCAGTATTTTTCAAAATCCCATTCAGCTCTCTAGTTAGAAAACTTAAAGTCATCAGAAGGTTCATTCTCATCCTCTTCGTCAGTGTCCATGACATCCTCAACATTCTATTTAACATTTTCTTCATTTTCAAGTTGTTTTATGGGCTTCTCAGGTGCTTAGGGTTCAGTATGGTCAACAGAGGTGGAAGCCTTGCCCTTCCTCTTGTTCAATTTCTTTGGCGTCATGTTCAATTGCTAAAAAAAAATTCACTTAAACTCTCATTCAGGACTTTTATTAGACGGCTGGTGAACACCAATGTAAATCAAACTATAAAACTAACCGTCAAATATTCTTAATCCCCAAATTTCTTTTGAAATACCTCAATCTAACTCCTCAATACTGCTTCTCAACCTAGGGAACTCAGAATGTACAAACAAAAAAATAACCTTTAACTCAATCAATTGAGCAGCCGGAATTCCCAGAACTTCACTCTAAGTCTTGACTATCAGCCCAATCCCACCTCAAGAGCCTTCGAAGATGAAGGAAAGTTAGAAATTGTGGTTGGGTTTAATGAGTTTTAAAATAGGTGGATGAGGAATTAACCGGTCATTCGAGGATTCTCTATCAAGTTACACATGCACGGATTGGAAATAAGATAAGTGAAATAAAATTTACTCCAAGTGACCTATTTGCATATGTCTGAGATTTTAAATCTGGAAGTAGGGTTGTGCGGACAACTGTCCGCACAGGACTGAATTTCAGGGCTATCCGGATAGCCGTTTGAATAGGGAACTTGTAGACTTTGCTGAATTTAAGAAAATGTAATGTTCAAATAGGGGTGTTTTCAAAATTCACCAAGACTTCAAACTATTAACCAAAATTACTAACTAAAACTTTTTTTTTTTCCAATTTTTCTAATTTTACTGATTTTTTTTTTCTTTAGTCACAACCAGGCATACATTCGATCTCATGTTCCACAAATCAAAATCTACACAATCAATGATTTCCTCCTCTAGGCTTGAAATAAACATTATTCTCAATGTGCAACTATACAAATAATTCAATGGAAATTTCGGTTGGAGGTTACCTCAATTGCATGAAATCCTTTGAAAATCACTTGAAATGCCAAATACAACATCTAAACACAACTTGGTTAGAATGAACTCACTTCGTATTTCCCCCCAACTTATATAGCATCATCATTTCATGATCATCAAAACTCACAACAATTATCGAGAGAGAGAGAGAGAGAAAGAAAGAAATTCATAACATGAGTGAATAACACCAATATAACAAGTTAAAACAAAAAGAGAAACTTCTTCCTAATCTACTTTTATTCCTTCAAAAACCACTTATTCTAATTATTAAAATGGAGGAGGGCCTTCCAATTCCCACGACTCCACCTTCGCCACAAAATTTTCAAGAAATGGTTTTAGACGATGGCCAATCATTTGCAACACATGCCTATCCGAGGGATCTTCAATCTCAAATGCTCCAAACTCAGTCATAGACTTAATGATATAAGGTCCAAACCAAGTTGACTTTAACTTCCTAGGAAAGAGATGTAACTTCGAATCATGGAGAAGTACCTTCTGACCCACATACAACTCTTTCCTAAAAATTTGACCATCACAACCTTTTCATGTTGATCTTGGAGGACTTAGAGTTCTCATATGTATCATGTCTAATCTCCTCCAAATCATTCAATTTCAACTGCCTACAAATGCCCAACTTATCTATCTTCTTATTGAAGTGTCTTATGGCCCAATATGCTTTGTGATCTAGTTCTACTGGCAAAAGACATTGCTTTCTAAAGACTAGCCTATAGGGAGACATGCCTAAGATGGTCTTATATACGGTCCTATACGTCCAAAGTGCATCTGTTATTCTAAAAGGCCAATCCTTCCTAGTTAGGCTCACTGTCTTCTCAATCATTCTCTTTATCTTCTTAGTGGCTAGTTCGATTTAGCCATTAGTCTATGGTTGATAGCTGTCCCAACATTATGAGCTACTCTATATTTCCTATCACTAATTATAGCTCTAGGCATGTCGAATCGGGAAAACACATTTTCCTTCAAGAACTTGATTACTACCCTGTGGTCATTTGTTCTAGTTGGGATAGCCTCTACCCATTTTGACACATAATCCACAGCCCCTAAAATGTACTCATAGCCAGATGAATTCAAAAACGGCCCTAGAAAGTCCATTCTCTAGTAATCAAAAATGTTGAGAACATAGATGGGGTGCAGAGGCATTATATTCTTCCTAGTGAGGCCACCAAATCTCTGACATGGTAGGCCAGTACAATCCCCATTGTAAAATCTTCACCACTGCCTTTTTGGTAGAAAAATGGCCTCCATAAGCCAAGGTATAACAAAACCTCATCACACTCTGAAACTCACTATCTGGTATATACCTTCTAATGACTTGATCTAGGCAGTATTGAAAAGATATAGATCACCCCAAAAAAAGTTTCTCACATTCTTAAGGAATTTATTTTTATCAAGCAAAATCCCATGTGAAGGTGTCACACTCGAAGCTAGATAGTTGGCTGTATAAGCAAACCAGTATAACTCAGAAGACTCAACAGAAGGCATAAGGAGCAAATACTCGTCAGGAGAGGTCTCATTAATGGGAGGGTCAAAAGAAGATAAGTCTGGATGGGGAAGCCTAGAAAGGTGATTCACTACTACATTTTCTACCCCTATTTTGTCCTTGATTTATAGGTCAAACTCCTGAAGCAACAAGATCGACCTAATTAATCTAGGCTTCGAATCAGGTTTGGTAAGGAGCTATTTTAATGTAGCATGGTTTGTGTAAACTATGACATGTGAGCCCATCAAATAAGACCTAAACTTATCTATTGCATATACCACTACCAGTAGCTCCTACTCAGTAGTTGTGTAATTCTTTTGAGTGTTATTGGGAGGCTTGCTAACATAGTACAGAATATAAGGTCTCTTGTCTTTTCTCTAGCCCAAAACTACACCAATGGCACAGTTACTGGCATCACACATCAGCACAAATGCTAAGGTCTAGTCAGGTGTTTGCATAATAGGGGCTAAAGTAAGCACCCCTTAAGCCTAACAAATGTAGCCTAACACTCTAGGGTCCAATCAAATGGGACATCATGTGCTAACAAGTTAAACAAAGGTCGGGTTATAGCACTAAATGCTGCAATGAATCTCCTATAGAATCCTGTATAACCGAAAAATGATCTCACTTCCTTTACACACCTAGGGATAGGAAATTTTTAAATGATCTCAACTTTGGCCTTCTCTACTTCTATAGCCCTAGAAGATACAATATGGCCTAAGACGATACTATATGTCACCATGAGTGACACTTTTCCCAATTCAGAACAAGGTTCTTCTTTTTACACCTAGCTAGGACTTTTCCTAAATTCTCAGACATGCATCAAAATTACTACCATAAACTATAAAGTTATCCATGAATACCTCACGAAATTTCTTCACAAAATCACTAAAAAAGACTCATTATGCACCTTTGAAATGTGGCAGGCGCATTACACAAGCCAAAAGGCATGCACTTATATGTAAACTATCGAAAGGGCATGTGAAAGTTATCTTTTTCGCTAAGAGAAGAAGCAAAAAGTATCTCCAAATTCAAGGTTGGCAATGGGGACTCCATCTCACTTTGGTATTCAAATTGGCACCCATTAGGCCCTCTTATCCCTAAATTTGGCCAAAGAGTTGCTTATGATGCTGGTTTGTCCAAGAAAGCTAGAGTTTCACAAATAATACTTAATGGAAGGTGGAAATGGCCTTATCCATGTACTTGGGAATTAAAGGAGATTGTAGATGCTTTGTCCTCTCTTCATTTGCCGAATCCCCAAGTCCTAGATGTGTTTATATGGACTGCATCAAGGAATGGAAAGTATCAGGCCGCGGCAACATGGAATTCAATTCGGTCAAAGGCTACTAAGGTAACATGGCACCACTTATTATGGTTTCCAAGTCATATTCCTAAGCATGGGTTTATTTTGTGGCTTGCAATTAGAGGGAGACTCAACACCAAAGACAAAATGTTAGCATGGGGTATGAACCTAGATCCCAATTGTGTACTTTGTGGGCAAGCCCCTGAATCCATAGACCATTTGTTCTTCCATTGCAAGTTCTCGGTCGAGCTAAGGGAATTGGTTTTCAAGAGATGCCTTCTTGTCAAAGCTACTCAACCTTGGAGGAGTGAAATTTTATGGGCTACAGGGAAATTTAGTGGGAAGAGTTTTGCTAGCAAACTACGTAAGATTGCTTGGGCCGCATTAGTCTACCATCTATGGCAAGAGAGGAATGCAAGGATTTTCAAGAATACTACATTTTCGGTTGGAAGTCTAATACAAAGCGTTGCTTATGTAATTAGAACTAAGCTCTCTAAATTTCCTATTGTTAAAGATGTAGAGGAGAATGTTAATATTTGTAGTAATTGGAGGATCCTATTGTAGCCTACTTTGTATGTTTTGATTCGGGGGTATGCCCCCTTGATATTGTACATAAAATTTCCCATTAATCCAAATATACACTTACTTACCAAAAAAAAAAGTTATCTTTTTCTGACCATCAAGGGCTATCTCAATCTAATTGTATCCTGAATAGCCGTTAAGAAAGCAATAGTAAGACTATCTCGCTACCTTTGAGAAAATGGTCTTTCCTAGTTACAACATTTAACTTCTTGTAGTCGATTACACTTGGAAAGTGTAAACTCCATAATTTGACTTTAATTCATGCATTAAGTTAATAAATTTATAAATTTTGTTATTTTTGTTGCTTATTTGGTTTATTTTCTAAAATATAGAAAAGAGAAGGAAATAATTGAAATTAACAGTGAGGAAAGTGATGCAAATGATAAAAAGGAACCTGCAGTCCAGACACCTCGATGCCTGGTCCGGACTAGATCAAGAACAAGCCTGGAGAAGCAAAACACAAAGTGAAGATGAAGAACACTGCGGTTCGGACACCCCTACGGGTGGTTCGGACCATAGCGGGTTGATTTAGGTGAATGAATTATGTTTTTAGGATTTTTTTTATCTCTATTATATATATTAAACTTATACAACCGTTCAGAGTTTTTTTTTTTTTGAGTGTTATTTTTTTTGAGGATTCTTTTTAATTTTTTAAAGAATTACACTAAGTTTTTACGCATTAATTTTATTTGAAGTTTTGTAAGGTGCTTTCACTTTCCTCTCTCCTAAGGTTTACGCATGTAAGTTACTTCTCATTTAATTATTTCAATGCCATGCTTTAAGTTTAGATTTATTTCATATTTCTTTTTGTTTCTTTAGTCTTTAATGTCTTCTTTTGTTTTCGTTTTTCGTTTTACATTATTGGATGATTTGCAAGTTATTTTCCTCTTCGAAGTTCAAGTATGTTAGGTTAGGGTTTGTTCTTGGCTTCAAGCCATTGAAGGCGGTGTGGTAGTTTGGTGAACTCAAACGTAAAAGAACATTTTTAAATGAAAGATCTTTTTGATTTCTAATTGGAATCTCGTAGTAAGCTAGGGTTCTTTCGAAATCAAATCACTCGTGTTATAATCATAGCTTGGTTATGATTGGCTACTCATACATAGCAAGTGTTTGATTTAATGGCTCAGTGATTTGAAACATATTTTCCTAAAACCATAATATGAGGTTTTCTTAAGAAATTGATTCACCCATGTTACAATCGAAGCCTGGTTACGTGTTGGCGCTCATACACACTAGGTGCTCGATTTAATGTCCCGGTAAGTCCAAAACCCATTCTAAAAGTCTTTGCTTACCTTGAGTTCTAAAAATTAGGTTTTAATGAAGTATCTTCCAACTTAGCAATGCATATGCGTTTGTTAGGTTGAGTTACAAACGTGTTTTGAGTAAACCACTATCCACTACCGGATTGCTTCGAAGCCATGATTATTTTAGTTATTTTTATTTCTAATATTTTCATTTTAATTTAATATCACAATTCCTTTACTCCATCATTCTCAGTCCAACCATACTCAAGAATCTTATAAATCCTAAGTTAGTTTAGAGTAACTTAGGGTAAGCTACTAACTAAGAAAACAAGTCTACAGCTTTTAACAAAGCCCTTCCTGTGGAGATGACCTCGGTTCTTACTGAGTAAAACTATGACCACCCTCTTGCACTTGAGAGGTAGAACCCGAACACATTTCAGGGGAGTTTTCTAAAAAAATGCTATACTCATTTTCATGAAATGTGTCTACAAAATCAATATTAATTAGGAAGTCATTTAGACTACTTACATTGAGAAGTTTTCAACATTAATCAACCATCCAATGTAGTGGCAAATCTTCCCTAATACAAAATTTATTCTTATATAATATAAGATAGCTATGAAGGTAGGTGCCTCTTGTAATCCACGTGCAAAACTACCTTCATAAATTTAAAATTATTAAATTTGATGAACATTATTCGAAAGTACAAGTTCATAAATTAAACTTCATAAAAAGAAAACACCGACAGGTATTCTCCTTAGTTAATATTCTACCCATATGTAGCTAGCTAAGTGGACTTGTTCATTGTGAGGCCAAAACCAAAGGGGAATAGTGGATCATAATGTGGATCTCCAACATTCATTGGGAGCTGATCAACACTCTTGAACCAAGTCCTCACAAGTTTTCTGGTGAATCCAAAGTCGCTAAAAAGGATATCAGCTAGGCCCTTACCTTCAGTCCCGGAAAGCCACGTGGCGATGAGAGCATTTATCGACGTAAGGAAGGGGTCCACCACAAGTGGTCAACCTGAGAAAACAACGACGCACTTTACACTTGTGCAGAAATTGGTGATTGTACTCGAACTGGGTTTGGGAATTGTAAGGTTGTTCAAATTGTCTCCAAACCATTTAGCATAAGGTTTCTCTCCCACTACAACAATGGCGCAGCAGTAGTTTGAGTATTTTACAAATTCAACATCTGGGTTTTGGCTATAGTTGATTTTTGTGCTTGGGTCCACTGTACTTGCTATATCGTTTAGTATTGTGGTTCTTATCCATTATATAAGAACAAAAATATCAATCTCTTGGTCAGGAAAATGACATTGCACGAGAAAATTCTTCTAAAATATATGACCAAAATTACTTGGATATATTGTGATTAAAATATATTTTATGATTTTATTATTTTAAAATGATAGATTAATAACATTTTCAAATTGCTCTGATTATTATTTATGGAAAAGATTAAATGCACAATATCATAGTAATTTATATATAAAAAAACTTTTAATATTATATTTTAGCAAGTGCTTTTATTTAGAATGATAAGATTACCAATACTCACCTTATTCTGATAATTTGTTTGAGTAATTTTTTAAGTAGTATAAATTAACCTTAGATATATCACAACCATATATAAAACAATATAATGACGTCTTACATATGAGGTTGTGCTCATATATCATCATTAGGAGTACATTTCTCCCCCCATAAGCGAGGGCATCTAATAAAATGTTGAGACGGCCATCCTTTTATAAAAAATAAAATAAAATAAAATAATCTAAAATTAAAACATCTATTAGTGATGAGAAAATTTAATGTATGTATATTACTTTTAAGAGGTTAAATTTATTAGGGATAATTGTTTTATTTATCCTATTTATTTAAGGTAAAAATAACTAATATCTCTTGAACTTTAAAAAATACATTTGTATCCCTTGCATTTTATACTAAAGTAAAATTGTAAATGGCGTTAAATGTTTAAGTAAAAAGATAAAAATATCCATTAAAAATTAAATAGAATCAAGGGGTGTACGTGTGGATAATGTGAATTATAGGGAGTATAAATGCAATTTCTGAAGTTACTAAGAGCCAAAAATATTATTTTTTGATGAATTTTTTAACAGTCTCACTTTATGTAAACGGTCTCGCTTTATTTGAAGAAAATGGGGTGCAAATGTAGGCTTTTAAAGTTCACAAAGTGTGAGTGATTTTTACCTTAAATATAGTGTGTTAAACGACATTTAACTAAATTTATTAAAATTAAATTTCTACAAGATATATTATCAAAATTGAGAGGGGTACGTAACATACAGTAGTGTAGTTGTTGTTGCTAACTCCTTGCCAACTGGTAGTCCAACAACCACACTGGTAACCCAAATTGCTAGGGTGGATCCCAGCAACTAGGATCTTTGATGTCTTCTTGGGAAGAGGAAGCAAATTCTCATCATGCTTCAAGAGCACAAGTGATTTCCTCACAGCTTCTCTTGCCAAGTCTCAATTGAACCAATTTGGTTAATATTTGTTATTTACTTATTTTAGGTACAAAAAATACAATAAACCTAAAAAAATAAAGAACATATTAAGTCAAAAAATACTTAAAAAATTAAGTGCAAAATCCTTGAAAAAAAAAACGCTACACTTTTAGAATTTTTTCACTATAAAATAAAATAGAGTAAGATAATGTGGTGTTTGTAGGAGTAGACAAGAAGCCGAGCCTGCATCGCATGGTTGCTACTCGAGCCCTAATGAAATATTTTATACCAACCCTAATTTTTTATTATATAATTCTTAAATTTTTAATTTATAAATTATTTTTTATTATTTATCTCATCTTTTTTCACCATTAAAAATAACTATTTTCCATCCAAACTAAGAATGCAAAATAAGCTCTCTAACTCATCTCTTATTTTTGTTTTCATTTTTTTTTTATTTTACATTCAAAGTTTGCATCCAAAATGAAATAACTTTACCTCCAGATATTTTGCAGCCTTATTCTTACTTGAATATTTTCAAAATTTTATAGTATCTAAAATAATTATTCAGAAAGTTACCATCCAAATAATAAAATAATTTGCAACAATGGGGAATGAAAGTGGCCTTTTCCATACACTTGGGACTTGAGAGAAATAATTCTTGAGTACCCTCCAAATTACAAGCCGAGTACTACCTTGGAAGACAAGTTCATATGGAGTGTATCCAAGAATGAAGCATATGGAGTGGCTACAACATGGAATGCTATTCGTGAGAAGCATAACAAGGTACCTTGGCATCATTTGATTTGGTTCAACCAACACATTCCTAGGCATAGTTTCATCCTTTGGCTTGCTATTAGAGGAAGATTACACACCAAAGATAGAATGATTGGTTAGGGCATGGGCATTGATCCAACTTGTGTATTATGTGGAAATGACCTTGAAACTTTGGATCACATATTCTTCAAGTGCTTATTTACAGCTAAATTGAGAGCTACTATTCTAAGGAAATGCTCTATTGTCAAACCCACACAAGCTTGGAAAATGGAAGTTGCTTGGGCCATGGGCAAATTTAGTGGGAAGCACCCTAGCCGTGTAATTTATAAGCTTGCTTGGGCCGGGTTGGTTTACCACATTTGGGAAGAAAGGAACAAGAGAATTTTCAAGGGGCAATCAACACCTATGGCAACCATTGTGCATGGAATCCAAAATGAAGTTAGAAGAAAGCTATCTCAATCTCATGTCATGTTGGCTAATGTAAACTCTAATTTGCTTAATAGTTGGGGAATTTACTAGTTATTTTGTAACTTGTGTCACGGGGGAATGCCGCTAAGACATTGTACATAAATTTTCCCGTTAATCCAAAATACGCTTACTTACCAAAAAAATAATAATAATAATTTGCAACAAACATTTTTTCATATTTTTTAGGCTCCATCAGCACCTTAGACAATATGCCAAATAGATTTAAAGTAAACCTAAGTCTTAAAATATATTAGTGGGGATAACAAGTCCCTCAAAATAGCTAGCAATATCTACCCCCTAAATGATGGTATTTTTTTGTAATAAAATTTCATTTGTAATTTGTTATTCCTTTCAAAACAGTAAGTTAATAATAAAATCACATCAATCAGATGAGAAGATTCTGAAATTAAAATACAACTAAGTTGTACTTTTAACATTTGAAATTGTATAAAAATTTTAACTTTGGTCGTCGGATGAAATCTCACATAAATTCAATGTTAAAAATGCAAATTTAACTCCTAAAATTGTATTTTAACTTCAGAAGCCTCCAATCCATTAACCTAACCTAAAATTCTAAAAACATATTTTGCTTCATTATATAAATAATATACTTATATATTAGCAAATCTGACTTCCAAGTTGATCAACCAAGCTAAGATTCACAAAAGGGTTTCTCAAAGAGACCATAGTGAACTTGACCTTCAAAATCCTTGACTGCATCATCAATGTGACTCATAGGGATGAAATTTTTATCAACTAATGAGTTCATTGTATCAAGGAAGTCCATATGGCTATAAATTCCCATGATCTAATTAAATACAAAATATATTTTATTGATTTTTTGTGCATATTTATATATTCAAATAAAATAATAATTTCTAATTAAAGCACTAATTTATGCCAATCAGTTAAAATATTTCAATGTAGAAATGAACTATATGTACTAACCATGTCAATACCAGATAGAATCCCAACTTCAACTAAGTATGTGTAGTTTATAAGGGGTGGTGAGTTGATTCTGTCAATGCCTTTATAATCAAAGATGACAAATCTCTGATAGTTTGTGCAATAACAATACTAAATTAGTAATTACTACCCATAATTGAATATATTTTTTTTTGAATAATAAGAAAGAATGAATTAAATAAAATAAAAAATTATAAAAACAATGGGGCATACCCCTGATATTACAATGACACTCACAACTAGTTATGAAAAAATTCACTAGCTAGACGACCATAAAAATCAAATTCACACTCTAGAACTAGAATCTAGAGAGGTTAAAGTTCAGCTCAACCTTCAAAAGAATGTTGAAAAGTTATCTAAACATCACCGCCCAAAGATACCAAATCAACAAATAATTACGAATTATTTAAGGCAACAACAATACAACCAGCAAATTAAAGCTGAAAACTAGCTAGGTGCCAGCAAGAATTGCCCAAACAGGGACCAGCACCCAAGCCGAGATGGATGAAGAAAAGTGCAACTAAATTACAGCCATTCAACATAGCAGCGATCAATTCAGACAATAAGCACTAATCACGACATGGGATACAAACAGCCCTTCTTTCCACATCAAGCAGCAAGCACAAATTGTACACATCTTTTTTGTAATGTTACACCATTTGGAATCACACCAGATGGAGCAAAAATAGCAAAAAGCAGCGATTGATTCAACATAGCTACAGAACAACAACATATAGTTACGAACATTTAGCTTCATTGTCTCAGCCAATCCACAGAGTCACCAAATCAGCATGCAAAAAGGAAAGCTCTCCAAACAGCAGCCAGCAGTTCAGTAAACCTCATGACCTCTATAAATGTGCTTATAATATCAGCAAGCTGAGACCAAAGTGAAGAAAAGAGAAAAAAGCATAGGAAAAAACCAAAACAGGGAGGGGGAAGAAATCAAAGAAAGAGAAGGGAAGGAAGTGAAAGAAATATAGAACTTTCAGCTATGGCAAACACAACCGAAATCCCGAAAGAACCATCAGTACCAATACAGCATCTCTAAAAGCAATTAGCAACTCCATCAACTGACTTGCAGCCAAAAGGAAAGCAAAGCAACAAAGCAAAACAACAACAACCGATCACTTACCAAAAAAAAAAAAAACTTACCAAAAAAAAACAACAACCGATCACCACAAACAAGCAGTAACCAGGTAGTAGATAAGAAGCTCCTAATCCTTGATTAGAAACAACCATGACAAGCAAACCATAGCTACTACAATCCAGAATAGCAAAAGGACTTCCATTAAGCCAATAAGGCAGCAATAACAAAGCTCTCCATGCTACAATTGCCTCAGCCCAATCAATATTGTGCAGAGCAAAACAAGCCACAGCACTGAAAGTTTCATCACCAATAACCAGCAAAATGAGCATGAAATATCAGCATATCTTCATAGCAGAATCTATCAGAGCAGATACCCATGGAAAAACAACCCAACACAGCAACCAGCTAGCTGCCAGCTACAGACTAAAACAACAGAACACAGCAACCAAATGCCACATTAAAAAGATCAAAAACAACACTGTAGGGCTTAACTTCTCACCATCTTGCCCCCAGGCAACACATAAGCCCATCAACAGTGCACAACGACAAACATAAGTCAGGTCACTGGGGAGGAGATTCATAGCATCCGACCTTACGACACAGTAGCATATTGCAGCATACAACAATAGGAAACCAAGTCATAAAGTGAACCACCAGTGCACAATATTGTGCAGAGCAAAACAAGCCACAGCATTGAAAGTTTCACCACTAATAACCAACAAAATGAGCATGAAATACAGCACATCTTCATAGCAAAATCTATAACAGCAGACACCCATGGAAAAACAACCCCAACACAGCAACCAGCTAGCTGCCAGCTAGAGACTAAAACAGCAGAATACTGCAACCAAATGCCACATTAAAAAGATCAAAACAACACTGCAAGGCTTAACTTCTCACCATCTTGCCCCTAAGCAACACATTAGCCCATCAACAGTGCACAACGACCAATATAATTTAGGTCATTGGAGAGGAGATTCACAACATCCAACCTTAATAGCACAGCAGCATGTTGCTGCATACAACAGTAGGAAACCCAGTCACAAAGTGAACCACCAATGCATAAATGCAAGCAACAACCAAGCGACCCATAACGAGCAGTTGAGAGGAAACTTGGAAGATAGATGCAAACACCCAGCAAGCACCATAACAAGAATATCACCATGATGTTGTAGAAAAGAGGGAAAAGAATGGAAATGAGGGGAGAGGTGAAGACAAAGAAAGAAATAATTTTCTATTATTTCTGTAATTCTTTGAATGAATGATAAAAGGTTACACAAATCCTCCTACCTATAACCTACTCCAGTATCTATACAAGGTAAGTTTCCCTATGATGAATATTGTGATTTCTGAGGAAATATCTTTATACATGGTAAGTTTCCCTGTGATGATTGCTAAAATTGCTGAGGGAATATTTACATAATCTCTTAATTTCCTAATTTTCGATATTTTTACACTCCCCCTCAAGTTGGATCGTAGATGTTGATTAGATCCAACTTGCTTATTAACTCCTCACATACCGGTCTTAGAACTCCCTTAGTTAGAATATCTGCCACCTGCTTTCGTGTAGACACATATATCATGCAAATGATGCCTTCTTCAATCTTTTCTTTGATAAAGTGCCTGTCTATCTCCACATGCTTGGTTCGATCATGCTGAATTGGATTGAGTGAGATGTCAATGGCAGCCTTATTATCACAGTACAGTTTAATGGGAACTCTACTGTAAGGTGTAATTCTTCCAAGAGTCTTTTCAGCCACAGTCCTTCACACATTCCCTGAGCAATGGCCTTGTATTCTGCTTCAGCATTACTTCTAGTTACCACATTCTGCTTTTTGCTTCTCCAAGTCACCAAGTTACCCCATACAAAGGTGCAATATCCTGTGGTGATTTCCTGTCTTCTATCGCACCTGCCCAATCTGCATCAGTAAATATTTCAACTTCTCTATTTTCTCCCCTTTTAAACAGTAGATCCCTCCCTGGAGAGCCTTTGAGGTATCTTAGAATCCTGTATACTGGTTCCTGGTGTGTCTCCTTTGGTGAATGCATATGTTGACTCACAGTACTTACTGCAAAAGCAATGTTTGGTCTGGTATGTGAAAGATAGATCAACTTCCCTACCAATCTCTGGTATCGATCCTTGTCAACTGGTTGTCCTGCCTTCTCTGTCTTCCTTTTTGGTTCAATTGGAGTTTCACTAAGTTTACAACCTAGCATCCCAATCTCAGAAAGGAGATCCAGTATGTATTTCCTTTGAGACACACTGATCCCTTTCTGTGATCTGGCTACTTCTATTCCTAGAAAATAACATAGTTGACCAAGGTCCTTTACCTCAAATTCACTAGCCAGGATTTTCTTTAATCTTTCCATCTCTGTTGAATCATCACCTGTCAAGATAATAACATCAACATATACTATAAGAATAGTCCTTTTTCCATTTTCAGCTAGCTGAATGAACATAGTATGATCTGATTGCCCTTGTTTATACCCTTGTCCTTTAATTACCCTTGTGAATCTGTCAAACCAGGCTCTTGGGGATTGTTTGAGTCCATACAAGGACTCCTTCAGTTTACATACTCTGCTATCTCCTTCCTTGTAGAATCTAGGAGGTAACTCCATGAATACTTCTTCCAGTTCTCCATTTAAAAATGCATTCTTGATATCTAGTTGTTGAAGTGACCAGTCCAGATTAGCTGCCAAGGATAAAAGAACTCTCACAGTGTTAAGTTTGGCCACTGGTGCAAATGTCTCTGCATAGTCAATTCCACATGTTTGGGTGAAGCCCTTTGCAACTAGTCGTGCCTTATATTGTTCAATTGTTCCATCAGCCTTGTATTTCACAATAAAGACCCATTTGCAGCCCACTGGTCTCTTTCCCTTAGGTAATTGTGCCAATTCCCAGGTTTCATTCTTTTCAAGTGCCTTCATTTCTTCCAGGATAGCTTCTCTCCATTGTGGAACAACAAGAGCTTCCTGAATGTTCTTTGGGATTGTAGTATGATCAATTTTGGAAATAAAGCTACGATACTGTGTGGATAGGGCATTATAGGATACAAAGTGTGATATAGGATGGAGAGTACATGATTTGGGCTTCTTTCCAAGAGCTATTGGCACATTATCATCAGAGGAAAGTTCAGTTACCTGTTCTGGATTAGAAAAGGGCTCATGACTTGGAACTATCATCGGTTCTGACTCTTTTTGTGCAGGGAATTTGAGAGATTCTGACTCCTTTGATCTTGGCCTTCGTGAGTAAACCAATATTTCTTTAGTTTTTTGTATTTCTGTATCTCCCCTTGATTTTAAGTGTTCTTCTATTTGTGGCAAAGTATATGGGAGAGACTCATGGATGGAGAGAACCAAATCCAGAGTTTTATCTGTACTTAGGTTTTCTTTATGAGAAGGGAATGAGGTATAGTAGGGTGCATTTTCAAAGAAGGTAACATCAAGGCTAACAAAGAGTTTGTGATGTATGGGGTCATAGCATTTGTAACCTCGTTGAGTAGGAGAATAGCCCAGAAAAACACACTTGCGAGCTCGAGGATCAAGTTTGCTATGTTGGTGAGGATGAAGATGGACAAATGCAGTACACCCAAACACCCTGAGAGGTATTGTTGAGTGTAGCCTGGAGATTGGGAAGGACTCTTGCAATTTTTGTAGGGGTGTAGCAAAGGATAAGACTCGACTAGGCATCCGATTTATAAGATCGATAGCAGTTAGAATAGCATCCCCCCAAAACTGTTTGGGCATGTTCATTGTAAAAAGTAATGCACGTGCAACCTCAAGTATATGTCTATTTTTCCTCTCTGCCACCCCATTTTGCTGTGGGGGTATCAACACAGGAACTCTGGTGAATAATTCCATTTTCACAAAGATAGGGGCCCAAAGATTGATTAAAGTACTCAGTTCCATTATTGGTTCTCAAAACTTGTGAGAAAAATAATGAAAACTGAGCGAACTTCTGTTTTGTCATGCAATAAATACACCCAATAAACACGAGTATGATCATCAATGAAGGTTATGAACCATTTGGTTTGTGTTCTGTTGGAAGTTCGAGAAGGTCCCCATAAATCACTATGAATCATGGCAAAAGGAATAGATGGTTTATAAGTGGATGAAGGAAAAGGAACACGATGATGTTTTGCAAACTCACATGTTTCACATTGAAAATCAATGAATTTCTTATTGGAACACAAAGTTGGGAATAACCGTTTCAAATAAAAAAAAAACTAGGGTGGCCCATTCTAGAATGCCACAACAGAATTTCACCATCCTGAGAAATAGATGCAGAATTACAAAGAACTTTATTGGAATTATTACTCGTATTTGCCTCGTCAAAGTAGTAGAGTCCTTCACTTTCTCTAGCACTGCCAATCGTCTTCCCTAATGACAGATCCTGAAAAGTACAAAGAGAGGAAGTGAAGTTAGTTGAATAGTTCAAATCTTTTGTTAATTTACTAATAGATAGTAAATTACAAAAGAGGCTTGGGACATGGAGGACAGATTTCAAAGACAGTGAGTTTGAGAGACGAATACTCCCTTTTCCTGCTACAGATGAAAGTGATCCATTTGCAATTCTGACTTTCAGATTTCTAGCATAGGGGAAGTATGTGGAGAATAAATTGAAAGATCCAGTCATGTGATCAGAAGCTCCTGAATTTATGACCCATGGAGTTTTGGTACTAGAGGTAGTTAAAGCTTGGAAAAAATTACCTTTTTGGGCTAGAGATCCAGAGGGAACATTTGTGGTAGATTGACCAGAGTTTTGAAGCACGGAAAGTAACTCATAAAGTTTTCCTAGTTGCTCAAGGCTGAATGAATTTTCTTATGAACCACTTCCTCTTGGAAAATTTTCAATTGTAGCTTGATAACCCTTATTTTTATTTTGTTTGGGTTTCCAATCTATAGGTTTTCCATGGATTTCCCAGTAGGTGTCTTTGGAATGGCCAGTCTTTTTGCAGTGATCACAGAATACCCTCCCTTTAGTTGATTTTGAGCCTGATCCGGATCCACGGGTCAATGGGCCTCGAGTCAAATGACCAGACCTGCGGGTCAAACCTCCGGTAGATTCATGATTTAAATAGTGGGACCCAGCTTGGGTCAAATGGCCTGATCCGGCTTGGGTTAAATAACCCGACCCGGCTGGATTGTTTTGGGTTATTAGGGCTGATGCCTCAATGTCTCGGCCGTTGCTCATCATCTTTGATTCGCGACCCATTAAGACCGATCGCCTGGCCTCTTCCCTTCGAACTTCGGCGAAGACCTCTCGGATCGACAGTAAGGGGCGACGGCTGAGGACCCCGCTGCGAACATCATCCAGGGTCTGGTTTAAACCGGCCAAGAACTCGAACACTCTCTCGTTTTCAACCCTCTTCTTGTATCGCACACTGTCGCCGGTGCATTCCCAGCCGCCGTAAAAGTTTTGGTCGAGCACTAGCCAAAAAGCCGTCATCTCCAGATAGTACTATGTTACTTCTTTGTCCCCTTGTTTCATCTGCCACAATCGGTTCTTTAGGTCAAAGATCTGAGAAAAATTCTTCTCATCGGAGTAAGTCTCGTGTACGGCATCCCAAACGTCATTTGCCGTCGGCAGCCACAATTAGGTTTTCTTTATTGATGGAATCATGGAATTGACCAGTAAAGAGGTCACAACTGCACTTTCCGACTGCCATCTTTGAAGAGCCACTGTGTCTCCTTCGTTGGGTTTTTTGGTAGCGCCGGTCAGGTAGCCTCTTTTCCCTTTGCCGTCAATCACCAGTTTGATTGACTGTGCCCATTCACAGAAATTTTTTCCGTTGAACTTATCCACGGTGATCTGGACTGATGAGAGGTCTGTCCCTCCTATGGTGGTAAAGGATGAATGGCTCTCTGTTTCTCCATCGTGAGTGACAAAGGAGAATGTCCGCTGACTGCCGGGAGGTATGACGGCCATTTGAGCTAGGGTTTTACGAACCTAAGCTCTGATACCATGAAGACAAAGAAAGAAATAATTTTTTATTATTTCTGTAATTCTTTGAATGAATGAAAAAAGGTTACACAAATCCTCCTACTTATAACTTACACCAGTATCTATACAAGGTAAGTTTCCCTATGATGAATATTGTGATTTCTAAGCTCTGATACCATTAATTAGGATTGATTGTTGATTGTATTTTCCTTTTTAGAATTGATTTCAATTTCCTTTGCTGTTGTAATCTGAGGTTATAAATATAATTGAAGAGAAGAAGGGCTAATTAAGCTCTTTGATTCATCTACTCAATTTCTAACTTGGTATCAGAGCAATTTCTTTTCTCTTTCACTCAAAAAAAAAAAAAAAAAGGAAGGTGTGTTCTCATTGTCGGAGGTACTCCGGCCATCCACCAGTCACTGGCGTCGGTCGGTCTTCTACCCAGAGGATCATCTCTCGTCGGCGACTAAGGTAGTCGACCGTCGGCTTCCTCTTATTACCTGACGAAGACTCACGCGCCGGCAAGAAGACCTAGGCGTAGCTCTCATGCGCCTCGTCGGTAACTTGAACTCCGGCGAGTGAGTGGGCGTCATCTCTCCAGTGACCTACGACGGGGGTCGCTTGATGTAGGAGAAACCTTTTTCGCCGTCGAATGTTGATGGGTATCCTCGATCTCGTCGTTCTCGGCTCTCGGATGTGGTCGTCGCCTCTAGATGTGGTCGTCGCCTCCTCTGTGCTTTGGGTCTTGGACTCCAGCTGCCATCGCCGGTCCATGATTGTCGCCTGAAGGCGATCAGTTCACAATGTACCTTGTTGGGCTATGTTTGGTTGATGTCTAATCTGATGATACTTGTTTAGTTCGGTTGCTTTCTCGTTCGGTTTGGTTGCTGTTTTTTGTTTATTACGTAGACCTTGATTTGCGTCTCGCTGCCTTGACACTGTTTATCTTTGGGTATGGCTGCTCCTAATAAATCTGATTCGACCGATTCAGCCTTGATTCCTGTTTCCACAGTACCTTTTATTCCACCAGATAGTCTGCCCAAATCGATTTCTAGTGAGAAATTGAATGGAATGAACTATTTGACATGATCTCATGCTGTAAAAATTTTTCTCATCGGTTGACAAATGGACCACTTCCTCATTGACATGCCTCCAGATTCTCAGTCTGTTACTTATCGACAGTGACGTGCTGCAGATGCTGTTGTTATGAATTGGCTATGGCATAGCTTAGAGCCCTCTATTTTGCACACAATATCATTATTTGAAACTTCGAAGGCTATTTGGGATTCTTTAGCTGACTCCTTCTCTCAACGGAGTAATGTTTCTAAGCTTTTTGAAGCCTATGAACGACTCTTTTCCTTCCGACAGAATGGACGATCTCTCTCTGAGTATTATAGCACCCTCAAGAGTCTTGGCGACAGATTATTACAGTTTCGTCCTTTCCAGAAACTAAGGCCGATATGATAAAGCAATGGGAGGAACTCGTGACGGTTTTACTTTTGGCTGGTCTTGATGATGATCTTCGCGGCTATCGTGATCAGCTTCTAGCTGGCGAAACTATTCCTTCTATAGCTAATGCATATTCCAGTTGCAGCATTCCTCTTTGGGACATCATTCTTGCACAGCACCTACCGCTTCTAGTGGTTCTGATTCTGCTGCTCTCGTTGGTGATGGAAAAGGTAGTTCTCGTGGCACATCTTGTGGTGGTTCTTGTGGTGGTCGTAATTCTCGTGGTGGTTCTCGTGGTCGTGGTAGAGGCTTTGAGCGAGGTACAAAGAAATGTAATCATTGTGGAGGTACTAATCACACGGAGCCCTACTGTTGGGAAAAGTATGGTCGCCCTAAACAAACACATCATATTGCTGTAGAGCCAACAAACTCTGATTCTGGGATTGGTGTTGCTAGTCAGAATGAACCTTCAACTTCTCATTCTGGTTCACAGGGTCCATTCTCTGCAGTTGAATTAGATGCTATTGTGCAGGCGCTTCGCATTTCTCGCTCCTCCAGTTCGACGGCCACTCTGGCTCATCCAGGTAGTACTGCTTGTTTTACTACTTCTACTCCACAATGGGTCATTGACTCTGGAGCTAGTGCCCATGTCTCAGATAATTCGTCCTTATTTTCTGATTTAACTACGACTACACATTGTATCACCTTAGCTGATGGGTCTTGCTTGCTTGTTGCCAGTAAAGGCCTACTTCGGCCTTCCTATTCCCTACCTCTACCCTCAAGCCTCTATGTTCCTAAGTTTTCTTTTAACTTATTATCTGTTAATCAGCTCACTAAATCCTTAAACTGTTCCATAACCTTTTCTCCTTCTTCTTGTGTATTTCAGGATCTCAGGACACAGAGGACGATTGGTTCGCGATGTGAGCGGGATGGACTCTATTACCTTGATCCTACTAGTTTTTCTATTTCTCATTCTGTCTTTCGTATTTCTGATTCACCTTTTCAATGGCATTGTCGCTTGGGTCATCCATCTTTGGCTCGACTCAAGTTGGCAGTACCCAGTTTAGAGTCTGTTTCGAGTCTAGAGTGTGAAGCTTGTCAGTTTGGCAAACATCACCGTAATTCTTTTCCTAGTCGTAATAATACTCGTCAGTTTGAACCTTTTGATGTAGTCCATACGGACATTTGGGGCCCTTCACGAGTTTCAACTTATAATGGATATTGGTACTTTGTTATCTTTGTGGATGATTCATCTCGTATGACTTGGCTTTTTTCAATGAAAAATCGTTCTGAGTTGCCTGCTATTGTCTTACGATTTTATAATGAAATTCTTACTCAATTTGGCAAACATATCAAAATCCTTCGATCTGACAATGCCTTAGAATATACTAAATCCACTATGGATCATTTTTGTGTTGAAAGGGGAATTATTCATCAGACTACTTGTGCTCACACCTCCCAACAAAATGGTGTTGCTGAGCGCAAGCATCGTCATTTGTTAGACGTTGCTCGTACCTTGAGATTCTATATGAATGTTCCCAAACAGTATTGGGGTGATGCGGTTTTGATTGCTTATTATCTCATTAATCGGGTTCCCTCCATTACTCTTGGCAACACATCATCATTTTCTCTTCTTTATCCCTCAACTCCACCATTTCTTCTTCCCCCTCGTACCTTTGGTTGTGTCGCGTTTGTTTATAACCTTGATCCTAGTCTGGACAAGCTTTCTCCTCGAGCTAGACGATGCATCTTTCTTGGCTATTCTCACACTCAAAAGGGTTACCAATGCTATCATCCCCCTCTAGACATGTCTTCGTGAGTGCTGATGTTACTTTTTTGAATCTACTTCGTATTTTCCTCGTGAGGGGGAGTTCTCTCCTCCCTCTCGAGAGGGGGAGTCAATTCCTTTAGTTGATCCTGTTCTTCCTACTCTTGATCCTAGTCCTAGTTTGCCTCCCTGGCAAGTGTCTCCCCCTTTACAGGTATACCAACGTCGCTCTCGTCCTAATCCTACCGCTCCATAAGCTCCGGTCAACTCTGCGCCTATGGATTCTGAGACATTTGAGTTACCCACCACTGATACTCCTGAGATCTTTGAAGAACATAAAACTGCAACTCCTGAACATACACCTTCCAATGATGATCTTCCTATTGCCCTAAGACAAGGTAAACGAACCTGTACACAACATCCTATTGCTAACTTTGTATCTTATCATCGTCTGTTACCTCGTCTACAGTCATTTGTTTGTGCCCTATCCTCTATTTCTGTTCCTACCTCTTATAAACAGGCACTATTACTACTGGACTGGAAGGCGGCGATGGATGAGGAGATGCGTGCATTGCATCATAATCATACATGGGAGCTTACTTCTTTTCCACCTGGGAAGAAAACAGTGGGGTGTCGATGGGTATATACTATCAAGTATTTGGCAGATGGATCCATTGAACGACTTGAAGCTCGTTTGGTTGCTAAGGGATATACACAGACTTACGGAGTTGATTATTTGGAGACTTTCTCCGCAGTTGCTCGCCTTAATTCAGTCCGTATTCTTCTAGCAGTGGCAGTAAGTAAATCCTGGCCATTATTTCAATTGGATATTAAAAATGCATTTCTACATGGAGAGCTTCAGGAAGAAGTGTATATGGATCAACCACCTGGATATGTTGTTTTAGGCAATGAACATCTTGTGTACCGTCTCCGTCGAGCTCTGTATGGCCTTAAGCAGTCCCCACGTGCATGGTTTGATCGGTTTAGTAAAGTTCTTTTGGACTATGGCTTCCACCGATCCACATCCGATCACTTAGTATTTATACATCATGCATCTTCTGGTACTATTGTTTTGATTGTTTATGTTGATGATATTATCATTTCCGGGGATGATGAGAAAGGTATTGCTGAATTGAAGAATCATCTTGGAAGATAATTTCATACAAAGGATCTTGGAGCTTTATGTTATTTCTTAGGGAATGAGATTGCTCGTTCCTCCCAGGGTATATATTTATCTCAAAGGAAATATGTTCTAGATCTGCTTTCTGAAACCAGACTCTTGGGCTCTCGACCTGCTAATACTCTTATGGATTCTATTGCTAGACTTGATTCTGAGGATGGTGATCCCTTTCTTGATGTTGGCCGATACCGTCGTCTTGTGAAAAAATTGATTTATCTTACTGTGACGCGACCAGATATTATATATGCTGTTGGGGTAGTTTGTTAGTTTATGCATGCTCCTCGACAACCACATTTTGATGCTGTATGTCGCATTCTGAGGTATTTGAAGAAATCTCCAGGTCAAGGTCTATTTTATCGGCCCTCCACCACACTAGATGTAGTAGGATACAGCGATGCAAATTGGGCTACGAACCGTTCTGATAGGAGATCTACCTTTGAGTATTGTACCTTTGTTGGTGGTAATCTTGTGACTTGGCGTAGTAAGAAGCAGACCGTAGTTGCTCGCTCAAGTGCTGAAGCTGAATATTGTGCCATGGCTCATACTGCTTCAGAATTGCTTTGGATTCGTTCTTTGCTTCGGGATTTTGGCATTAAGATTTCAGCTCCTATGTCGATGTATTGTGATAATCAAGCCGCTATTTTTATTGCCAATAATCCAATGTTTCATGAACGGACGAAACATATAGAGGTGGATTGTCATTTTATTCGTGATCTCCTAGTTAAGAAAGATCTCATAACTCCATTTGTAAGCTCAGATTCTCAGCTAGGCGACATACTCACTAAGCCCTTGCCTCGCTCTCAGTTCCAACAATTTTGTTCCAAGCTATGCATATTTGACCTTTATGCTCCAGCTTAAGGAGGAGTGTCAGAATATTCTAGAATATATATTATAAGTATGATTTGAGCATAATTAATTAGGATTGATTGTTGATTGTATTTTCCTTTTTAGACTTGATTGCAATTTCCTTTTCTATTGTAATCTGAGGTTATAAATATAATTGAAGAGAAGAAGGGCTAATTAAGCTCTTTGATTCATCTATCTAACTATCTTTATACATGGTAAGTTTACCTGTGATGATTGCTAAAATTGCTGAGGAAATATTTACATAATCTCCTAATTTCCTGATTTTCGGCATTTCTACAAGAGGGAAAGAGAAAAGGAAAGCGGCCATCCAAACTACTATGTTTCAGCAGAAACCAAAAATGCTCCAAACAGCAGTCCCAAATAGATTAAAGGAACAATAAAATATCCTCAACTACGTGCTATCCATAACACCAGCATAATGCAGGAATGAAAGCATAATGCAGTAACCTAAAGAAGTAGAATGCCACAGAACCTTGATCGACAAGATTAACCAGCTCAGTAATAGTATGAGCTCAGTGTACCAGCAAATGTAACTAGCCACTGAACCACCACTTAGCAATCACTAAAAATATGAATTGGAATTCTCCACTTTTCAATCAATTCCAGATTCTTATCTGTTCTTTTAAACTTAATGTAGTAGATGATTTTCTCATGGACAATATTAAAAATAGTACTAAAGATTGAATTGGCATCCTCGTGAGAGTTCTCAAAACATTGACGATTTCTTTCTTGCCAAACAATATACACATTGCAACAATATAAACCTTAAGTAAAGTTTGTTGAAGTGAATTCCCTTTCAAAGTACTGGATGCCCAATTATTCCCATCACTCCAGGAAGAACAAGAGATACAAATATTACACAATTTTCACCAATGATGCCTAAATACTGCTACTAACTAGGCAATGTACAAAAAGATGATCATGATCCTCCATTCCTTGCCCACAAAGGACACAATTATAAGAAGCCAAACTTCCATAGGATAACCTCTTGTCAACTGTGGGTAGTTTGTACCGAATTGCCATCCAAAAAATCAATGAGTGCCGCAAAATGTAATTCTTGAACCATACAAGATGGGCCCAGTCAACATGTTGATACTTCTCTCTAAAGAATTCCCAAGCACCTCTAATAGTAAACTCAAATGGACACTAATCCACAAAACTTTATCATCCCTATAACCACCAAGGGAAGAGGTAAAAGCTCCGTTTCTCTCTTGATTAAATCAGAAGAATTAGCACATGGCCAGCACTAAACTCCATGCCATATAACATCACTCACAACTGCCGACTTTAGTAAACCAAAGTAATATCTGATGCGATCACTAAATCTAGAAAATATATCCCCATTCGGTAGCCAATTATCATACCATAGTGAATTAGAATGACCATTTCTCACTTTGTAACGAAACATGTTTTCAACTCTCCCACGAAGCTTTAAAATCTTTCACTATGTCTGAAAGCATTCACCAGGAACCTTAGCAATCCAAAATCTATCACGTATAAGCAAATTAGCCCTCACCCATTTAGCCCAAAGAGAGAATGAGGAGTGTTCACAAAGAATCCAAATATATCAAAACATTGCCACACAATTCCAATCATTTATTCTTTTGATACCCAAACCACCCTCCTCCTTGGTTTTGGTAACATCCTCCCACACAACCTTTGCCCTAATTGTAGCAAGACTAACCCCAATTGTAGCAAGACTAATGCCTTTCCATAAAAAAGCTCTCGAAATCTGCTCCACTTGCTTAACAACCTAAACAAGAAGAATGAAATGAAAAGCCCAATACGATTGGATACTAAATAGAATAGACTGTATAAAACTACCATTTAAAAGATTGTGAAACATATTATCCTTGCAACTTGTAACCAGGATGATATGGTAATGATATTTTTTAATAAAATAATATGTTAATGAGTTATCTTTTCAAAAATAATCTACCAAAAAAGTAATTAATCAGAATTAGTTAAAATACTTGTTCGCTTAAAATAGTACCCTACACTATCAAAAAAATTTTGCGAGGAAATTATATTAGGTGGGTCTCTCTTTTAGATTAATCACTTTAAATAGAATGATCTAGTGAAATATACTTATCAAAATCTCATTATAATTACATCCTTCTGACAACTACTTTTTGGCAAAATTTTTCATGTGCCAGTCAATGCAAAATAAAGACCACTGAAAAAACATTCATTACATATATGTCATTAGAAATTAAAATTGTCATGCCCCTAACCTTGTATTAGAATATGAAAATTAGTTAAAACGGAATAATAAATCTAAACCAAGTTTAGGTCAGTTCAGTATACATCAATCAGAGCATCTATTTATTTCCCCATTCCTATATTATTTAAAATAATATTAAAGGTATATCACTGTGGAAATATAGGAGAATTAGGAAATTAAATCTGTAAATATTCCCTCAGTGATTGTAGCATCCATCATAGGGAAACTTACCATTTCTTTGTAATATTCCCTCAGTAATTCTAGGATTCATCATAGGGAAATTTACCATATATAGATTATGGAGTAGGCTATATATAGGAGGATCTCTGTAAAGTTTCTATCATCCAGAAATCAAAGAAATAATTTTATTTCTTATTGTCTTCATGGTATCAGAGCCAGGTTCTCAAAAAACCTAGCTCCAATGTCCACCAAACCTATCGGCAGTCAGGAGATTTCCTCCTCGATCACTCACGAAGGAGGAATAGAGGAGCAATCATCCATTACCACCATGGGAGGGGCAGACCTCTCATCAATCTAGATCACCGTCGACAAATTCAATGGAAAAAATTTCCGTGAATGGGGCACAGTCGATTAAGCTTGTGATTGACGGCAAAGGGAAAACTGGCTATCTAATCGGCGTTACCAAAAGACCCGACGAAGGAGACATAGTGGCTCTTCAGCGATGGCAATCGGAGAATACCGTGGTAACCTCCTTGCTCGTCAATTCGATGGTCCCATCAATCAAGAAGACCTACCTGTGGCTGTCGATGGCGAAGGATGTTTGGAATGCCATACATGAGACGTACTCCGACGAGAACTTCGCTCAGATTTTCAATCTGAAAACCCGATTGTGGCAGATGAAGCAAGGAGACAAAGATGTCACAGAATACTACTTGGAAATGACGTCAATCTGGCAAGAACTCGACCAGAGCATCGACGATAGTTGGGAATGCACCAGTGACAGTGTATGATTCAAGAAGAGGGTTGAAAATGAAAGAATTTTTGAGTTCCTGGCTGGTTTAAACCAGACCCTCGACGATGTACGTGGCCAAATCCTCAGCTGGCGTCCCTTACCGTCGATCAGAGAAGTCTTCACTGAGGTGTGAAGAGAAGAAGCTCGAAGGGCTTCGATGCTGGGCAAGGAGTTGGTTGAACGAGACTATTCAGCCCTAATAACCCAAAACAAGGGTCTCAGGTCGAGTCACTTGACCCTGGAAGGATCCAGAGCAAAGACCCATGGGGCTGATGGATACGGGTATTTGACCCGACGTCTAGGAAATGAAGTGGGTCCAAAATCAATTAAAGGGAGGCCATTTTGTGATCTATGTAAGATAATTGGCCACTCCAAAGACACATGCAGGGAAATTCATGGAAAATCTGCAAATTGGAAACCCAGACAGAATAAAAATAAGGGTTATCAAGCTACAATTGAAAGTTTCTCTGGAGGAAGAAGTTCACAAACAAGTCAAAACAGTCCATTCAGCCCTGAACAACTTGGAAAGCTCTATGAGTTATTCTCCACATTTCAGAATTCTGGTCAATCCTCCACCAATGTTCCATCTGGATCACTAGCCCTAAAAGGTAACTTTTCACAAGCTTTAGCTACATCCAGTACCAAAATTCCATAGGTCATAGATTCAGGTGCCTCTGACCACAACTGGATCTTACAACTTATTCTCTTCATATATGCCTTGTGCTGGGAATTTGAAAGTCAGAATTGAATTGCAGACAGA
Organism: Vitellaria paradoxa; assembly: GCA_019916065.1. Lineage (NCBI taxonomy): Eukaryota > Viridiplantae > Streptophyta > Magnoliopsida > Ericales > Sapotaceae > Vitellaria > Vitellaria paradoxa. Next base: position 21,481,215 of record CM034243.1, on the reverse strand, counting down.
TCTCTCTCATCTGTAGCAGGGAAAGGAAGTATCCACCTATCAAATAAACTGTCCTTAAAATCCGTCCTCCATGTCCCAAATCTCTCCTGTAATTTACTATCTATTAGTAAATTAACCAAAGATTCAAACTGCTCAGCTAATTTTATTTCTTATCATCGAGAAATCAAAGAAATAATTTTATTTCTTATTGTCTTGAAATAATAATAATAATATGAAAACAACATTTTCATCTTAACAAAATATAATTTAAGTGAATTATTTGGAGTGGCATGACAACAATCGAAAAATAAATTTATGTTGTTTTTGGCATTTGTATATGCTGTGAAGTGTGGAGAGAGGAATGATGGGATTGAATGGATCCCCTCCAAATATAAGGTGTTTGAAGTTAAGACGTTCAACAAATCATTGGTGGGTGCTAGGACTGAGATGTTCTCACTAAAGAGTTGGAAATCAAGGGTACCAACAAAAGTGACATTTTTCGGATGGTGTGTGGCCAGTGGATGAATAGTCACCGTTGATAACCTCCAAATTAGAGTCTTTCAAGGGATAGAGATGCCATTATACAAGCTCAAAAGCATATATTTTTCTACTTTATATGGTAGGTTAATAGTTAGCGGAATTTTGGATTTGATCAACTTTTTGAATTTTGTTGAGACTTTGTCCATTTCGAGGGATAGTGCTTTTTGCAAATGATTGGCATTAGCTTTACGCTTCCACCTTAAAAAATTTTTATTTATTTAAAAAAAAACTATGCAAGTTATCTTGCTTTTATGTTGTACTATCTCATCAAAGAGAGAGATACTTCAAATGTTTTTCTATTTATTTTTATCGGTTAAAAAAAAAAGAGATTTTTTTCAGAGACATTTGAAATGCTGAAGCATCTGGATGATAGGAATACAAGAATATGAAAGTACGCACAATCCCGGCACAAAGATTTATATATGGGTGCACTCACCATCCATGTTTCAAACCTTCAATATAGTTAAAAACTGAATTCAGCTGTACCCTTCTTTCGTGCCACTTAATCAATGAGCCTTGATACCATTTATATATTTGAGTATATAGATGCTTGTTCTGAAGTTCCTTTTAAATGCCTCAGGGTTTCACAGGTTACATGGGAAGGGAAATATACACAGTCCAATGTTCCCCCAGCAGCTAGTTTATGATACTATAGTATATGTTCGACAAACAATTGTGGCTGATGCTTCCTCTGCTTTATCACATGCAGTTTGTATTGCTACGAGGTATAGTGCTGTCTGTAGACAATTTGGATCACAGAATGGTGGACCAGAGACCCAGGTAATGAAAAAAATTCTCTACACAAAAGCTGTTAAGAAATTTAACTTGCTTTTATGTATACATTGGTGTGGATCACTGTGCTAGCAATGCAGTCTTGTAATTCCTAATAGGACATTCAATTATCAATGGTGGAAATAACTACATTGGAGGTAAATTTCTTTTTTTTTTCCTGACTGCATGAACAATACTTCCAATAATCGTTCTATGTTTGTATTTCCCTGGTATGAAATGAAATTATCAAATTCTTAAATGGTATTTGTTTAAATAAAATTTTGAAATAGTTGGAGTGACAACAATATGAGGATGAGGCTTTGATTCTACTTCTCGGGAAGAAGAATGAGATGGCCAAAGAGCCTGCCTATGGACCAAGTATGATTGAAGTGTGAGAATGCTTGTTCAAGTCTGAGAAAGGAAAGACTTCATGCCAATAATTCCACGGGCTAGGTGTATCTGGTCTACACTTTTGGCAACCAATATTTGGACTACCTGATGATAGCCTTTATAGAAGCAAACTAATTTCATAGGCATTCTCTTTATTGTTTGTTTATCGTTCTGGATAGTTTTGTAGTTCTCTTGTAGGTTAATTGCTGGGAGCTTTGAAGACTTGTTTCAAGAGGGGTTGATTGTAAACATCGTTAGATTTGGGCTTTTAAGCCTTGGGAAAAGTTTTTATTTATAATTCTGCTTTAGTAGAATGGCTCATGTTTAGTTTTTTTTTTTTTTTTTTTTTTGGTAATTAAGTGTAGTTTGGATTAATGGGATAATAAGTATTTATATCATCTTAGGGGCATACCCCCGTATTTACATCTTCTAAGAATTCCTCTATTACTACAAAAATCTACACATACATTAGGAGCATTCTTAGCTAAGGAGGCTCATGTTTAGTTGAGTTGACTACTGTTTGTCAGATTAAAAATAGAATATGATGAGAGTAATTTGTTGTAAAATGTTTGCAAGATATACAAGTGCTAAGATGTCCAATATAATTCCCACCCTTGGAGCTAAGGTTTGGTTAATTTCAGGTTTAATGGATTATCGAATTGTTTTGAGGGCGACGCATGGCAAGAGGAAATTGTTTTGTTTGCAAAACATTTGTAGTTAAACTCTTTAATGTCATGTGCATTTTGTTACATATTTTATGGAAATTTAGAATTTTGTTAGATAATTTTAATTTCGTTGTAGTATATATACAGGTGTAATCAATGTATAGGCTTTGCTATATGAATATACAAGTTGTTTTCTTAGTTTAAGATGAAATGGCCATATTTTTCTTAAAAAAATATATAGCATTTGTCGATTGCCTAGTAGCAGTCGAAAATTGGCTTTCTCAACCGCTTTTAGACAGACAAGAAAACATGCAATGGAATTGTCGACCACTTCAGCGGATGAGACTTTTGTCAACTGCTTTGAGGCGGTCGAATAAAACCTTTCTCGACCCAAGCATCCATGACCGTTGTTAAGCGGTTGTTAGGCGGTTGAGGAATCTTTTGTTGACCGCTATATAGGCTTTTCTCGGCCGCTTTAGGCAGCTGCGAAAACCAATTTCCTTTGTAGTGTCAATGTAATAAAAGTGCTAAGTAATAAGCTAATGTAGTGAAAAGTAATAAGATTTTTTAATATTTCAATCAAATCAAACTGACATACTTCTGTAAATGTGCTTCCTAGTACACCTAATGCCAGTCATTTATTAGTTTATATTCTTCTACACCTCGTTTTATAAAACAATTTATTGCATAGTTTTACCTAGCAAGAGCAAACCAACGTAACTCATATAATATTTTTCATACTACCTCAAAGTTCGAATATCTGCAAAACCGTTAATTGCATATTAAGAATGGTGCAACCAAACTTTACTTCATCAACCAATGATTTTATCATAGAAGCATTATCTTTCTTGGGTTGCTTCTTCCTCTTTGCTCTAAGTTCATCTGCAATTCATATTTAACCCAAAAAATAAAATAAAATTAGCTCCTATACCCCGAGATGTATAGAAACACAAAAAAATGACGGCAAGAATTAAAAAGGGAACAACAAATACATACAGTACTTTCTTGTTCTGTCATTTTTTCAAGTGTAATCAGCATAGCTTTTAGTTGTATATTAAGAAGAAAGGTCATCAAATTAGTGTAGAAATTACTCTAGCAACAAATATTTCAAAATTGTTTCTCTAAAATAACGGCACCAAAAAGGAGCCTCATAATATATAGAGGAAAAAAAAAAGGAAGTGAACAACTAGCAAAATATCTAAAATGTGAACAATTAGCAAAATATCTTCACCTGACTTGGTACTGGTCATTTGTATTATTCCTTGCAACATCAACATTAAACATCACACAAGGATAAGAAATTGTCAACTTCATTTTTGAGTCTATGAAATATATGGTCCACCAAAAAAAAAAAAAAAAAAAGCGGTATACAATAAATACTGTACAAAAAGCCTAAACTAAGTACATATCTTCTAGAAACATAAATACTGGATACACTAGGTAAATAAATATTCATTAACAGTAAGTATAAATTCTCCTAAGCATGATTTATTATTTTACAAAAAAAGAGTATATATTCCAAATGTAGCTTCAATCAAGTGCCATAGTATATATGTGATGAACCCATATCCGGACATTGTGGTTATCAGAAAACTCTCCAAGGCTCTTAAAGAGTTCTATTGGCCAGGCATGAAACCAAATATTAAAAAGAAGCTAAGGGAATGTGATATTTGTCAGAGGAATAAGTATGAAACAATAGCTACTCCAACCACTCCCTCTACCAACCAAGAAATGGTCACACATCTCAATGGAATTTATTGATGGACTACCAAATTCTAAGAGGGGTCATTGTTATTTAGGTAATTATAAAGAGATTGTCTAAATTTACTCATTTACTCCCTCTCTCCCATCCTTATGCTACTACTGCCCATTTAGCCCAGATTTTTATGTCACAAATTTTTAAACTCCATGGGCTACCATTAACTATTGTGTCAGACAGAGATTCATCTTTCAGTAGTTCTTTTTGGAAAAAATTCTTCGAACTATTGGGAACTCAATTACACTTCAGTACTAGTTATCATTCGTAAACGCATGGTCAAACTGAGGTGACCAATTGTCATTTGAAAACCTAACTCTGTTGTTTTTTAGCTCAAACCCCTAAAATGTTTTGTTACTGGTTATTCTTGGCAAATGGTGTTACAATTCCAATTATCATTCTTCCCTAAAACTAACCCCTTATGAAGCTTTGTATGGTTTCCCCCTACTTTAAAAGACTATATTCCTAGTTTGGCTAAGTGGCTTTGGTGGAAGAAATTCTATTGAGTCATTCTGGGGTTTCAAAAATTCTTCAAGAGCATTTACATATGACCAGAAATGGGATGAAGCAGCAAAAAAACAAAAGGAAAAAAGAACGTGTATTTAAAGGAGACTTTGTTTATTTTAAGTTGCAGCCTTATAGACAAATATCAGTGAAGAGGAGAAGAGATTTAAAAAAAACCCCACGCTATTACAGTCCTTACAAAATACTCAAGAGTGATAAGTCTAATCACTTACGAGCTGGATCTACGTTCACAGAATTAGATTCATCCTATATTTCATGTATCTCAGCTTAAGGCAAAGGTAGGAGAGAGAACCTTACCACCACTGCCTTACCAACAGTAAATCATGAGGGCCCTGCAAGTCCTAAGTTAGAGCAAATACTACTAATCCCGATTGAATGTTATAAAACCCACTGATGAAAATATCAACTTTTGTAATTACTGGGAGATCCCATTTTTGTAATTTGTATAGAATATACAGTATACGGGGGTATGCCCCCTAGATGACGTAAATTTCCCAATTAATCCAAATTTTAGTTACTTATCAAAAGAAAAAAAAAAAAAAAGCCAATAATTTGGAGAGTGCTTGGACTCTATCTTAAGCTCAGCCTATTCTCAATTGTAATGTCATCATCTGGCCTATCTCAGTATTTCAGTTGTTCCCTATTTAAATTTACAGTCCATTAGTAATAGCTACTAAAAGCCTAATACATGGGCCTATTACATTATAAATACACTGAGTATAAATAGTAAGTAACAGGTTGCATAGGGTTTCTTTTTTTATGAAAAATATATTGTAAAGAGTTGTTGGCTTATAAGAAGGAGACCCCCCTCAAAGTGGTTTATCCATCCAATCTCTTTTTCTTTTTCAATTCAGCTTTTCACTTCATTTTCCTGATCTTGCAATTCACCGTAGGCAAATTAAGGGGCCCCATGAGGAATCAAGCATGCAACACTGTCAATTTATTATAAATACTAGAGAAATGTCCTTTCTATAGGATGAATTAGAGAAATGCCCAATTTAAATCATAACTCAAAAAGGTAAAACATAAAACCTATTCTATGATAACCACTCACAAATAAATATATTGTTTCTAATGAGTGCATAAAAGTAATATTTGAGTGGATATGATCAAACACAAACATTGCACCTTCAATGATTGATATTCCATAATTAACCAAAAGGTGAAAACAAGTTAAGTGGTAAACAAGGAACAAGCATAAAATAAAGAGGCATCTTTTTATGCAATATACTCTACATATCATCCTTGAAAAATAATTCACTTGCATTTAAATTGACTACCTCCACATGTCCGAACATAGACACTACACCTTCAAATATTAATATTCTATGATAAACCAGTCTATGAATACAAGTTATGTGCTAAACAAGGAACAAGCACAAGATACAAAGCCATCTTCCCATGTATTATATGATGTGTGTCATTCTTAAATAACAATTCTTCTACTATTAAATTAACCTCTCACGCATTTTGGCATTTTAAATTAGTGATATAGTTACGAAGTTATTGAATTGAAATGTAACAGAAGCTTGCTTCTTGCAAGAAAAAAAAAAAAAAAAAACATGAAACTTGAATTTTAATATACCTACAAATGTTTGTCCTCAAGATCTTTAACTAATTGACCACAGAGATGCTTTAATGAACTTTGACAAAAGTGCACTTCACATAGATACTAAAAGATTAAGTTTCAAAAGATGGATTGGAAAAGGTTGTTCTATACAGAAAAAATTGGTGAATTAATAGACTGAGTTAAATTGCTTCATATACATCAAACCCAAAGTCAACATTTTTTACTTTGTGTAACTATGGAGAAGTGGTAACATAAACTCCTAGCCAAATTGATTTCAAATAGATACACACACAAGAAACCAACTAACGCAATATTAAGTGACTCGATTTTTCCTTATCCATAGGATATGTAACTTACACAAGTCTTCGCAACGCAAAGAACATTTCGGAGTCTTGGAAATCTGCATGACAGTCAAACATGTCGCAAGAATCTAACTGTTCAAGTAACTCATGAAGTGATAAAATATGATAGGTGTACCAGGAAATTGCAACATATCACAACTAATTGTGAAAAAAAATGGAAAGCTATTGGCTAAAAACCATCATTTTAACCATTTCACCTTCGACAAACATTAATGCATCAGATCAAAAAGAATGAGACTTAAATACGTTTCTAGGTTAACAAAAGTTGGAGGCTATCAATGGTTAATGGCAATATACAACATGCCATTCTACTAACTTAACAAGACTAGTTATAAATTACAATGATTTCAATAGGATGGTAGCAAAAATTTGCAAAACTAGAATGATATGTTATTACCTGCCATATAAACCAAACTTTTGGCAATGATTAGACAACTTTGAGTAGTCAGATCTAGTAAACTCACATGCCCCTCATAACCAATTGATGTTAGTATGGTGGCATCTACACGGATGAAAAAAATATTTGAAATTAACTATTTTTCTAAACTACGTTTACTAGATTAGAAAAAAATCAATCTTTCTTTTGTAAAAAGTTACTCAAGTATCCTTAGAAAGATGGTGAAAAAAGTGGTGAGGCAAAGCTCCTCTATAAGTTTCTCTTTGGTCAAAATTAACTTCCCGCTCATATAATTTCAAAAGTACATACAAAAGAATACACACAGAGACATGCTTGCATCCATATATATGTGTGGGTGCACGCATGCATTTGAGCATAGTAGATTAAAACAACTAATTGAGATCACTGAACATGCATAAGAAAGACGAACCAAATCTTTGAGAACAAATACTATACTATAGCAATCACTGTATTACCTCGAATTCTCACATAACCAATATAGCCATCAAAAGATGGGAGCAAAGCCATCTCTTTTGCTTTGTCGAGGCAACTTTTTCTTAAGTTAATATAATAAAAGTGTTGAGTAATAAGCTAATATATGAAAAGTAATAATATTTTCTAATATTTCAATCAAATCAAACTGTCATACTTCTGTAAATGTGCTTCCCAATACACTTAATGCCAGTCATTTATTAGTTTATATTCCTCTACACCTTGTTTTATAAAACAATTTACTACATAGTTGTACCTAGCAAGCCCAGGCTAACGTGACTCATATAATATTTTCCACACTATCTCAAAGTTCGAATATCCGCAAAAATATTAATTGCATACTAAGAATGGTGCAACCAAACTTTATCTCATCAACCAATGATTTTATCTTAGAAGCAGTATCTTTCTTGGGCTGTTTCTTCCTCTTTGCTCCAAGTTTTTTTACAATTCATATTTAACCCAAAAAAATAAAATAAAATTAGCTCTTATAGCCCAAGATGTATAGAAACACGAAAAAGTAACGATGAGAATTAAAAAGGGAACAACAAATATATACAGTACCTTCTTGTTCTACTATTTTTCCAAGTGTAATCAACCACAGCTTTTAGTTTTATATTGAGAAGAAAGGTCATCAAATTAGTGCAAAAATTACTCTAGCAACAAACATTTCAAAATTATTTCCCTAAAATAATGGCATCGAAAAGGAACCTCATAGGATATAGAGGAAAAAAAGGAAATATACATACATAAAAAGTGTATAGGTCGCAAAATTCATCAAACAAATAAAGGAAACTAAATCAAAACTAGAGCAACTGGAACAACATGAAAACAGAAGTGCAGAAGTTGCCAGCTATTTCTTATTCGTCTAGAGGTACATGTGCATATTAGATGGTAAATAACAATTTAATTAAAAATTTATTAAATAAGATTCTGTTGCAACAAAAACATATCACCAATTGTATTCACAAAATTTGAAGAAAGCTTGTAGTGAAGAAGAGTGATTTAAATGTTTTTCTGTGCTGGTTTAGAAGTTTGCATAACCCTTCAAGCGGTTAAAGCTTATAGTCAACAATAAATCATTAGTTGAAAAAACAATCAAGTTAGTAAAATTTTTTTATACATTTGAAAATGTATAAAAAGAGTAACCGCATTCTAAAATATTGCAACTATAAATAATCTTCAAGTATAAAAATATTGGGGTTAAAAATACCATTTAATATTATTATTGACATAATTTTTTATATGCATTGGTTTCCAAGTTGAGGCATTTTCGGGCCTCTTAACATTAATAAGGATAACTTCTGCCACCTTGATCCTAAGTGTATAGACTAATTCTTCATTGCCACTACCTAGAGGAGGGTTATTTTCAATCGGGGAAAATGATGGGGTTCATGCCTTAGGATTGCTACATTTTAGGACTTTAGCTTCTAAGTTATCTAGTATTATTCAGATTATTGGATTTTTATTCTAATTCTATTTGCTATTGGGTAATTAGGGGATAGTTGTTTAGAATAGTCTATGTAAAGGTTAACTTTGTATTATCATTAGTTTTTAAATGAATTCAATTAAGGTTAGTAATAGAGGTTAATGATCGTTTTCCCTCTCTAATTTTCTTTCTTTCCTACACCACGACATCATGGCTATTAAAAAAATCATAAAAAAAAAAAGAAAATAAGCAATGTGAAAATATGTAACATTAGTGACGCACTAACATTATAAAGAATGGAAAAAGTTCCAACCACATGATTAAATTGCATGAGATATACTAACCAAGCATATTTTTTATTTCCACGAGAACTATTATGGCAGAACAAAAGTTCCCATCTTTAAGCATTAGGCATAAAAATTGTTTCTTACTTTTCATTTCAATTGAAGTGTATTATGTAATGTAGAAAAGTTACAAGTCCTATCATTTCTATCAAATTTTCCATAGCACATGTTAGTAGAGTGTCCTAAAATATATGAAAAGAAAAGGGGAGAACAAATCCAATAGATATCCAGTGCCACATACAAATGCTTCATTTAATCCTTCTAAAGGATAAAAAATGTCATAAAATAACTAGGATGTTTAGCAAATGCAAAAATAATAATGGAGACATATAGCTTATGCAGATAAAGTAAGGAGTATAAAAGAATGCTGAACTAAAGTAGTCTTTCCTAGTTGCCTAGATACTCTTTTTTTTTTTTTTTTTTTAGAAAGGCGAAAAGAAATATATTGAAGTAAAAACTGCAAAATATTAAGGGCATGCCCTCATGCATATATTAAGCTTAAAACTAGCCATCAAAATGATGAAAAAGTCAAATAGAGCATTACATGTGAATAACTCACAACAATGACACACGAGTTAACACAACTATAACCAAAGCCATATTGTAAATCAAACCAAACCAAACCAAACCAAGCTTTTCCCACTAGGTGGGGTCGGCTATATGGATTTGTCGACGCCAATTAGATCTATTTAGTGGCATGTCCTCCGATAAATCTAGGTAGGTCAGGTCATGTTTAATGGTTTCTTTCCACCTTCTCTTGGGTCTTCCTCTACCTCTCCTACTCCTGGCAATCTTCATACTTTCACACCTTCTAACAGGTGCCTCTACTGGACGCCTTCTAACATGGTCAAACCATCTTAATCGATTTTCTCTCATTTTATCTTCAATCGGTGCTATTCCTACTTTGTCCCTAATCTCCTCGTTCCTAATCCTATCTTTCCTTGTAATCCCGTACATCCACCTTAGCATTCTCATCTCCGCAACTGCCATCTTCTGACCATGATTATGCTTTACTGCCCAACATTCTGATCCATATAGCAGCGCTGGTCTAAATGCTACCTTATAATACTTTCCTTTCACCTTGAGGGGGATTTTTCGATCGAACAAAATCCCCGAAGCACTCCTCCATTTGGTCCACCCAGCTTGAATCCTGTGACTTACATCAGTATCAATCCCTCCATCTTGTTGCACCATAGATCCAAGGTACCTAAATTTATCTTTCTCTACAATCTTTTGTGTGCCTAAACTTACTTCTATACTACTCGTTATCCTACTTTGACTAAACTTACATTCCATATATTCTGTCTTGCATCGGCTTAGCCTAAACCCTTTTGTCTCTAACGTATCCCGCCACAATTCTAGCTTAGCATTCACTCCTTCTCTCGTCTCATCTACTAAGACAATATCATCTGCAAATAGCATACACCACGGCACCTCATCCTGAATATGTCTTGTAATCTCATCCATAACTAAAGCAAACAAGTACGGGCTTAACACTGAGCCTTGATGTAAACCAATCGTGATAGGGAACTAACAAAGCCATATTGTAATTTTAGTTTTAATATTTTTATTTTCACCTTTCAAACAAAAATAGAAAACAACTAAAGACATAAACTTAGATGTCAATCCAACAAAGAAATAGAAGAAATAGACACAATCAGATCAGTCGAACATAACAGAATAAAGCGTCAAAATATGCATAAGACTAGTAAGAAAAGAAACCAGCATAGTCGAACCAATAGTAGCAACAAAGAGACTCCACTGTTGAGCAATTGTTGTAGAATAGTATGCAGCAACCACATCAGAAAGAAGTAAGGACTTTGCAGTAAAGGAATTAATACAGGTGCAAAGTACAACACAAGTGCTATCAATTAAGCACTAACATAACTACTATGGATCTGGAAAAATTTAGATGCGGATGCAAAAGAGACAGGTAGCAAAGCAACGAATTAACCACCATAATCTCTTGACAGACCAATCAAAATATACCATACTACTTCAAAGTTCTAGCTCTCGAACAACCTAAGAATTGCCAGATCAGCAGCATAGTGATTGATAATAGCCCCCCACCAAACATCAATTGCATTCCAAAATAAATAAGAAACGAACATAAAAAAAAAAAAGTAAGTATGAACTGGCAACAAACACATAGGTTCTAGCACAAAGTAAACTCAACAATTCCAAACTTCAATAGCAATCACCAGACCACACCAAATGGCATAGCATCGTTCACTCAAGAAAGTAATAGTCTAATCAAGAAATATCAACAGTTGTAATGCTCCAATTCAACCAGCAGCAAATGATAAGAACAACACACAACAATGCAAATAGTAGTAGAAACTTTTACCAAACAGTCAACCCGAGTTCCAACCCAAAAGCAAAGAAAAATAGGAAGGAAGCAATGCAAAAAACTGGCATCCGAATTACAACAAACATTAGAAGATACATTGTTAAACCACAAATGATATTAACTCACCACTACGGCAATAAACAAATGCAAAAAAAAAAAAAATAATAATAGAGAGTATAGCCTATGCAGATAAAGTAACAAGTATAAGAGAATGCTAATCAAATGTCGTCTTTCCTAGTTGCTCGCATATTTTTTTTGTTTTTTCGAATGGTGAAAATAAATATAATAAAATAAAAATTACAAAATACTAAGGGCATACCCGCATATATACATTAAGCTTAAAACTAGCCATCAAAATGACAAAAAAGCCAAATAGAGCATTACATGTGAACAACTCAACAATGACACACGAGCCAAGACAAATGTAACCAAACAACTAGACTCCACTTGGCACTTCGATGTTGCAAACATTTAAAGCCGTATTATAATTTTTGTTTTAATATTGTTATTTTCACCTTTCAAAGAAAAAAAATAACTAAAGCCATAAACTTAGATGCCAACTCAGCAAAGAAATAGAAAAAATAGACACAATCCGATCAGTTGAACCCAACAGGCTAAAGCATCAAAATATGCATAAGACCAGTAAGAAAAGAGACCATCTTACAGAACTGAACAGACCATCATAGTCAAACCAATAGTAGCAATAAAGAGACTCCACTGTCGAGCAAATGTAGCAAAATAGTATACAAGAACCACATCAGAAATTAGCAGGGAATTTGCAACAAAGGAATTAACACAAGTGCAAAATACAACACAAGCACCATCAATTAAGCACTAACACAGCCACCATGTATTAGGGAAAATTCAAGTGGAGATCCAAACAAGACAGGTAGCAAAACAACCAATTAATTGCTATAATCTCTTGACAAACCAATCGAAATACACCATACTATTTTAAAGTTCTAGCACTCAAACAACCCAAGAACTGTCAGAACAGCAAAATAGCGATCGATAATAGCACTCGACCAGACGTCAGTTGTATCCCATAATAAATAAGAAACGAACATCAGGAAAAGTAAGCAAGTAGGAACTAGCAACAAGTAGACATGTTCAAAAACAAAGCAAACTCAACAATTTCAATCTTCAATATCAATCACCAAACTACACCAAATTGCATAGCATCGTCCACTCAAAAAAGCAATAGTCAACCAGGAAATATCAACATTGGTACTGCTCCAATTCAACTAGCTACAAATGATATGAACAACACATAACAACGCAAATAGTAGCAAAAGCTTCTACCAAACAGTCAACTCGAGTTCCAAACTAGAACCAAAAGAAAATAAGCACGAAGCAATGCAAAAAATAGCATTCGAATTAGAACAACCATTAGAAGATACAATGTTAAACTAGTAAATGATATTAATTTACTACAACAGAAATAAACGAATGCAAAAACAATAATGGAGACATAAATTACCAAAAAAAAAATAATGGGGACATATAGCCCATGCAGATAAATTAAGGAGTATAAGAGAATGCTGACCTAAAGTAGCCTTTCCTAGTTGCCCGCATGTTTTTTTTTTTCCTTTTTTTCTTTTTGAAAGGTGAAAATAAATATATTAAAATAAAAACTGCAAAATATTAACGGCATACCCTCGTATATAAATTAAGCTTAAAACTACCCATCAAAACGACAAAAATGCTAAATAGAGCGTTACATGTAAATAACTCACGATAATGACATACGAGTCAACACAAATGTAACCAAACAACCAGGACTCCACCTAACACTTTGATGTTTGAAACATCTAAAGCCATATTGTAATTTTAGATTTAATATTTTTATTTTCACCTTTTAAAGAAAAAAAGTCATAAACTTAGATGCCAACCCAAAAAAGAAATAGAAGAAACAGACACATTTAGATCAATCGAACCCAATATGCTAAAGCATTGAAATATGCATGAGACCAGCAAGAAAAGAAACCAACATGTACAACCGAACAAACCACCATAGTCAAGCCAATAGCAGCCACAAAGTGGCTCCATTGTTAAGCAAATGTTACAGAATAGTATGCAACAACCACATCAAAAACAAGCAGCGAATTTGCAGCAAAGAAATTAATACCGGTGCAAAGTACAACACAAGTGCCATCAATCAAGCGCTAACGCAGCTACTATAGATCAGAAAAAATTCAGATGTAGATCCAAAAGAGACAGGTAGCAAAACAACTAATTAACCATCATAATCGCTTGACAAACCAATCAGAATACACCATGCTATTTCAAAGTTCTAGCTTTCAAACGACCCAAGAATTGTCAGATTAGCAGAATAGTGATCAACAATAGCCCTCAACCAGAGGTTCCTCGTATCCTAAAATAAATAAGAAACAAATATCAAGAAAAACAAGCAAGTAGAAACCAACAACAGACAAACAAGTTCAAGCACAAAGCAAACTCAACAATTCCAATCTTCAATAGTAGTCACCAGACCACACCAAACAGCACAGCATTGTTCACTCAAGAAAGTAATAGTCTAACCAGGAAATATCAACAGTGGTAATGCTCCAATTCAATTTACAGCAAATGATATAAATAACACGACAATGCAAATAATAGCAATAGCCTCTACCAAATAGCTAACCGGAGTTCCAAACAAAAAGTAAGGCAAAATAGAAAGGAAGCAATGCAAAAAACCAACATCCGAATTACAACAACCATTAGAAGATACATTGAATGACATGCTATTACTTGCCATATAAAAGCAAACTCTTGGCAATGATTAGACAACTTTGACTTGTCTCATCAAGTAAAACTCACATGTCCCCCATAACCAATTGGTTTTAGTATGGCACATACATAGATAAAAAAATATTTGAAAATAACTATTTATGTAAACTGTGTTTTCCAGATAAGAAAAAAAAAATCTAACTTTCTTCTGTGAAAAGTTACTTTAGTATCCTTGGGAAGAGAAAAGAAAGTGGTCAGGCAAAGCTTCTCTAGAAGTTTTTCTTTAGCTAAAAATAATATCCCACTCATATATTTCAGAAGTACATACAAAAGAATATACACAAATGTGTGCTCACAAGCATATATATGTGTGTGCGCGTGTGCTTGAGAATGGTAAATTAAAACAGTTGACCAAGGCCAACGAACATGCATCAAAAAGACAAACCAAATGTTTGCGATCAAATATTATACTAAAGCAATCACTGTGTTACCAGAAATACTCACTTCACCAATACAACCATAAAAAGATGGGAGCAAAGTCATCTCTACTGCTTTGTTGAGGTAATTATTTCTCAGGTTAATATAATAAAAGTGCTGAGTAATGAGCTAATATAGTGAAAAGTAATAGCATTTTCTAATATTTCAATCAAATCAAACTGGCATAAATCTGTAAATATGTTTCCTAGTACACCTAATGCCAATCATTTATTGGTTTATATTCTTCTGCACATTGTTTTAAAAAATAATTTATTGCATTGCCAGGCCAGGCCAATGTGACTCATGTAATGTTTTCTACACTATATCAAAGTTCGAATATCCATAAAAACATTAATTGCATACTAAGAATGGTTCTTTTCTATATTTAATTGCTTGTCTAATAATTTGACTTCGTTGAATGTACGCTTTTTGATTAAATACACCATGTTATTTCAAACTTTTTGTGTTTTCTTCGATTTCTAGAGCAATCATATCCAAATTCACCAACGTCCTTATTCTTAAATGGCCTGCAGAAAGAGGACTCAAGTTAAATTATTCAAACAACTTTAGACAATTTCATTTCACTAGTTTTGAAGTTATCCATAAGAATGACCAAACGTAACCTGGAAGATAGAGAAAGTGAAAAAGAATTAACTAAAATACAAAGATTTTGAATCAGCACAAGCTTTAGAGTAGAAAAATACCTACAAGAAGATTTTGCAATATACGATTTGTAAATTGAATTACTCGTGTGAATTTCAAGTATGCCTCCAAAAGTGAGAAAACCATCACTTATAAGCAATTTGCTTAAGCAATCAAGCTAGTCAATATTTCCAAACTCAAGAATAGAGAAATAGGAAAAATAAAAAGAAAAGAAAACAATTAGAAAAGATCTAAAATTAAAATGAACAAAAGAAACTGGCACAAACCATGACTCCTTGATCCCAAGATGAGAACACGCTAACAACAACTTCTCCTTCCATGTTATTTTTTAAACAATAGAATGATTCCCCATTCATAGTTTATGTATAGCTCATCTGATCGTGTAAGGAAAATGACAGTACATGAGTGTACAGGTTAAACAAGTGAAAAAAATAAATGGAACACTTCAACTAATATTCCCATCACATGGTTAGCAAGAAAGTAATGGAGACCGAGAACAAGATGTGAACAAGTAGTAAAATATGTAAAATGTGAACAAATAGCAAAATACATGACAGGGCTAAGCCACCAAGAGAAGCTTCACTTATGTTCTATGCTCGGGTTCCAATTGGGAGAGCTCCTTGTTAGATACTTGGGAGTTCCACTGATCTCTACCAAGCTCAAGTTTGAAGATTGCAAAGAGCTAATTGAAAAAATAAAAATAATGAACAGTAGGAATTCTTTTCTCTATCACATTCCTTCCACAACTGGGTTGTCTGTGATTTATACATTTACAAAATAGACTGTTCAGATTTCCTATAGGCTAGATACATCATCCTATATGAATCTACGGATACATGAATATACATCTTCCTAGATGAATACATTAATTACAGATACATTAATAACATCAATTAGCAATTATTGTTGAAAGACTTTCCTATTTTCCAACACTTTCCCTCAAGCTGGCTTGAAGATATCTTCCATAGTCAGCTTGCCCATAAAGATGTCAAATTGCTTCTTGTGAAGCCCCTTAGTCAATACATCAGCAATCTGTTCGATAGTTGGGATATATGGCATACAAATTAACCCACTGTCAAGCTTTTCTTTGATAAAGTGTTTATCTACTTCTACATGCTTTGTTCTGTCGTGAAGAACTGGATTGTGGGCAATTGAAATTGCTGCCTTGTTATCACAGTATAACCTCATAGGCAGTGAATCTGCAACTTTTAACTCTTCTAGTAATGTTTTAATCCACATAATTTCACAAATACCATGAGCCACTGCTCTAAATTCGGCCTCTGCACTGCTTCTAGCAACCACATTTTGTTTTTTTACTTCGCCAAGTAACAAGATTTCCTCCAACAAACGAACAGTATCCAGATGTTAATCTCCTATCTGTTGTACTTCCAGCCTAGTTTGCATCGGTGTATGCTTCAATTTGTAAATGCCCACGTTTCTTAAATAGTAAGCCTTTTCCAAGGGTCCCCTTCAAGTATCTCGGAATTCTGTAGACTGCTTCAAAGTGCTCAGATGTAGGCGAATGCATGAATTGACTAACCAAACTTACTGAGAAAGTTATATCCGGTCGTGTATGAGACAAATAAATCAACCTTCCAACAAGTCATTGATATTGTTCTTTGTTCACTACACTTTCGGTCTTAGCAGGTTGTAGTTTTGTGTTGGGTTCCATTGGTGTCTCAGCGGTTTTACAGCCAAGCATACCTGTTTCCCCGAGCAAGTCCAGTACATTCTTGTGTTGATTGACAAATATACCTTTCTTAGACCTAGCAAACTCCATTCCGAGGAAATACTTTAACGCACCCAAGTCTTTGATCTCAAATTCATCAGCAAGTCTTTCTTTTAATCTTTTCAGTTCGGCACTATCATCTCCTGTCAAGATAATATCATCCACATAAACAATCAAAATAGCAATTTTACCTTCGTTTGAGTGTTTATAAAACATGGTATGATCTGCTTGACTTTGACAATATCCATGACGTCTTACTGCTTTGCCAAAGCGTTCAAACCAAGCTCTCGGAGACTGTTTGAGGCCGTATAATGATTTTCTTAATCTGCAAACTTTATCTATACCAAGTGTTTTTTCGAACCTTCGTGGCAGACTCATAAAAACTTCCTCTTCTAAGTCTCCA